>CM034362.1:49876456-49891456 GCA_019925275.1 Mytilus edulis
GATTCCAAATGCAAGCTGTCTGTACTCTATGGTAGTGCACTTTGAAAGAAATGTCTATTGAAATAGTTCAATTTTCATATTAAATTGAGAATTGTAATCGGAAGTGTGTCAAAGAGAAAATAACCCAACCAAAGAAAAGAAAAAGCCGAATGCCACTATTAAGTCTTTCTACATCTTTGATTTTGAAATTTGTAGATTTCAGTTTTCCTAATGATGGTTAATCCAGAGAAAGCTTGCATATATGTGAGACACATATCCTCGTGCGATGTGTTTTCGTACTAATAACAATTTTCACTCCTGACGGTTTTCACTGACGAATTTTTATTCACGTGTGTACTCCAATTTTTAAAGCATGATCTGTCGAATGTTTTTAGGTATTTATAAATTTTTGTGTCCAGGCTTACTACGATTTTTTACTGTTTCCGATGTTTTTGCGATTTTCGTTTGTCAAAACATGGCGTCATATGCCTTCAGTATACGGACAGGAAATGACTATAAAATCCGGAAAAGAGTATTTCCTCAAGTCGTAGTTCTAGTAAATGCTCGAATCATAACAAAAAGTTATTTAAATTTTTTTAGTACTCAAACTGACTTGCAAATAGTTTTTGGTTGATGTACCATGTGCTGAAATTGTAACATTTGGACTTTTTTTCCAAATTGGCACCGGGTTTTCACAAAAGACATAATTTGTTGAATTTGAAACGCAGATATTAAAATTTTATTAAAGGAAAAACCTAAAACTGTTTTCATCTTTATGTATAAAGGATGTAAAGAAGGAATGGCAATAGAATATTGAATGAATGGAGTTTGAACGACAATTATATATGAGAACTGTGTTGATTTTAAGTCGCTGGTTTGGTATAAAAACGACAAAAAAAACATGAAAGTCACATGTCGTAAAGATCTGGTGTCTGACAGGGAAACTATATATCTGTACTTCATGTAACCCTACAGAATTTCCTCAACAACTATTCTAGTGATGCATATTTTTTTACATTAAATAAAAATGGCTAAATAGGTCCGTTTTAATTAATTTGTAATAACGTCTTTTAAAGTGACTTTGAATATGTTTCAAATTTATCTCGTCGTGGTATTCTTATAGTTTCAAATATATAAACCGAAAAACCGGACACAATATTTAAGATTTGAATGCTTCTTTTTGTAACTTTACTGGGGTGTAAAAGCGTTGGCCGAAGTACATTTTGAAAATGTGCGCACGGTCAACGCTTTTACAACCCTATGAAGTTACAAAAAGAAGCATTAAATACTTATAATTACATGTTTTAGCTAGGATCAAGAAAACTCGATTTTTATCAAGTTTTTATTGAATTTACCTGTGCACTTTATTGTGTGACCTCGTGTCATCATGAATGATCAGTTTTATTATGTAATTCAATTGCTTAAGGAATAACACGTGGTGTGCAGTTACCCAATCATCAATTATAATGAAACATACATCTAATGTAATTTAGGCGTGTGAAATCGAAACGAATGAAATATGGATGAAACAAAATAATAATTGTGACATACGAAAACATATAACTTGCAAAAAAAAATCAAAGGTAGAACTGTTCATTGTAATATGAATTTTTGTAATAAGGTTTGTTGTTACAAATATGAGAACTCGTTCTTGGGTTGAAGTGTAAGAGTGTAAATGACATGACTAGGTAAGAGGCAGTTCCATGGTCTTGATTCAATTCAGGTATGGTTATCAGGATTTGTCCTGTCAGTCAAGTCTTAATCAAAAAGATTTAATAGTAAAATGAAATACCGTGTTTGATGTGATTAACAATGATTAAGTTTTGTTTTTCTCTTTTAAATTTTATAATGTATTCTGAATCTTTAATATGTTAAAGATTTGACAGTAGACAAATGTATTTCTATTTTTCTTTAAAACAAATTTAGAATTTCCATAATAAACATGATCAATCTTCAAAGAAATCAATAAGTTAACGATTGATCATGCTAATACAGTTGTTCTACCCCAAACGTTACATTAGCTGCGTATTGGTGTTGATACTTTTCTGTATTTATTAGTTTTCTTTCATTTTGAGCACATTTTGATTATTTTTGTGACTATATCATGTATATATAGTTTGAATACATTTCTTTCACAAATATCATCTTTAAATGACAAAAATAAAGTGCTTAAATATATCAGCTACATGTATACTTTGTCAAAATAATAGGTTGACATTGATTTACCTTGCAAATCAGCGTATTTATTTAGGTAATTACATATATGTTGATGGTAAAGACCCCCATTAAATAACAACAACAACGAAAAACCACAACAAGGATATAGGTTTGGTTTCATCAAACCTATACTATTACCTTAGCAGTAGTCCAGTGTTTTGGTCCATCTGGGGTGAACTTATAACATGCATGTCCTAGTTTTACCCATCCTGCATCACAAATCACTACATTAGCTGTACTATCTTCAAATAACGTCATGAAATCAGTTGTACTTTCTAGTAGACCATCTAAAAATTAAAATTACAAAAAAACTGACCTCCGAGAAAAACTCAGAAAGGAAAGTCTTTAATCAAATGGCAAAATCAAAAGCTCAAACACAGTATCATGATCGTCATGATCGTATAGCTGATGTTAATAATCATATAGTGAATAATTAACATTTAGGTTTGTAATAGAGAGGTTAGTCGATCGGTTTATTGATTGATTGATTATTGGTTTTAACACCATGCACTACTCAACACTGTTGAATATATGATGTCGATCATTTTTATTGCTGAAAAAAGCTAAAGATATTTTGCTGTGTATCGATCTGGTCACTTATGCCTCTCCACATTATTTTTAAAGTTTGTTTTGATGTTATACTGTTACTCGAAATAAGGCAGCTCCCGGAGTCGGGCTTCAACTCGTTCGTAACCAAAAATGTATACTGGAATCAAATAAAACCACAATAAACTGAACTCCGAGGAAAATTCAAAACTGGAAGTTCCTAATCAAACGACAGAATCAAAAGCTCAAACACATGAAACGAATAGACAACAGCTATTATATTCCTGACTTAGTACAGAATAGAGAATGGTGGATTAAACCTTGTTTAATAGATAGCTAAACCTCTCACTTCTATAACATTGACAACGATGTGCGAACAAAGAAAACATACATGACAGGTAAACATGTTACAATAGGGGTACAGCAGTCTTAATCATTATAAAATAATAAACAAAACGTTATATGAACAAGCATTTACCATGGGACAAAACCAGAATGACGGGATGTATAAGTCACAAAGCCACGTCAAATAGATTCCACCAAAAGAACAACCAAAAAGTAAAAGAAACATGCATAAAGACATATCAAAGAGTCCTATAACACGTTATTAAGACGATAAACAACGTCAGTATCCGGAATATATACTTCAAGACCATCGTGTAATATTTGTGAAGTTGATACGGAATATTTACCAGAAAAAGTCGTTGTACATTCCAATGAACTTTTAAAATAAAAAAGGACGAGACGTTCTTTGGCATACCCCTGGCCATCAACTTTCTGCTCAGACAATGGTGACGTTTTACATAGTCTGATTCGTTGCTACATGCTCTTGAATACCAAAGCAGTCGGGAAATGAATATCCCGTATCCATGGGAAGTTGGTATATTGCTACATAGGTTTCTGAGATTTCAAATTCCGGTGGATATATTAACGGACATTAATCAAAAACGTTTGGATTTTTAATGGAAAGAACATCATCAATATATCTTAACTTCATATAAAATGTCCTGGCTTCTTTGATCATCTTAGGTTGTTTTACAAGTGTATACTAGTACAGTGAAAAAGGATATGTTACTAAATTCCTAAACAAAAATGAACTAGAATTAAGAAGCAAACAAGACTAACAAAGATCAGAGGTTTCCCAGACTTTCGACAGGCGCCAAAACGCGATGAAAATACACACACACATGGACCGTTTTCGTTATGAACACTCATCAACATGATGAATTGTCAAATGTAGACTTTGTCACAGTTCATTTTACAGGTACTAGTAATCATATTCAAAACTTTAGCAGTTTAAAATTTAAAAAACTTATCGGACATCAATTAAAATTCCAAACTTCTTTTCATACATAATTTTGAAGGAGTTCAACACAAACAGCTTAATTATAACCTTCCAAAATACAACATTTTTCAGGTAAATAATTATGGTACGTGCAAAGAAATTATCGGCATCAATTAAAATTCCAAGATTTCTTTTCATACATATAAATTAAAGAGTTCATTACAAACAGCTTCCAAAATACAATATTTTTCAGATTAATAGAACCGGAAATATATACAAGATGTAAACCTACCTTTTTCGGCATAATAGGATGAACCTAGAGAGGTTTCACATAATGTCGTGTCAAGTAAAACCTTGTTGAATAGATGACGATCTCCATTGATAGTGTAGGTAAACGAAACACAAAATGGATGGGAGGCACAGACTTTACTACAAACTACTGACGAAGTTTTGTTCACTACAAATTCTATTCCATTTTCACAAAGAATATTATTCACAGCATCTCTTCTTGTATATACATTTTTTACAAAATCCCTATACAAAGGATTAGAAAGTATGTTCGATGTTTATATTATTATTATCATGATGTTAAAATGGTCAACCACATGCTTTCTACTGTTTTGAATTATTGATGGATATTAGTGAAGTCGACACTGCAAATCATGAGAAACTTTATGAAATCAATATAGCGACAGGTAAAAAACACTCATGAAAATAAGTTGGCATTTATATCGTTTGTGAGTGTTCCGAGAATTATGAATTTTAGTGGTTTTCGTTAAATGCTCTTTGTGATGTTTTTTTTTTTCTTTTTTTTTTTTTTGTTATGTTTTTTTTTTTTCTTTTTTTTTATGTTCATCTTTTTTTGCTGATGCTGCTGCAGTCGGTAATCACCTTACTTTCAAGCGCATTGCTGAAGTTATTTTTAAATCCGTAACCGGAATCAGACCCGATAAAATCCGGGTAAGGGTTTTTCGAACGTAGCCCAGTTGTAAAAATAATGTTCGCCAAATGGCGGCCACCACTTAATTTTTATTAGCTTAGAGGCTTTAAGGTCGCCATGTCGGCTTTTATTGAACTCACGGGTTATATAACGTGCCTCGAGACATTTTTTAATTGTGTGAATTTAAGACAACTATCCGACTATTAGTTATAGTCATTAACTTCATAAGTTGAAACAAGTAAATAATATAGTATTACAATACTTGTTAAACTCAAAGCCCGGAGTTGAATATACGTTCGAAAATGTGTGGAAATTTCCCAAAGCTCAAAATCATGGGAGGCGAC
Organism: Mytilus edulis; assembly: GCA_019925275.1. Taxonomy (NCBI): domain Eukaryota; kingdom Metazoa; phylum Mollusca; class Bivalvia; order Mytilida; family Mytilidae; genus Mytilus; species Mytilus edulis. The sequence goes on from CM034362.1 coordinate 49,881,768, forward strand.
ATAGGTCTGATTAAAACGAAATGTAACTTGTTCATGATATTTGGAGCAGCCGCCTTCCTTGTATTATATATATCGGGTCTGATTCCGGTTACAGATTTAAAAATAACTTCAGCAATGCGCTTGAAAGTAAGGTGATTACCGACTGCAGCAGCATCAAGCATCAAACACTTTATTAACCATGCCTATTTTGACACAACACTAAGTCAAAGAATACAGAATATACTTTAAGATGAGATCTTCTTCTTGTTTTTTCTTTTTGTAACACTGGTTCATGGTTACTTTCTGGCGAATGCCGGATATAAGATAAAAAACAAATAATTCGGCACAGCATGCCATTAAACAAAACATACAAATAAATACTAATAAATACAAAATTGTAAGTCATTGGGGATCCAAAATTCAAAAAAGTTGTGCCAAATACGGCCGAGGTAATCTATGCCTGAGATAATAAAATCCTTAGTTTTTTCTTTTGTTTTAAATATAACAACTATCACAAAAAAAATTTTAAGGCCATTTTAAATTTGAGAACAATTAGTCACATTAGTTTGATTTCTATAAATGAAGAGTTGATCCGAAGTCATCAAAACATTCCTTATTGTTTAAGTTCAGAAATAATCATAATTGTATGGTATGATATTGAAGTTTAATATTATATGAATGAAATAAGCATGTTAACATGGTTAAGCGGAATATTCAAAATAACTACATGCGTAAAAATTTTGAAGAGAATGTAGTTTATTAAGACGTTTCAAAATGGTTGTTATTTGTGAACATATTACATGTATGATGCCTTGTAGTATCATACTGTTTTTAAAATTAAAAAAAAGATGTTTTTTACATGCTTAGGTTATTGCTCTCCCTTAAAATAGGCCAGCCATTTTAACAGACTATTGTAAATGTGTGTTATTTAGAATATACATAGTTTGTGGTTTCATTTGTATGTGTATCAGCACTATATATAAATATATCAGGAGACTGAGGTTTAATTAATAAAATAATCTTTGAAAAACAGATTTTCACATACTGATTCCTGAATTTTACTATTAACCCAAGCTTGATTGTTTAATTATCAAATTCTAACCTTACTCAGACTCAGACTTTACATTATTTATTTAACTATCTCTATTAGATAATTGTTATAATCAACTTTAAAAGATGTTTGAGGAGGTTTGCAGGTACAAAAATTTCAGCAAAAAATAAACATTTGTTTTTTATTACAAATTTTATTGATTACACTTTAGTCTGTTAGTTATTACTTTCTGATATGATTAAAAAAAATAACCCCAACAAATTGATTCGGTTTAGTCTCAGATGACTTTTAAAATGTTAATATCATTGATAAAGCTCCAAATTATTTCCCTATGGTGCATTTTTTTTCATTTCAATATTACTTCTATTTCTCCTATTAGTTCAACAGAAAAGGGACATTTACAAATTTGTATGCTTCTTTCAGAGGCAGATTGTGAACGGTGATCCCACTTTTTTATTTCATTTTTCTATCTGATATATGATAAAATTGATTTATAGAAAAATATAGTCAATTATGTAATAAAGTGTTTTGCCATGCAAAATAAGCGTTAAAGCAATGTCTAGTGTCATACTTAAATGTATGCAAAGAAATTTAAAAATGATTTTTTTTAACATAAAATTAGCACAACAATGAAACATTGAACTTTCTATTGATATTGGTTAATATTCCTATGAATTAAAATTTTTGAATATACTGCAACTCTCTCCTAATCACAAATAAAGAGTAGACATTTTTCAGGAAATTATTGTACATGTGAATGAATACTAAAACAATAATGTATTGGATTTTTGAAAGGCAATAGTTAAATTTGCAAATTAAGTAGAAACATGAAAGTTAGGCACTATTACAGTATATTTACCAAAAGAATGATTTGAATACAACTCCTCCATTATTTTAGGACGGGCATTAAAGAATGCTGCAGTCTTTTTTTCTCCAAAGAAAAGCTGTTGCCCATTATTTTTATCAATGCCCATGATAACAACATCTACGTTGTACCCTCCAATTTCAACTATCTGAAATGTTAAAAAGTTTACTAGTTATATCCAGGAAATATGTTTTAACATCAATGCACATATACTATAGTACCTGTCCCAAGTCAAGAGACTTCAGTTTTAGTGGTTGGCACTTGTTGTGTGCTATACATTGACCTTTAATTGTTTACTTTTATAAATTGTTATTCGGATGGAGAGTTGTCTCATTTGCACTCACACCACATCTTCCTATATCTATTGTATATTTTAAACTATAAGTATGCCCAGGCATAAGTGGAGAATGATTTTTAAATAATTCCAATCTTATTTAGTATGATCAATAGATAGATAAATTAGACCGTTGGTTTTCCCGTTTGAATGGTTTTACACTAGTATTTTTTGGGCCCTTTACAGCTTGTTGTTTGGTGTGAGCCAAGCCACCGTGTTGAAGGCCATACATTGACCTATAATGGTTTACTTTTATAAATTGTTTTTTGGATGGGTAGTTGTCTCATTGGAACTCATACCACATCTTCCTCTATCTATAGATTGATAGATCAATAGATATACCAATTCGTTAGATAGATAGAAAAATCAATGGATCAATCATATCTATCGATAGATAATAATTACATATTTACATAACAGTTTCTTAACCTTATGCAACAGCAGTACAAGGACTTTGTAGCCAGTCAAAGTTGTTAATACTTGGAAAATCAATTCAGAACTCGTTCAATTGGCTTAACATAAGTACAGTGAGTCTATATACCTGGCTAACAATTTTCTTAAACAGCTGTTTAGCTGCCTTTGGTTTGTATGTTGTCTGTGGCTGGCTGTTGGCTTTTTCTTTATAATGAAATGTTTCCTCTGCTGACAGACTCTGCCATGCAGGTGCCCATTCCTTCATACCTTGGTAATCCTTTTAAACACAATATTTAAATTAAAGTTTCCAAAAACTTTATAAAATTGAAAAAAAAAATGTTTGAAAAACTTTGTATTGTTCTTTTATACTTCATTTTTTCATGTCATATTATAAAATGTATTGTATAAAATGTATATAAGTGCATATAAATAGCAGCACATGACATACAAATCTATGGAAGTGTGGATTAATCAGTACACAGATTAATTCAATTACACAAATAAAATTATAGATTGCCTAACAATGTAATTTTAACACACTATTTAGTATGTTAATATAAGAATGTTTAAAATATTTACAAAAGGATGAAAATAAACGCAATATTTCGCTAGACCCACTAGCTTTATCAAGCGTGCATCTATTCAGGTGAAATCGGAAGTAGATGATAAAAAACTTTTGAAGCTCAACGACTATGTTGCACTTGTATAATATATATATTTATATATATTACTTCAAAGCATATCTATAGAACTAGCTTGTCATGTGCCATTGACACTTCTGTTTTACAGTCTGTGCATGTATTTGTTCATCTCATTCTGCTAGGTTTCATGTTAAAGATTAGGTTCAAGGTACTTTTTAATGTTATGGTTCACTGAGCATGAACAATAATGTACTGTAGACATATTTTCTTCTTTGTTTACTTTATAAATAATACAGGAATATGAATGGCCGTTCCTGCACAATATTTTGTAGCTTCATCTATATGAAGTATAACAATTTTTTTGGAAATGCAGACAGAAGAAAATGCTTTCGTGGATGTGAAATGTCTTCAGTGCAGTCAACACTACTTCCAATCAGAGAAGTGTTAAATCAGTTGATGACACTAGCAGTCAGGGGAACTACTTGTACAAGGTTTTTTTAGTTACTTGAAGAAGTAAATTTTAATATGATTATAGAAGTAAATTTGTAGGATACTTATTCAAGTGAATTTTATTTACATGTAAAGGTAAAAGAAAAATTGGGTAGGTTATGTCCCTTAAATATTCAGATGTTTTTATTCATTTATAAGTGAAAAGGTCATTCATCTTCTTTTCTTAAATTCTTAAGATTTCTTTGCTCTAATAGAATTTTAAATTGTCTGCCCTTTGCAGATGTCTTTACTAATCATTTAAGTGTAATTTCATGGACAATGAAAAGCCAGTTGTCTGTTATCTTCAGAACACTGGGTAATTAAGGACAGATTATTTGAACATTATAATTCACTTAATATATAAGTATATTTTTTTCTTCTTCAAGTTAATAATAATTACTTGTACAAGAAGTACCCCTGACTGACTAGTGTTACTACCAAAATTCATAATAAGTTACTAATTTTCATATTTAGGTAACAAATTTTAAATTGTGAAAAAATCATTCTATGTATATTGTTTGAATTTAATACATCAAAATATATATATAAAGGAATACTAAACATGATATTAAAGCCCGTACATGACACTTTTTTAAATGAATTTGTATTTTCATCTTTTTAATCATTTTCAATACTTGCTATTTTTCTCACTTACAAAACAGTTATATGCGGATATCCCTCGTGAGTAATGAGCCTTTTTATACTTTCTCCCACTTTCCTTTTTTTCCCTATTTGCAATCCAATCCTTTGACAAAAAAAAACTTAAATGTAATGCATAGTTTTATGGAAAACAAAGAATTTAACAATTAACATGATTAAGTATATGGATGACTGTAAGATGCTAATCATAAATGTTTTCCCCTTTGATTTCTAAAAAAAAATCTAACAACTATTGAGAAGCTTAACAAAAGAAAAGAATTATATTGAAAGCTATACTTTCACTTATTATTGTTAGCTATTTAAACATTGTGACTTTAATGGAGCGTTGTGTCATTCCATGTTATCCCATCTTCTAATATATAATGACAGCATTTTGTTCATTTCCCATGAAATTTATCATGATTGTTAATAGTTTTATATTTATGGTTCAAGATATATATCAAGACATCTAACCAAACAGAAAATGTATACATGTTCATTGTAAGCCGAAAACATATTCAGTCTGTTGATATTGAAGTAATTTAATGAACAAGATAATTATGTCTTAAAATAATCATTTATATAAGATTAAATCCACCAGGAAAATTACTGCTTTTAATGTATTCTATTTTACCGTTTCAAAAAGATACCATTTAACATGATATTTTACCTGTATAACTTGAAGTTGTAATACAGTTTTACTTTCTACTTCTTTGTGAAATGATTCACTGGATTTTCCATTGGATGTCATTCCTGCTGATACAACTCCTCCAATATCTGCAAATTATCTTCAGTTTTCTGTGGATAAATACAATAACTGAACTTAGTTAGAGAAAACATGGGTAACTCATCATATGGGGGTTTATACACTAAATGTTTATAGAATGAAATATCTTTACTGCATGGTGCTAGAAAATATTTTTATGAGACGTTAGTCATGATATCAAATGCAACATTTGCAACAATCGGTATTTAACAAAACCTTTACATAAAGGTTTTTGACAAATTCGTCAAGCAGAAAAAATAGGTCAAAGTGAGTTTTCTTAGTAATTTTTTTAATAATGATTCAACCATGACGTTGATGAATGATGAATTTGAAAACGCATCACATGATAGAGCTCACTCATATAAACCTTGAACCAAATTTCAGAAGTCCTTGCAATGTAAATCTTGAGAATAATGTGATGAAACATATTTATGGGATGGAAGGACGGTCAGACAGACAAAGGTAAAACAGTATACCACAACTTTTTCAGAGAGGGTATAAAAAAAATTCAATTGGGCTAATAGCCACTATCATGTGTAAAATGATGTAAGTGTTTGGTTAACAGGAAGTTATTAATTGATGAATCAGAAAACGCATCATACGATATAGCTCCCTAATTAAATATAAACCTTAAACAATGTTGAAACCAAATTTCAGATATCCTTGTAATGTAGTTTCTGAGAATAATGTGATAAAAATTTTCAACTGAACTTGAAAGCACCTCACATAGTCATGATAGAATAGCTCACTCATATAAACCTTAATTAAAACCATTTTCAGAAATCCTTGTAATGTAGATCCTGAGAAAAATGTGACAAATTTTCAACTTGACTATCATGATGTTGGTCGATAGATTGTCGAGTTATAAATCTGAAAATGCTTCACATGGTATAGGTCACTCATATAAATTTCAGAAATTGTGGTACTGTAGTTCTTGAGAAAAATATTTATGGAACAGAAGGACAGAAGGACTGACAAACAGACAGACAGAGGTAAAACATGTACAGTATACAAACAGTTCAAGACTAACAAAGACTAGATGGATGGATGGTTGTTTAATGTCCAGTGACAAGTCAGATGCATTTTCAGGACAAGAACATGATAATGTCTATTGATAAATATATATTTACCCTGCTTTGTACTTAACTGACATGCTGACCAAACTTTTTAAAATGCTAGCTCACAAGGTATCAGTTTTCAGGAAGATATGTCACCTTACTTATATGGAGTATTCTGGTTCCAGGATGACCAGTCTTATCTCTTATTCCTTAAAGCTGTGTGTAAGACATAATAGTGTCCTGTGAAAAAGTGTCCATGTGGACAGTTTTTCATTGAAATTTGGTTGTCAATAATGTCCCTTGCCATGGAATGGTGTCCTTCAAAAGGACATATTTTTACTGTTAACAATATGAAATAGTGTCTACTCACAGCTCAAATTTTCATAGCAGTTACTATTAAATTGTGTCCTCCAAGGCAAGTAATACAAAGGTCATTACAAAGTTTTATTATACTTCAATTTTAATTAAAATATGAAGGATTGATAAAAGTTTAATCAATATACAAATGTAAACAAATAAATAAAGGATGGAAGTGAATATAGAGAAATTTTAGTTCTAAGAACTATATTTATTATCTCAGAGAAGAAGGCAATAGAAAATAAGTAATTATCATTGCCATGAAATATTGTCTCCTATGTGGACAGCATTTGACAGCAACAGTTGTAAAATACAATGTATGGTTCATCTGCAGAACAAATTTTCATAGTGAATGTTATTAAATTGTGTCATCCAAGGAAAATTAAACTGAACAGCATTTGTTACTTATTTGAGTTTGAATTATGCATGTATATAATTATAATAAAAGATATAAATTTGAAGATAAAAAGGGTATGAGTGCCAATGTCAGAGACAATTCTTATGTCAAAGTAACAATTAGTTCAAGTTTGTAATTAAATTTAAAATGCGTCCAGTAATAACAAGGCAATGGATATCATTTAATAATTTTATCATATCAAAAACTGCCCTGGCAGACACAATGTCCTGTGAAAAAATGTCCACCTGGACAATATTATGGTAGTAAATAATGTCCATGGTCATGGACACTTTTTCATACCTGAGGACATGTTTTCATAGGAAATTGTGTCCAGGACACATTTAAATAAGTAAATATTCTCAAAATGTGTCAGGTGGACATTTTTTCATGGAGGACATTATTAAATCTTACACGTGCTTGGTGGAGAAGCAAAATATACTAATGTTTAAGTCTTTGGTTTAACCTGACAAAGGATGGAACAAATGACATACCTCACTTGAAGTCATCACACTAACCATATCACCTCTAAGGCGGTACAACAAGTTTAAGACTAGAGATCCTGACCTAGGAAAGGTGGAAAATGGCTTAATTTTGCTTTATAATCTAAATCTCCCTTTACATATGGATTCCAAATGGTTGTGTATCAGGGCGAATGGACCCAGATATTCCATTGTGAACCTTGCAACTACAATAATATACAAGTGTATGTACCTTACCTCAGTGAACATTTTCAATGCGGAGCCAGGGACATTTATATCATATGGTCTGGTAGAACATTATAACTGGATTGTTAGACTCATAAAGCAATCAACTGCATGCTCAACCAAGTAGAAACTGTCATTGGTTTCCTACCAGTGAGGGAACAACCATTTAACTTATTTATTTTAAAAAAAAAAAAAAAAAAAAAATTTTTGGAGGGGGGTTGAGAATAACAAGCTTGCTCTGGGAAAAGCTAAAAATAACTGAGCCCATGACAGGAAAATATAAATTATCTGTTCTTTCTTAATTTAATTTTCTTCAGAAAAACTAGGGATTAATTTGTACAAAAGATTAAAAAAATAAATAAAATAACCCGTATTTTTAAAAATAGCAAAAATAAATAAATCTTCTAAAACATATTCTCTTGTCCCTCCCAGAATATCAAATGGTTGTCCCCTAAAAAAAAACTCGTATAAAGGAAGGCGTCACATCTTGTTCATCGAGTAGAGACACTCAAACTCAAAGAGACTGGGAAGCAGGAAAATGTAACTTACAACAAATGCACACTAAATCGGATAACAGACTCGTTTCAATTGATTACTAGGTCACATAAATATCGATGCCACTTTTCATAATTGTATTGTAAAAATCAGAGCCACATCCGTATCAGATGGCCAAGTTATAAATTTTAAAACAAGACGCTCCGATTTTTGTTTGTGACGGCCGCCATTTTCACTTAAAGTCATGTGACAATTGTAAAAAAGAAAACACGGTCAAAACCTAGTAATTTTACGTAAAATGATAGATTTGAGTTTGTTAAGGATATATATAGGTCTTTACTGATGTGAAACAAACAAATTGATATCTGAATTGTCTGCCACGTTGGATGATTTAGTAACATGCATCCGTGGTTCCATTTAGGACAATTTTATAAATTGAAAATACACCGACTTATAATAGTCAGTATTTTATGCAAGGTATGATAATGATAATGCAGCTTACCGGCATGTCTATGTATTAAATAGAATATTTTCTTTCAAAAGATATGTTTTTTTTATAGATTTGACTCGTGCTTATGATTTTTGGAATGGCCGCTGTAGAGGATGAACGGATGCTGGGAGGATGGAAGTAAACTGATTGGTTAATTATTAAATCAAAAGTTATTCTTTATCAACAGAATAACCCCATACCATATGGTAACGATGATGCCAAAACCAAATGTGCCAATATGATTGGTCAATAATATTTATCTATGTTATAGTATTCCTATAGTTAAACCCCATACCATATGGTAACATGATATACCATGTCCACAGTTATACAGCATAACCCCACAGTACCTAACACGAGTCGCATCGGGTGGTTTGCACATAACGTAAACGATGTTTTGACATAACGTATTAGGTTTTTGGACATAATGTAAAATACATGTGCACATGACGTAACTAATGCTAACAGAGAGTATCAGTTTTTTTGGCAATACGTTTATGAACTATACCATGATGTATTATGTTTTTCACTGAAGATACATATGTATAAACACAACATAAAGCCATTAGACTATGACATCATTAGGTTTTCATAGAACAAAGATGTATAAAAACAGAACGTTTTAAATATTCAGCATAACAATCACATTTGAGACAGGAAGCAAATATCAACTGACTTACTGAACGGAAGAATAGACACAACATAGAGAAAATATGAAAGAATGTATAGGTGGGGGATCATAAAGTTTTGAGGCATTCACAGAATATATAATAATTACAGCCTAATGTAATGCCTATTGCACAAAATAAAGTTTAGCAACGACGTTTCATACAATTTTTTAACCGAACAAATAATAGATTTGACATACCACAGAGGTGCAGTGTCAGGAAACAAAGGCACATGCACATCACATAATGAAGAATCGACAGGACTTAAAAGTAAAGCGACAAAACACATTAAATATTTACACTATAAGACAGTTCCGGCGTTCCATAATATAACACTTCATG
>CM034362.1:49894232-49913241 GCA_019925275.1 Mytilus edulis
TTCAATTGTAATCATTGACCAGAATAAAAGTTTAATTTTATGAATAAATGTGAAATTCTAAAAAGTGATAAAAACGTGAATAGAAGGATTTAAAGGAGTATTGTATAAAAATAGCAGCCAACCAAACAAAAAAAACAAAAAAAACAAAAAAAACAACATCTAGAGGTCAACATATGCTATAGATTAATACATGTACATAAATTAATGCACGAGTGTGTACAGTACATTTAACCTGCATGTCAAGTTTTAAATTGCCGAGTCTTTAATTTTAAAAGCCGTAAAAATTATCAACAGTCCGTAATCACTTTTCTTGGAATGTTTCTCACTTAGACCACAAACAAAGAGATGTATTTATGATTCACATGATTTTATTTCCGAAAACAATATTACCAATTTTTAGTTAGCTCTTTACAAGCAATATTTATACATCTGAAAAATGTCGCCGGTAATTTGCAACGATTACGTCGAAAAAGTCTGCCAGCGACTTCGTGCACTTTAGCGCTAACGTTGAGGTTACAAAGGGGGACGCAATTTTTATGATAAATCGCGTTTATCATAGAATCCAGCACGGTGACATATATATTTTTTATTTCAAATTTGGAGAAAGCATGACATAATGCAGTTCATACAGAAAAATTATAAAAATTACATTTTCAGAAACACTTTATTTCTATATTTTTTGGATTACAAAAATCCCACTTTGAGCATCTGGTTCGCAATGTCAAGCAGAGCTTGAAAATTTGTATAGTCATTCGTGTAGGGATTTATTTTTTTCCTTATTGTCACTTATCACAGCTTCAAATTGAACCCGATCTTAATAATTTACGACAAAGAATATTTGCTCCAAAAATTTTATAACATTGTTTAACTTTTTGGCAAAATTGCACAAATCCCCAATTTTCAGCCTCAATTTTCTTGAAAACGAACACGGTGACCTATGTTTTATTTTGTGTTTTATCTTATAACTCGCCAAGGCCTACAACATATTAAAAATTTAAGAAAATGACATTTTATCGAGAAACTGTATCGGATGCCCTTAAAATAAAGAGAAATGAAAAGTGAAATAAATTCAAGGTATAGTAACACAACCCACTCCTCAAGACCTTTCTACAGACCATATCTTAAACTCCTAGTATCAATAGCTATTGAGAAATGTACTCCATGGACTCGATAGCATAAACTTAACAAGAGCGATGCTCAAGGTCCCTGTGTGGCAGTGAACAGTGTTTCTGTTGACAATGACTCTTATTTTTGACATTCAACTGCAATATTTTGTTCTATGGTTGTCTACTTGAAGATAAAAAGTATTGGTATGGGGATAATATATATGAGACAACATTAAACAATAGGGTATAATAAAATAATTCTTTCTGTGATGGTATATTTCAAGCTTTTAACTTAGTAACAGTGACCTCGACATACTGGCCTTAAAATCAATTGGTTGCTTTCTTGTCCACTAATCTAACAACTGTGTAAGTTTCTTTAACATCTATGAAAGTAACTAACGTTATCCTGCAGAAACCAAACTTCTACTGGGAACTTTCATTTTTAATAACAGTGATCTTGTCCTTTGACCTACTGACCGCCAATTCAATAGGGTTTTCCTTGTCCCCTAGCCTAACACCTATGTAAGTTTCTATATAATCCATGAAAAGAAACTCAATTATCCTGGGGAAAACAAACTTCTACTGGAAAATTCTATTTTAAGTGACAGTAACATTTAGCCTACTAACCTCAAAATCAATAGGGTTCTTCCTTGTCCCATACTCTAACATCTGTGTGTCATTAAAATCTGTGGAGGGAAAACAAGTTATCCAGCTGAAACCAAATTTCTACTGAAAAAAATACTTTTAGAAACAGTGACCTTGTCCTTTGATATCAAAATCAAAATGGTTTCACTGAATTAGGTTCACTGGTTTATTTCAAGAAGATATTTGAAAATTTCAACTATCATCTGCCGAGGCGGCCATCTTGGATGGTTAGAGGAGTAAATTGATTATACAATTCTGAAAGGGATCACCCAAGAAGAGTGATCATAATAAAGAAGAGTTATCCTAATAAAGAAGAGTGATCATAAAGAAAAAAGCGTATAATGACTTAACCACAGCATATAATAAAAAAAACACAGCATATAATAACAAACCCACAGCATATAATAACAAACCCGCAGCATATAATGACAAAGCAATAACACATAATGACAAAGCAATAACACATAATGACGGAACCACATCATTTAATGACAAACCCACAGCATATAATAACAAACCCACAGCATATAATAACAAACCCACATCATATAATGCAAAACCCACCATCACATAATAAATACTATCACATAAGATAGCTATGGCGTTCCATATGTTAGGCTCCAAACTATGTTTTGTCTATGTGATCAACTTAACTTTTGTTGTTTTATTCTAGCGTCAACGCCATTTAATTAGAACATATAAAGTCAAAATTAAAAATCTCCTGGCAATATGATATCACCTTGTCATTATTTTAAAACTTTTTTTTTTAATTTTTAACATAAATATTTTGGTAATGTTCTATTTTATAGTTTCTGCAATGCATCTACTTTTTTTTAAATTATTTATAATCATTTCCAGATTACGTGTACTTACCTGTTTTTTTATAAAATTTAAATTGTAAAAAACAACAAAACACCTTATACCATAAACTATTGTTATTTGTTTGTAGGAATAGAAGGAATGTGCATTTATAAAATGTAGGATTAGCAAAAAGACACCATCTGTATATATGATCATATATGATATTTAAATTCAATTGGACATTATCAAAATATACTAACAAAGCAAGCAAGCTACCCAAAGTGTTGATCTACATATATTAGGAAATTAGCTGTAAGCTTCAGTCAGATCAGACGAAATATTAGTCGTTTTTTAAATGAAACAAATAACAAACGACAATGACTCATTGTCATAATTTTATGACTACGATAAGATTTTGTCAAATAAATTTCAGCTTCATTGCCAGATCGGACATTATTTTACGAGAATCAGCCAGGCATCAGTTACATGCATACGTTGCCAGTATGTCATAACTTCTAGGAATATTTTTGTATCGGCCTGACCTTCTGAATAATGTTCTTTTTTAATTTTGAAAAACATTGACATAAAAAAAGAAGGATCAAATCGAACGTGTGTACTGAGTTTTAAGTTGACAGGACTTCAACTTCATCAAAAACTACCTTGACCAAAAAGATTTACCCTTCAGCGGGACGGACGGATTAACGAACGGACAAACTGACGCACAGACCAGAAAACATAAATTGTACATACAAATAACTTTCACTATTCTAATTATCCCGTAACCTGTACACAATCGGCGCAAATGAAAGATAAAATCTACACAAGTGAAAGAATAACAAAAAATGAAATGCAGATCGGCGCAAATATGAGACAAAGTCTACGCATGTGATAGAATAAAAAGAACGAATTGCAGATCGGCGCAAAAAAGCTGACATCAAAATTTATATTTTATCATTTTTATTAGAACGAAGGGTAAATGTAGTGTAGTATCTTTTGTGTCCATTTGTGTTTAATTTCCACAAAATATCAGCGCAACGCTTAATTCTTTTTTTCTTAAGAGACGTATTTTCAAGCGTACAACATCAGTCAGGGGCATTACTTAAACAAGTAACAATTAAAATTACCTATACAAGTTATGTTGAAAACGAGGCTATTTTAAATATTACTTATATACGTAACTTTTCTGAATAATATTTTTATGGGTGTCCATTAATTCAGATTTTAATAGCTTTAACAAATTTTCACAGTCATCTGGTTATTTTCCCCATGAAATATAAAATATAATCCTTCTGGAATACTAATTAACTTTCTGACGCACTTATCTTGCATACCGACGCTTCTAGGTCAAAGATTGGTCTCTTGGGACTATTAAATTATCATTTTATTCCAAAATATTGAAGGAAGACTGATATAAATAGAGAGATACTCGTGAATTAATTAAGATTTGAAGTTATTTATAACTGGTAACCGAAATCAACTACATATGTTCCTTAAATCCTTGTTTTTTCTATTTTTTTCAAAAATGTATAAAATAACTGATTCAAGTAATATTTTTGTAATTATTTTTAATGAAACACTTTATCTCTATACTCCTCTCAAATCTAATCAATTCTTTATTTTATGATATAAAATGATGTAAAAACTCTTTCAAACCACATTTAGTCTATGCTTCTGTTAGAATTTAAAATAACTCTATTAAGTTATTTTATTATTTTTAAAAACAAAAAAATACTTATATCAGTAACTTTAAAAAATAATTTGTTTAAGTAACGTCCCTGACTGAACATGTTGGAAGCCGTGAAAATGCGAAATAGGACGTTATAATTTGACGTTTGTTCATTGCTGGAAACGTCATAGATCTTTTATGTCACTACCAAGTTGCGTTGGTTGATGCGCATAAACAATAGGCTGTTTGGTCTTGAAGGATTCTCGAGGGAACAAAAACTTGATAAAAATTTTACTTTTTTTAAATTTTATTATAAAGATTATTTATTACACAACTAATTGTTACTTTATTATTTGGTACAAAAATCAACCAAAAAATCGATCTGTTTTGGCCCCAAATGACTTATATAAATGTTTGTCTCATTGGAAAAGCTATAAATTATCTGCCCTTTACAAAATTGCCATTGTTTTTTGCATACAATTATTTTCAAATAAGCTGTACTTTTTTATTTCGATATTACCTATATTTTGCCTATTAGTTCAACAGAAAAAGGAACCTTAACAAAACTTCATGCTTTTTCCGAAGACAGATTGTGAACTTAGAAAAACGGTGGCCCCATTTTTTTTTTATTTTTTCAATTACGTATATGATAAAGTTTATTTGTAGAAATAAAAGCGAAATCCTATATTAGAAAAAAATCGATTTATACCCGCGAACCCTCTCAACTGCAAAACTGGGTCAGGTCAAGGAATAGGATTATTTGATTTTTCCTAAAGATGACAGACGACGTAAACAGTGGACAATTAACGTGAAACAGAAGAACTTTAAGCCATCTAACACATCCAGATTGCACGTTATACACTATAGCAATGAACAGTTTGTGGTAAATCCGTTATTCGCAGCATCAATTGAATATAAAATGATAACGTTGTAGTTAAAATCAGACGCAGTGTCGACGATTTTTTACTGTTCTTCCCCAACAAAGCCACAGTTCACATCACTGTCAGCAGAAGATAAAAAATAGAAAGTCAGAGACAACTAATTATTTGTTTGTTTTACAATTTATAAATTCTTGTCTGAATTCTATAAGGCATTCAACACTTTATGATTGAAAGCTAATTTCCCTAATCACGATATAATAAACAGTGATATAAGTATAAGGTGTGAAAATAAATGTTCCTGTCATAAACATTACATCCCAGCTCCTTTGTTCTAACAGGGGTGATCTGAACCGGATCACCCCTACCAGATCACCCCAGTTTAAGATTCTTTGTTATGTATGCTTTCCTTTGTTCTGTAACATTTTGGCGGGAATGTCAAATCCAGTATAAAACTTATAATTAATTATACGGAAAAGACTATCTATTAAATTCACGTAGACAAAATCCAATGTATATGCTGGGATTCGAACTCAAGACCTTTAGCATATCAAGCCACGACACATACCACTCCACCAGGACGACTGGATATGAACTATCAGAAATTTAACATACTTAAAGGAAGCAAGATATTTTTATAACTGGGGCGAGTTGGCAGACCTTTACTCAGTGGGGTTTAAACCCTTTTCGTTAAATAAATGAGTTGTCAGACTGATATTGTTCAATTTGATTTTACATTTTTTTAAAGTTGGGCGAATCGGTTACAAGAGTGAGACGATTTTTTCATAAAGTGGCGATATAGTGTGGGCCGATTGGCCAATGGGACGAGTTGACATTGTTTGATATCTAATCATCGTGTTAGGGGGTCATCAAGGGTATACATCATATAGTAATATATAAAGTATATAATAATGGTTGTGTGGCGTTCTAAACTAGATTTTATGAATTGTAAATGGTTTTTCGTCAAATCTAAAACAGCTGGGATGTAAAATAGTTATCCCATTCGGACTTGGTGTGTCAGTGTAAGATCACCCTCTGGCCTCCGGCCATCGGGATGATCTTACACTGACACACCGCGTCCTTATGGGATAACTATTAAATATTACCTACGGGCAATATCCCCGTACTTAGTCCTATTGATTTTTAATCACAGGTAAACCAAACTATTACACGGTAATTAACAACTCACAGTTATTTTCCATGAACAGTTTTAATCAATTTTAAAACGTAAATTATCACTGTTATTCGATATATTTATTATAGATTTAATCAAAATACTTGTATCTGCTTTGAATAAAAATCACGTGTCATGTTACAATGTTTATCGCTAGTCAATACTATACTAGAACTGCATAACATAACCGGAAATAAACATCCAACTACATACACATTTCTCGGGACTATTCTTCGTTGAATTCTTAAATTCGTGGTTCGCTGTGACCCACGAAACCCACGAAAACTGCTATACCACGAATAAAAATGAATCCACAGTACTAGTATTAGTATCATGAAGCTGCATCAATTCTGTTTATGGGCTTTACAAACATATCTGATGTGTTACGATCAGATAGTTTATCTTACCTCCTATACATTTCTAGGAATATGATTGGTTAAAAGCGTCCTCGTGGAAACCGTGTATATTCAATATTAGGTAAGTTGGGAGGCGGGGCTTATTCCATACAAGGTTAGTAGTGGAGTTACATCCCTTTATATTCCATATCAGGTAATAAGGAGGCGGGGCTTATTTCATACACAGTAACTAGTGGTGAAACGTCACTTTAGAAAAACAAAACAGTACTGAGAAAAAAGTCTTAAAGGTTTCGACAGACGAAGAAAGTGATGATAAAGTGAAATAAATTCAGAAAACACATTTAAATCTAACAAGTTGTCATTGTTGGCATCATGTTAATGCTAACTGTATTGAAGACTTGCTCATTTTGATAGGTCACTAGTCTAAATGTTACACGTTAAGATAGTGGGTAAGTTAAATTTGTTACAAAGTGTGCTAGTGATGTAATACGGTATATATGGGATCAGTAAATTCCATATGGGGATTCGAGCTTCGCTCTCACCCCATATGGAATTTACTGACCCCATACATACCGTATAAGTTCACTAGCACACTATGTAACTAAAAATATGTGCTATGCTTATCTTAAAGTTAAACATCAATTCTACTATCCATCATTATTAATTCATACCTTTCAAAGTATAACTTTTTGTTCATATTCTCGTTACCGTTGACATTTTTTGCTACTGGCTGTTAACAATTGATATATATTTACATGAGGATACAAACATACGTTATGGCAAATGTTCTTTACATCATGTATGAAGGGAAGTAAAGTTGGTGTAAATAATCATCCGACGATGTTATTTAAAGGAATTCTGGGTTTATAAAATATTTGAAATTGTATAGGAATGTCCCTATTTGAATTCTATAAAGTTTTTTGTTATATCAAGAGACGGCTTCTTTTTAAAAGACGTTTTATCAAAGTGTTATCTAGATCTACTATTGATAATACCTTGGATTATACTGCTGGTTTGATCTACGATATATCTTTTAACTTATTTGAATCTATATTTTTTGCTTGATTTTTGCTTGATTTTGTTGTTGGTGTTACCCAATTTTTTTTTAAAGGGGCACTTTACAACAAAACGCAGTTTCGATTGTTTAGTCTTTAAGTACGTTTAAGTCAAGTGAGAATAGAGTACACTTTCCATTTTTTACACATTTTCTTTTGTTAAGAAGGCAATATTTTTTCATTAACACCATTCATCATCTCGATGAGCCCGATGACCTGTTCATCTCAATTAAAACATACTATCGTATTCGTATTAACATTTATTGGGTAGCTTAAGTGAGGTTTTGTCGAATACTAGTATTTTTTCAATGCATTTGAATTCTCTTCAACTCATGATTCTCCCTTTGTATTATTTGCCTCCTATTCATTTGAAACAGCGCTATTATGGAGTAGGGAATTGCAACGATGTCTATGGCGATGCCAATGAGACATCTCTCTACGGACGACCCAAATGACACTGAAATTAACAATTATAGGTAACCGTACGACCTTTAACAATGAGCAAAGCCCATACCGCATAGTCGACTATAAAAATCCCTTCCCTAACCTATGACAGTGATATAACAGAACAATTTTAGAACGAACTATTAAAATCATTGTAATGTTCCTTTTTCGTTGCCTGTCCAATGATTTCACCAGTTAACTGAATGGTATTGTATATTGAGCACACATAATAAAGGTCAATAATGTGTGTAATGTAAATGCGTTACATTATTAACCTTGCTTTGTACTGAAAAAAAACTGAACTACCTTTCAACGTGCTAAATGTATTCTACAAAGTTACCTTTCTTAGAAAGACATTCTGCCTACCTAGACACAATATTTTTAACAAAGAATACTAATTTGGAAGTATTTAGTTTTACAATTCCGGGGTTCAAACCGAGGAATTCTTCAATCTAGGCATTCACGCTACAACGAGACATTATAAACGGTTCTGCTGCGCTGAGTGGTTGCTATTTTGAACATAATATTACTTTTCCATGTGACTTCAACTATTTTGCAAGAATGCAGCCAAAAAAGAAAAAAATCTAGAAAGTATATTTATTGGAAGTTAAACAGCATGTATAAATATATATATATCAATAAAAACGTCTATTTTAGATATGAATCTCTATTGTTTTCTTTGATAATTCCAACTTCTTTTTATATAGAAGTTCATATACGTAACGAATGAAACACACAGTGTAATATATGATGAAAATCTACAAGATTCGTACGTTCAAATGTAGAATGCGTAAATGTGTCTCATTTATTTTTTTCTTCATACTTCTTCAAATGCGAACAAACGTTGACGGCTAATCCTAAAGGCATCTCGAAAAATTCTTTGAGATCCTTTTTGTCGAGTTCTAATAAGGCAGCCCCATTGACGTGTTCTGATCTGAATTTCTCAACATACGGCTCACAGTCCGGTATTGACTCTATGAACTCACAAACTGTTTGTACCTTGAAAGAAAAAAATATATATAAAATGTATAATTCATTTCACAACACAGGTTAACGTTTCACGATATGGTTACTTGTTGATACAAACAATATATCTAACATATGTTACGGATATAGGAGCGACCTATATGTACACTCCTCAAATGTTATTCTGAACTTTGGTGTATGTATAAACATTTTCCGACTGCTTAGATGTATAACAACAGTACAGTATACGTGTATGTACAAATTGCTTGATTATCTTAATCTCAGGGCAGACACATATTTACATTTATTTTAATCAAACACGCATCCATGTAACTACAAACTGTTTATAGACATTTAATTGTAAAGCTTAACCATGTTAACAACAGAAACGAAATCTTTCTAAGTGCTCACCATAAAAAACATATACGTCAATGCACCGTGAGAAATTGCAAGAAATATCTTAGACGAAAACCTACTTTTTTATCGAAATGCTGACATCAAATAATTATATTCTCTCGTATCGTAAAACTCTATAAAAAGCATCCCCTAACAAGGAAAGGTGTATTATCATGCTGATTGCACCTTGGTAGTAGATAGTGTGTCATTTAATTAAAATTTTAGTTGTTTGACAGAGATGTTGATGTAATTCCATCCTTGCTGTTGATATAGGACACTCACCATTTCAACCAGTGAATATATATTACTCTTTAAAAATTAAGATTTAAATAACCAATATCATTGGTAAATATGTTCACATTAAATATTTAAACATTAAAATTGTAAGACATTTTGATATGAGTTTTTGTTTATTAAAGAGTCGGAATTGTTGCTATTCAACAGTTATGTATAACAATATTGAAATTTGTTTATTTTAATTTAAATAGTTGACTTACACGATTGTCATCAAAACATTCAGCGCTTAAAGATTTATCAAACCCGACACCTCATGTATTTAATTTGATGTTACTCGCGTTTTGAACTATTCATTTCAGTCACGAACGTTTATGAAGAGATGAATCGTTGGATATGTACCTAATGAAATTTAATTATATACGTGTGAGGATTTTTGAAAAATGCTTATAATAAGGTAATAGTTCTACATACATTCCAATCTGCTGGTCTCCCGCTGAAACTACATGATTTCTTGATTGCCACCTGTGCTCTCGTTACTGTAGCAGACTCTGTTATTATGATATAAACTGTTAATAATACATGTATTCGCTCTTTTCATATAAAGACTGCTTGTTAATTGATATGCGTAATCAACAAATATTTATATATCACAGATGTCTTAAAAAATGACATTACATTATGGAAAATATTCTAAACAAATGCCTTTTTAAAACGTCTGCTTGTTTCAGTTCATTGATATTTTGTATGCTATCAATTGATATTGGCATTGAATAAAATGTTTTAAATAATATCCACTATTTTTGAAATGTCAGATATTATCACATTAAATGAAAAGTTGCACAAACATAGACAGTATTGAACAACAATGTGTTTAAATTAACTTGAGAATTCTCAAGCATACAAGTAAACTTTGTTTACAACTTCTTATGAACGCTGTTGCTGTTTTAACAATTTGACCAAGCACCATATTCGATAAATTGTTTTGTTTTTAATGTACTTCGTTTGTGAACTAGGCTCTAAATGTCTATCATTTTTTTTATGAAGACAGTGTTTTATGTATAACATTTGATGGTATCACTATGAATGGAACACAATATGATGTGGCGATTACAATAAACATGTATCAACGTATTCGTTTGCTGATTAAAACACTAAACCACCAATAAACACGATATGACGAAAAAGAGTAAAAAAATAAATATCTACCGCTATTTTCTGTGTTTCCCTTCTTCGAATCACAATCTGAAACCAATAATTAACAGTTAAATCATATAGATGGACGTTTAAGCTATTCTATAGCATTTCATTTAACGTGGGTGTTGCACGACAATTGCAACTTTGAATGATAACAATCGACAAGTCAAATGCGTTGGGATAGACGTGGATCTATATCATTTGTTATAATTTGTTATATAAATCAAGAAATAGCGGACTGAACTAAGTACGAACATAAATTGGAATGTTCTTATTACTTTGTTAAATGTAACTCAAATAATGCAAAAATTGCATTGTATTATTTTCCAGTAGCAATCGTTATTTTCGTTCATTTTGTGTACCTGTTGCCGCAATATTCACAACCAGGTAACGCCTGTGTCGTGTATATGTGATATTGTACTGTTTCCCCCTTCCCAATGACTCATGATGATTGCTAGCTTTACATTTTTTGTTTAATAGCTGCACATTTTATTTCGCTTATTTTTAAATCAATACGAGAATAATTTTAAAGGAACTTCTTTCTAAAAACTGAAAAAAAAATGTGAAGATATTTCCATACACGTAGAAAAGATGTTCAAGTTTTGTAATGTAAGCTACGTAACAACACCTGACATTTCTGTCAAGGAAACATACATAGCAAAAGGACTTTTGAATAAACAGCGCATGTCAATGGTTTAAAGATAAAGTAGTAGTGTAAATACATCCTCCTTTGTTATTTGACAAAATTCAAGAGTGCTCCATTAATAGCTGAATCTGCATATATTTTGTATGTACGTAATGGAAAAGTGTGTCTGTTTGAGGTGGTACAATTGAGAATTGTGTGCCTCAAAATATCAAAAACGGTTTTCACATTCATAAATAATAGTTATGTTGTTCATGGTGAAGCTTAACCAATGCATTCAAACACACACAATGCGCACATTAAACCTCAGGATCGCAGTATTGGAAGTCGGTAAAATATATTTGATATGTTTGATTACCAAGAAATATAGTCACTTATCAATATATTCTAACGAAAACAATTTTGAAAAGTCTCAGAGATTAAGTTATATAACAAAACCAGAGGCAAACAAGAGACGGTGTCCTTCCACTTAGCAAGTACACTTTCCAATATTGAAGACGAGAATACATTTCAAGACAGTCTCTATTTTGTTGAACTTATATTACTGATCTTTGTGTCTGTTTTATAGGTCTTTGACTTATTAAAAGATCTTACCTTGCTGATCATTTTTTTATTTAAATATACACACAGTGTGTATATGTCCTAATAGGAGAATTTCTCAGGTCAATAAAATGCATATCGGGTGAGGTGACGCCAAACCCTATATGAATTTATTTTATTGCCCTGATAAATTCCATATTAGGACACTTGAACACTGTTTAACAAATTTATCCTGATTTTGTAATATTACATATTAGTATATTCAAATTCAATATTAGGACAATATCAAACAAATATATTTTAGATACTTAATGAAAAACTGTGAAAAAAATAAAAATATTCGGACTATAAAGACAATTAAATTTGATATTGTTTTATTAAGTCAATGGTATAAGGGAGATAATTCCAATTGACGTAATACATAAGGAAGATAATTCCGATTGACGTTATAAAACAATTGTACTAAACTTTATTAGGAAAATATTAGCAAATCAAATTGCGAGAAATTACTCAAAATCTGAATAAAAAAATTTGTTTTACACATATGGACAATTGGTCGATATATTTTTTCTAAACATATTTGTTCCTTTCAAATTTTCTCTATTTATCAATGTCAGTCATATTTTTTGGTAGATGGAATCATCTGACAGTTACTTTTAACCATATACCTTTATAATGAGTGTGGCTCATTGGGTTATATTTGTATGTTTCAGAGGAGATTTGTGTAAAAGATAACACAAATTTGCAAAACAATGCTTAAAATAGATTATGAGGGCATTCTGGTCTTGTTTGCTTATTTGAAGTTCTTATTCTGCTGAACAATTTTGCTGTTTATTAAGAAAAACATTCGACAAAGTCAAGCAATCTCACAATTGACTGATGCCAAGCATTCGTTCCAGACGGATGCCAAGTAAAGACTTAAGATTGAGAATTCATTTTAAAAATTGTCTAAAGATCAACCTAAAAACAACGATCGAAATTAATATTCATCAACATTCTACGATTTAAACATTGGTGTGTGGAAGGATTGATCAAATGTAAGATATTATTTAAAGCGGAAGTGAGTTATCGACCAAGATTGTACTTGAAGTGATGTTTTAGTACTGCAATAAAACAATTAAACCCGCATTCACTCTATGTAATAACAGTTTTAATTAAATAAATGCAAAAAACGCATGCAAAAGAGAAATAATTTGATGTCTTTTACCTGTAAAGATGTCATTTTTAAAATCAAAGATGGCCACCATGACGGGATAGATTATTTTCGTGGCTACCCTCTTAATATGATACAAATTCACCGCAAGGCATGTTCATACGAAGTTTCATGCGTGTATCGCCTTTTGCATGATTTGTGTCGTATGCTGCTCAACTATTAAAAAACGCAATCGAAATATAAATCATAATCTGAAGAACCAGGAGATAAAAAAAGGATGAAGAAAACCAAAAAAAAAACGTTATCATTAAAACTATCTTATAGCTCTCGTCAGCGCAGACAGAAAACAAGTAACATACCGCGAAACAAAACACAGAAACATTAAGGAGAACTCATGCAATAAGTTCTTGTATACATGCCAAACTTGGCCAAACAAATAAAGCATAGCAACAAGTAACGATGATCGGAATGCTTGTTAGAGTTTTAACTGCAATAATATGCTCTACGGTCAACATGTTAGATTAAGTTCTACGATAGAACTGTTCAATTTATTAAGGGCTTTTATAATGCTAATTCTAAATGGTTTTTTTTTTTCATTAACACATTTTCATCAAGGTAAGATACTTATTTTCTGGTGAACTTTGTTAAATCTTGTGACAGTCTTATTTAATAAGTCTAAGTGAATGCAAACGATCACACGCAATTCTATAAATTTTGACTGAAGTGTGATGCAATGCTATTTCGGAGACATGACTGGCGATTTCAACGAGGGCAGTATTCGTGCTATTATATTTCTTTGAATTTTGTATTGTTAAACTATCGTTAGTTTCTCATGTCAGTCAATCTGAGTTCGATAGACATATCTTTTTGGTTAATGTTTGATAAATATTTGTAAGAAATGTATGCATAGCTTACCTTTGTTAATGATAGAAACTTGGCAACAGTTTGAGTAAAGGTCAACGACACCATAAACATCTAAAAAGTAAAGTTTTTTTTTCTTCATTTTTTAAGGTAGTAAGGTTCCAAATCATTGCTGCATCCAGATAACTTAAAGTTTAGTGAACAGTATGGCCATTGGCGATCATATTACATCTGTTATTTTAAACATAATAACAATAACAACACATAAATGTCGACAAATGGCTGTATTTTAATCAGCACAGATTGATACTGCATCAATAAACGAGAACATCTGTAATAAAACTGGGGGAAAAGCAAGGCAACTAACAAAGATTAATGACGTTTCTGAATCAGAATAAGAAACACAACAAACATAATGCTTTTCAGAAAGTAAGCTTAACACCGTCGAAGCAAAATTAGAAAAAGTTCAATAGATCAACCAACGTTCATAAGTAATTATTGTACAGCAGATTTAATACGACTACCGCAAAAGTCAACAACAAAAAACTAAAACGCAGACTGCTGACTTGTAAAATCCACATTTAGAGTATGGAGTCGTTAACGGCGATGTTAGTCAATGTTATTACTCAGCATTTGCTGACAAAATAATCATGATAATGTCACACCTCGAAAAAAGTACAAAATATCTTAGTCGGACTTTTGATTTTGATTCTTTTCTAGTTTTGTCCGCGATGTATGTCTATGTTCTATAGTTGAAAAGATATAAGAAGATGTGGAATAAGTGCCAATGAGACAACTCTCCATCCAAAAAAACAATTTATAAAAGTAAACCATTATAGGTCAAGGTTCGACCTTCAACACAGAGCCTTGGCTCACACCGAACAACAGGCTATAAAGAGCCCCACAATTACAAGTGTAAAACCATTCAAACGTGAACTCCAATTGTCCAATCTATATAAAACAACAAGAAACGAGAAACACGTATAAATTACATAAACAAACGACAACTACTGTACATCAGATAAGGTTGTTTTTGCTTGGCCAAAAGCACGAATATGATAAAATTGTCAATTACTTTGTAAGAACATTGACAACTACATTTCGGTGACTTATTTTCTCTTATACTTACTCGTATGTGCAAAAAGATAGTGTAATTCTAATGATTTTCACACTTGCAAATTTTCCTTTATCTATAGTGTGGTAATGATAAGCGGAAAAAAACCAATTGGAAACTATATTACTTGATATGCTTAAGGATTATTGCTTCAAGAGAATTCACCATGATCAATTTAATAAAAGTTATGGGTTTTTGCTTTTCAGAATATGATATATCTTTCAAATAATTGCAAATAAAATTTAAAAAAAGATCATAAGAGCAGTTGCCCGATACGGTTTTTCATTTAAGTTGTTGTTAGATTGTGCCTTAACAAATGTAAAATAACGGTTTTCATAAAGTTATTTTATTTAGACCATTCCTGCATATTATTTGTACTTTAATTTTTTGTGAAACTTCGTAAATTACCAAGGTGGACACATTTTTGAATCAATATAGCACAAATACGATAGTGGCAAAATAAACTGTCAATTGACAAACGACATACGATGTAATACGAACTGATGAGAATATGTTAATTGTCTGTTGTGAAAGAGGAGCTTAAACACATTTTTTTATTTGCTTTAATGCATTTTAACAAAAAGTAGTTATAGGCTGATTTCATGCAGGAACTTTTTAGGAAGAAAGATACGAAGTTAGCAATATCCTTTAACTCTACATTTCGCTATATAGATGATGTTCTTTCACTAAATATATCAAAATTTGGTGACTATGTGGAACGCATATATCCAATCGAGCTAGAGATAAAGGATACTACAGATACAGTTAAGTCGGCTTCATATCTTGACTTACATCTAGAAATTGACAATGAGGGTCGGTTGAAAACAAAACTTTACGACAAAAGAGATGATTTCAGCTTTCCAATTGTGAACTTTCCATTTCTAAGTAGCAACATTCAAGCAGCACCTGCCGCATACAGGGTATATATCTCCCAATTGATACGATATTCCCGTGCTTGCATTTCCTATCATTATTTTCTTGATAGAGGGTTGCTGCATACAAGGAAGCTATTAAACCAAGACTGGTGAAGTTGAAATCATCCCTTCGTAAATTTAACGGACGCCATCACGAGTTGGTTGACCGTTGTGGAATAACCGTTTCACAAATGACATCGGATATGTTCCTTACGTCGTAAATACAATCCCCTTCCCTTTCATGAACGTGACCTACCGAATTAGACTATCTACCGGATTTTATATCACATAAGCAACACGACGGGTGCCACATGTGGAGCAGGATCTGCTAACCCTTCCGGAGCACCTGAGATCATCCCTAGTTTTTTGGTGGGGTTCGTGTTGTTTATTCTTTAGTTTTCTATGTTGTGTCGTGTGTGCTGTTGTTTGTTTGTCTTTTTAATTTTTAGCCATGGCGTTGTCAGTTTGGTTTAGATTTATGAGTTTGACTGTCCCTTTGGTATCTTTCGTCCCTCTTTTATATACAAATATGTATAACCATGCATACATGTATAACCATGTAAATATGTATAAGCAGTTGTATTACATTTTGTCACTCAGATTGATTCATTCTAATTTGATACACTATTTGTTAAAAACAACGTCCATCATATGGTCGAAAATAATGCTGGTTTTGTCTTTATCCTGTGTTCTGTAACGTTTAGAATGGGAATCAGAAGACAAATTGCTTCATATGAGTTGTTATGTGCAATGCATAGCTTAAACCATGTATCAGCTATATCATGTATATATAAGAGATATTTTTTTTCGAGGTTTTGACCTTATATTTGGATTTGATATCATCTTGACTGGCGTTTCGCTTCTTCTACTTCATCATGTTCATCAAACGATGACTTTTGCACGAATGGCACAATATAAAAAGTACATGGTCTACTATGAAAACTCATTTCACGGTATTTGCTTCACGATTGTTAAAACCGTAAGAAGATGAATTAGTTATAGAAACATTTTAAAAAGTATTTCTATAACATAAAATAATGACTAAGTAAAAGTCCTCAAATAAAACAAATATATTTAGATACTTCACTATCAATTTTACAACTAACATTATCACATTTGGATTCCTCAAATAACTCCAATAAATTATATTAACATTTACTTATTGCATTATCCCAATCAATATAATGGTCCTACCTTCGGGTAAATTATAAAAAGCTGCACCATGGTCGATACCATTCAAGTAAAAGTGTAGGGTACTGTCTGACGCTTTCATTATACCAAGTTTATCACCGACTTGTACTTTTATCTAGATTTAAGGAATATGAACCAATCTTCTCTCTATTCTTGTATAAATAATTAAAACTGAAAGATAAAGTGTAAACAATAAAGGTTTATCTTTAAAGTATATTTTTTTAATCCGGTAACTTCTTTAGGATAATCCTTACTTAAATTAATTTAAGACATGAACTCTTTGGAATTATCAATGTAGATTAAATTGGGTGACAAAACATAATTTCTATCTCCAGAAATGGCGTTGTTTGACGTTTTCCAAATAATGTTTTCATTATTTCATTATACGACATTTACATGTATCTGTGATTAATGAATTAATGTGCTACTTAATATACACAAGGTCCTTAAATAGTATTTCACTTTCAAAGGCAAATACTGTATCATTAAGAAACTTTGCTAACTTATAAGTTCTTGTTTTCTTTCTTCACTGTTTACTGCTTAATGGAAAGCTGCAAGTATGTCACATATAGTCAGTACGGTTTTGTGTAATACTCTATTACTGCAATACTCAATAACACTAGCTTGCAATTGTATGACATTCTCAGTTTTTTAAATTATATAAATATTCTACAAAAGCTAGGAAATACAATACTTGCAAAGTATTAAATAATACCAAGACAACCCATAAACACGTATATTGTTTCGATTTGTACAAAGAATATTGATTGGGTCTTAATATCACAATCATTGATTGTATCGACGGTAAAAATTGGAATCTAAATTCGAGGAATACATGAAAGATAAAAAAGAAATAAACAACATCATGTAAAAAATATGAAGGGAGAGAAAAAAATATTTAAATTAAAAGGATCAACTGATGCGGGTCAGTAAAGGAAGGGTCGAGTGTGATAAAACTCAACTCTAAATCTAAACAAATCAAAAGTTTTTAGGATCATAAACCGATATCAGCAACATAATTGCCGAATGGTGGTTAAATAGACTTGATATCAAATATTATTTGATATTTTTTTTAGAAAAATGTACTGGTTTCCGATGATGGCAAATAGAAAAATTCCCCAAATTGTATCTTGATTCAATTAAAACGTGCAATATGATTACAAAAGGTACCAGACGCACGTTTCGTCTTTTTACTTAAGTCCAATAAATAGAAACGATATCATTAACCAACAATTATTCGAAAACATAAAATTCAATACAACAAAATTCTTATTTTCTTCACTAACTTCGGAAAAGTAAAATGCATGCAAGTAAATCTATTGGGATGTAAAACAAAAACATAAGAAAATAAACCATTTCATAAACAATATCATTGAAGATAAAACAAACTGGATTTCAGAATTGACAAGATTGAAATGAGTTATTCTATAATCGTTCACAGTTGAAATTAAAAACGTCAACCTGCATCCGAAACGACAAAAAATGGTTATTACATTAAAAGTACTTTAGAAATTTACGGCACAAAATAAATTAGTAGATCCTATATTACCTATCTTTGAAAATTATCTAATATTCGTAACAACAAGAAATAGGTTCAATAAAATAGAATATTCAGTATAATTCGAAACTACCTCTAAAAATGATATGGAGAACTTTAGATAAATATCCTCTAAGA
>CM034362.1:49913341-50262109 GCA_019925275.1 Mytilus edulis
GGAACAAGGGATAGTAAAATGGCATATAAACACTCTTTGGAACTACAAATAACCGACAAGAATATAAACATTACCAACAGACAATAACACATCGGTGGAATGTATTAATATTATGCTACGCCAATTTTTTTTAACAATTAAAAGGCTATGCTGCAAAAGTTTTGTTGAAAAGTATTGTACAATATTTCTTCAGCAAAATTTTGAAAATGGAAATGGTGGTACACAGATGTAATTCCATACGGTTGAATACGTAAATAGATCGAAAACCAAGAAATGGTCTGGGTCATAAACATATATCTTGGATATTTCAAAGCACCATTTTGTTTTATTCGAGGTTTCTATAGAATATTTTTGAAACTTGATGTTACATGGTTACTACAGCTTGTACACAGATTAAATAGGGGAGAAAATTTGATTGGTTACCTTCAAGTGATAGTTATTTTCTTAAATTCTTAAATGCAATGCAATGTTCTGTGGTTTGTTTTCTATAGTACTGGATAGGATACAAATTTACCTATGCCAAGTATTTCTTTATTTGAAACAAATATAAACTCTGCACAGGCTTTTTAAAAGTGAAAATTCATAAAGACTAATAGTGGAAAATCAATGATGGTAATACACCTAAATTTATATAATAAGGTTGTGATTAACTTTGACTATGCGAAAAAAGAAGACAGGGTGAGGGACACTATGCTCTCACTCTGACTACTATTTTCCATAGTCAATTTGTAACACAACATTAATATCATTATTATACTGACTTTTTTCTATTTCAAATAGTGCTTAATGTGTATTTGTGTATATGTAAAAATATGCTTTATAATATGAAAAAAAGCCCTTTATGTAACTCTGCATAAATGTATTTGCTGGACTGTTAGAAAGAGTAAAAAATAGATAGATTCAAAAGCATGTGTTTTTGGGTGAAATAATTGATTTTAACTCGTTCTGAATATAAATCATTATTGACTAGTTAAACAAATAGAATTATGCTTGCTTAAGCTGGAGCTAGGGGTTGTCTTTAACTTGCTATGAGGAACCTATATTTTGCTCATTGTTGAACTCATGTTGACTTTAAGATGAAAAAGTATCAAACAGCATCGTGTCAGAGCTTTGATAGCACGGTATTGTTTTGGATTTTTGTCCAAACAAGGTTTATTCGATACCCCTTCCATTTCAATCTCATTAGCATTTTCCATAGAACCACTTGTCTGTGAACGCAACTAAGCTCTGCCTTTGTACGTGAAATTGACAACGATAGACGTTAAAACCAATAGGCTGTTGCAACAGCAATGCATACTATTGTTCCCATAGTGCATTTGACGCTAAATTATTCTTTTAAAACTATGCAAAAATAGTGCAATTTTACTAAAGAAGGACAATCTTACAGGCAGTATAACAAGTTTTAATATTGGAAGCTGTACATGCACCTTTGACATTGGGAGAACTCTCATGTGTTAACGTTTCTTGCATCTAAGTGAAATATTAAAACAAAATGAAATATCTCATTTCTTATAACATGTCTATCATAAATGAGTAAAATATACACCATTCGTTTTGTTTATTGGCCTGTTAACGTTGAAATGAAAGGTATAAATGAACCAACAAAGGCCTTATAAAGTAGACAAAATAGTTCCATTGGTGGTAATTATCTTCCTAAAGTCAACTTTTTAAAATCTTTTTCAACTGTTGTTAGACATATGAGATAAACATTTGATCATTTATTGCTCTCCTCTAAATTATATCGTGATGTTGCTTGGTTTGGATTTTTCGAAAAAAATGTTGCTCGAATCGCTGTAGATGTCGTCATTAGTACCGCCAGCCCAGTAGTCAGCACTTTTGTGCTGACATGAATTATCATTGATATGGTTATATTTATAAATTAACTGTTTACAACATTTAGAATTTTTGAAATACTAAGGCTATTCTACCTCAGGCATATATTACTTTAGCAGGATTTGGCAACACTTTTGGGAATTTTGGTCCTTTATACTCTTCAACTTCGTACTTTATTTGGCCTTTTTAACTTATTTTGGATTCGAGCGTCACTGATGAGTCTTTTGTAGACGACACGCGCGTCTGGCGTGTATACAAAATTTAATCCTGGTATCTATGATGAGTTTATTATTATACACGATTTTTCACAAACTATTAAACTGGTTATAACAAAACTTGACAAAAATACTTGAAATAACCAGTATTACAAAGGAAATTCACTTTCAGTTTCTTAAACAATAATGTCTTCTTCAGGTGTAATATCACCAAATCATGGTAAGTCACACCTGGTTTCAAACGGAAACAGGTCGAAAAAAAATCTTCTTGAATTTGACAGTTGTAGGTAATTAATCATACCTTGTAGTGCAACTGACATTTCTGTATTATAAACATATGTCTTTAGTATTTGAAAGCAACATTATTTTTTTATTTTGGGTTTCTATAAAATATTTTGGACACTTAACGTTACATGGTTACATTAATAAAGCTTGTACACAGGTTAAATATGAAGGGAAAATTGATCGGTTAACGTCTAGATATTGTTATTTTTCTAAAGGAGAAGGTTCGGTAAGACCCCTTTTTGGCCCCAAAATATAACAGTTTTACAAAATTGTTAAAATGTAATCTTTTAGTTATTTATTTGACAGTTGAATGCTTCTGCTACATACATATGGGCTGTTTTTGACAATACAATGCATATATATCGGGTTGTAGCACCATTAAGTCATGCTAAATTACTGAAATCTTCAAAATTCTAGCAGTTTAGGTCAATTTTAGACGCTTTCCATGTAAAACGAAAGTGGCCGCATTCGTGTTCATTCTTAATATTGAAATGTAAGTTGTTTTTTTATGATAATGCATAACATATATAAAGGTTGTGGATGAACACGGATGCGGCCACTTTCATTTTTGACAAAAAAACATCTGTAAAGTGACATTTTCAGCATATTTGGTAGATTTTTCATATTTGAGCTTGAATCGGATCGTTTTTAATGACTAAATCAGTTAGAATCTTTCACATTAACTAACTGAATCAAGTGAAATAGACACTTAAGTGTTTAAAAAGTGGTCAAAATCTTTCGTCAGATGAAACTGCAATGTGAGGCCAAAATGAGTCCTTACCGGACCTACTCCTTTAATAAAATGTTATGATAATGTTATTCTATAGTTCTGGATAGGATACTACTTTACTCATACAAAGTAACTCTTTACTTGAAACAATAATAAATGCCACACATTTGTTTTTTTATAAAATTTAACAAATACTAAAAGGGGGAAATCAATGGATTTCTGACTAGGGTGCACAGGGTAGATACAATTGATTGTTGAAGTATAGGAAAATATCACTATACGTCTATCTTTTCTTTACAAAAAAGCACAGATATGATATGAAGTTTAAGACTCATCAGTCTGTAAAAAACAGAACTGTCCTAATATCTAGACAGGATCTGATATGAAGTTTAAGACTCAGCAATTTGGAAAAAATCAGAACTATCCTAATGAGTCCCAAGACTGGTCAAATGCAGAACTGTTCACAAGTCTGGTCTGAAACAGTTTTGTTTATAGAACTGTAGCAGGTAAAACAATCAGACGCAGGATTAGTCTACCAACGAAGTTATCTGTCTTTTCTGCTTTACACTTCGTTAGGTAATCTGGATATCAACAAGGCTGTTTTAAGTTACATTTTGTATGAGGACTGTACATATATGTTTTTTTTTGTAGTTATTACATAATTATCAGTCCCGTCACTGAATTCAGATTTTTTTGAAAATGAAAAGCATTACTATTTCTTAAAACATACATGTAAGTTGTATGTGAACTACACTTGTGAAGTGTTGATTACTCTAACAAAGATGTATAGTTATCTTATTTGAAATCATGACATATCTTATAATTTTATTTAAAAAATAAGAAAAAAAAAAAAAAAAAAAAAAAAAAAGAGAGGCGAAAGATAGCAAAAGGACATTCTAACTGATAAGTTTATTACACATATATGTTACTCCTCTATTCAAACTACAATATAATATGTAATCTACTTAGCTAGATTATGAGGTTGGTGAATCATGTTGAGTAACTAGAAAAGCTTTAACAAAATTATCATACCTGAAATTCCTCTTACCTTTTTATTATTTCTATCCCTGCCACAACAATTTTAAACGATCAATACATACAAATAAGTGACTGCCTCTAAAACTCGGACACATATTTTTTTGTTCTCGCATATGCATATACATGTGCAAATGCTATTTCATTTGATTTCAATTGATTGTAAACAAAATCAATTGTTACCAATAAAACAGTATTCTAAGTTTGGCCCGAGATAAATAAAAATCTGAAAATTCGTATATACACATACTTTTTTATATTTTCAAATAGGAATCATACAAACTTCTATTAATAAAAATGAGAAAGGATATATAAAAAAAAATGTTCTGCGCTTAACAATGGTTAAAAATCGTACATTTGTTTTCTACAATACATTATTAAAATAATATTATCAGTGAAAATTAAAACAATTCTAACGTTCGACATAAACATATACAATATCTTCGCATGATTGAGTGATTTAAAATTCAATAAGAGAATATAAAAAGTGCATGTTCCATATCGAAAGTTATTGTATAGGTGAAACTTAAGTTTTAAATGTTTTCACTATATAGTAAAACAAGAAAGGTATCCAATTGTTCAGAGGGTAAGTCATTTTCATATTCGATATAAAATAAATATT
This sequence comes from Mytilus edulis, assembly GCA_019925275.1. Classification (NCBI taxonomy): domain Eukaryota; kingdom Metazoa; phylum Mollusca; class Bivalvia; order Mytilida; family Mytilidae; genus Mytilus; species Mytilus edulis. The sequence continues at coordinate 49,918,062 of CM034362.1, forward strand.
TTTTCTCCGGATTGATCAACTATGGCAGGTCTGATTTTTACTGTTATTGAAATGAAAAACATAGTAGTGGAATAGTTTTAAACAAATCTAAAAGGTCAATTATCTATAATCCACCCTGATTTTCATTTATTTTATTAACATGCAATCAAGATATCATTTTGTGTTTACTTTATTATTCTTGTTTTTGTTGGTTTGTTGTTTTTTTGTTTTTTTGGTGTCATTTATACACATACATATATCTATATCTTGTATCCTCGTGTAAATTCAGTGTTGGCAAGATTCCAAAGATTAGTTCATTGTATTAGCATTTGAAATATTCAATAGTTTAGTTGTAACAAAGCTAAGGTTCTTAATCATTCAGGTAAACATGATTTAAGTCAAATAATCATAAACTATATCGAACCTCGTTTGAACCTGATGGAAACAGACTGATATATACATGATATATCAGACATTTTTTTTGTCTTCTTAGGAGCCCAATTAAATGTAAGTTTCTTAGTGTATTCGAATAATTATAACGATTTTATATAAATATGCTCTGGCTGTTGTTGAATTTGCTCTACTGTAGAGTATCGGTCAGCCGTTTTAGACTTAAAATATAATATACAACAGGCCATTACAAATTATTGATTGATTAGTGTGTAGCACCATTTTAAGTCTTTTTTACTGTTTTGATAGAGAAAGCCATATAAGAGACCCGTCCGGTTCAAAGAACATGAAAAGCAAAATCAAATGTGAAGTGCAAAGCACTGTTTTCCTAACTGCAATTTTTAAACTGTTCTAACTATAGGCAGTGTTATCCATGCCACATTGTTTATACAGCTGTTCTATAAATTCAGTCTTTTTAGTGGAAATATCTTTAAATATGCATTGATATTTTGTTTCATTTAACTACTGATTCCCATATATGCCATTTATTTTTCATTTCATATAGACACAACATTAGTATTTACTAGTAAATTTGCACATGGTTAGTGGCAAAACTGGTTATGAGAAGGGCTGAATAAAAAGAGAGGAAGGAATATTAGACAAATTTTTTGTAAGTGTAAACTCTCAGATGTTTTTTGTAGTTCAAATGAACTTTTCATTTTTGGATACTTTTTTATGAATCTGCATCATGTTCATCATGCATGGTTTTATCTTTCAACGACCTACTAACATGGGAAATTGCCGAGTCCTTGAAAGTATCAAAATTGAAACTTGTAAATAAAGGCAACAGTAGTATACCGCTGTTCAAAACTCATAAATCCATGGACAAAAAACAAAATCGGGATTACAAACTAAAACCGAGGGAAACGCATTAAATATAAGAGGAGAACAACGACATAACACTAAAATGTAACACATATAGACAAAATCCCACGAGAATAACAAATATAACATATATATATATAACATCAAAACCAAATACATGAATTTGGGATAGACAAGTACCGTGACACGTACACAATAATAAAATGTACGGAGATAAATGGGTCCCATATGAATAACCATGAATGAAACACATAAGCAGAAGACAACCACTAAACATTATTTAAAGACTGATTGCCATTGATAGTTTACTCTCGTTGTCTTGAACTCAGTTAACTCGAAGTGGGCTGAAATATACCAAAGGGACAATCAAACTCATAAATAAAAAAAACTGTCGAAGCCATGACCAAAGAAAAAGACAAACAGACAAATAACAGCACACAACACACAATATAGACAACTAAAAATTAAACAACACGAACCAAAAACCGGGGGTAATGTCGGGTGCTCCTGAAGGGTAAGCAGATCCTTCTCTACATGAGGCACCCGTCGTGTCGCTCTAGTTATTTGAAATCCGGAAAATAGTCTAAATCGATAAGTCAAAGGGAAGGTTTTTTTAGTTACTACATAAGAAACATACCCGATATCATCTGTGAAAGGGTCATTCAATAACAGTCAGCCAACTCGAGATGGCGTCCGTAAAATTTACGAAGGGATGATTTCAACAAAATTTTGAATGATATAAAAAAAGAAGCTGTGGTATGATTGCAAATGAGACAACTGTCCACAAGAGACCAAAATGGCACATACATTAACAACTATAGGTCACCGTACGGCCTTTAACAATGAGCAAAGCACATTCCGCATAATTAACTATAAAAGGCCCCGATAAGAGAATATTAAACAATTCAAACGAGAAAACAAACGGCCTTATTTATGTAAAAAAAATGAACGAAAAACAAATATGTAACACAAAAACAAACGACAACTACTGAATTACAGGCTCCTGACTTGGGACAGGCACACACATAAATAATGTGGCTGGGTTTTATAGTCGATATTTTCCCAAGGTCTTAAACTTTGTTCGATTTAAATGTATGTATATTGACTCCTAATAAGTTTGATAAGTTAAACAAATGGTTTACTCGAACAAAATTTACGATCCATAGACTCACAAAAGCATTTCATGTGCATTTTTATCTCAAACTATAACACATATGTCAAAACAGAAACTCGAGGATTTAAACTGATTGAAAAGTTCATCTGACAATAGACACGTAATCATTATCCGGACCACTGTTTTGATTTATGATATAATTTCCTCCAATCATCATGAAAAATAATGAGTGATCCAAGTACAACAAATATTTCCATTGTTTATCAAACAATAACCGTATTCATACATTAATGAGCTTGGTTATATAACAGAGCTAAGAAAGTAAAGACGACAGGTCCATGTTCTTGTCCTAAATAACATAATTGATTGAAAAAATTGCAGACAATTATTCATTTATAATTTTAGTGTAATACATTTAACAGTAATGAACACAGAAAAAAAGTAAATGATTGACTCAGACATTCTTTTAATTATATGTTATCTAGCACGTATCACACATGTCTAATGCAACTTTTTAAAATGTTTATTTGTGTTCAATGTAGGTGTGTAACAGTCACTGATATTTGTAACGCTGTCAACAATCATTTATAGTGTGAACACATTTGAAAGCGCTTATCGCTCCAAAACCCAACAAACTGCAACAATAGATTTATAAGGCATAACTATGACTGATAAAATGGTGTTTGTTAGCTATATATAATCTTAACAAAAATTCAATATTGTGTAATGACATTTTTACAAACATTCGGTATGGACAGACGAAACACCATATGACCACCAACAATAAACACTATATACTTTTTACAAACTGTTAAAATCCTTTCATGTCGCAACATTTAAAGTATCAAATTATCCTTTTAAAACGTTTGCCCGACAGTCATACATGTAACCACGACTTGTTTATTAGTTTTTTCTTCCTGGTTACCATATCTAAACTGAAAACGGTCATTTTATTATTATGATTATTCGCAATTCAGGAAAATCTCAGGTGAATTTTCATTTTTATCAATTTGACATGTATAAATGTGCGTTGACAATGCATTTACCGTTTTGCGATGGTAATTTATACGTGATTTAAGAGACAAGCCTAACAATTATGGAATACAACCGACATGAAATATGTAAAAAATGTGAAATAATTTAAAACTGGGTAACTAATAGTTTAGTTCATAACAGAGCATTTTACGTTCAAATGACAACAACTCAACGTTTTCAAGAAGAACGTCTATATACACAATGAATTAACACGTATCGGTGTGTCAGATTATCTTCTATCGTCTTTGCTTGTTTAAACATATCGTTTATTGTTCATTTAATTAACACTATAAATCTGTCAAGTTGCGGTTTGAACTTTCTTCTTGTATCTATCTGCAATTGGTAGATAAGTTTTACTACTTAAAAATTTAAAACAGAATATGAATGGAACAGACATGTACATGTATCTCACTCTGTTACTCTGATTTTTTTTAAATGCCAAGAGTGTAAAATAAGTGCAGGGGAAATCGCCCACAAAAAATTTGAGTAACGAAAACAGTGCGTCGCACTTCACATTTGATTTTGCTTTTCATGTGCTCTGAACCGAGTACAACGGACGAGTCTCTTATATGGCTTCCTCTACCAAAACAACAAATAGTACTTAAATTGGTGCTTTACATAAATCAATCAATAAGTTGTAATGGCCCTGTTGTATATTGTAGTTTAAGTCAAAAACAGATGTGTTATGTCTTTACTATTACAAAGTTTATGTAATTCAGCTCTCTGCGCACGTTTCTGTTTCGTTTAATATTTCCATATCTTTGAGGTTGACATTGGTTTTAAACAAAGCATATATACAAGGAAATATTAAACATAACGTCAACGTGTAGGAAAGCGTAATGATGTATTTAAATACGATAGTTGGTATCTCATAATGACGGCAGGGAGTGATACATTCACGAAAACTTCCTGTACCCTACTGTTTTAACTTATAATGACTACCCGTTTGGTTGATTATATTTCTGGTGTTTTAACGCCACCTTTAAGCACCGTATTTAGGCTAATTCGTGACGGTTAGTTTTTATTGTTTTAGGTAGCCGGAAAAAGCCACGGACTTCGATAGGATAACTAATAATCCTAGTCAATTAAGATTGAAGTCGAGTGCACCTGCACGAGCGGTGTTCGAACTCACAACCTCAGTGTTGACTGGCTAGGGATTACAGTAATAACTACTTAGACAGCGAAGGTCCCGACTAACCGAATAATGAGCTAGTTTTGCATGATTGTCTATGTCACACTTACATATTGCGCTTCAATATTTTGTTGTTGCATATTCATAGTATACCAAAAACATGCAATGAATCATAAGTTGTATTTATTACATTTTATTAAACAGAAAGTCAAATCAAGTCCATCTCAGTTGAAATCTAAAATCAAAAACTGATCAACCAGAGCACATGAATACGAGACAGCTCATAAAAATCAGTATATGGTTATGTTATGCTAAATTTAGAAGTTACTTCATACGAATATTATAATCTTTTTTTGTTATATGATATGTTTTATATCTATCTATTAATACTTATAGAAATGATTGTATTTTTCCTCTATCAAATTAAAAAATGCAAGTATATGTATTTTATTTAAATTGTATTATTTGCCTTCTTATTAGAATTACGTGTAAGAAACAGCTTAACCTTTCTCTTGATTCTACATCGTCATTGCAAATTAATTAATAATAGTCCATTCCACTTTATCTCTGTTTGCTTGATTTGCGAATTGCTCGGTTGATTTTTCGACACTTCTAATATTCGAGCTTTCATTAGAAGGGATAAAGAAACTAATTAAGAAACTTGTACTCTTTGGAAGAATGTAGCGTAACACTGATGTGAGCACAAAATAGATTTGACAAAAACGAGAAAAACAGTCACTGCTATAAAATCAACATCGGGGCAATACGGACCTTTGATGAAGAGCGCAATAAAACTAAATGACGAATCTCTCGATCGGTAGTCCTGTCCCGTAGTTATATATGTAATATCTTTGTATCTTATGAATGCAAAAGTATAATTACTTTCTTCCATATTTTTAACATGGAAAACATTGTCTATTACAGATGGTTGAAGTAAGCAAATTGAACAAACAACTTAACAAGAAATGTGGAAGTTTCATCGTATCTGTGGCGAAAACATTGCACTGGAAAACAATTGTACAACTGCAAAGCGATTAAATCCAACCAAAACAAATTATAATGGTATTTGTTTTTCCAACACACCATTAGTGAATGGCAAAGTTTATGAAATACAAGTAGACGAGCTAGTTAACGTATGGAGATTTTCACTTAGCTTAGGTACTGTTTTTATCATACTTTACAAACAAATGATAATGTTATTGAAATGACCGAAACCAAATACTACTATCAAGGAAAAGGTTGATTGAATCGCTATTCAAAAAGATCATAGCTTTTGTCGGAGAAAACCATTTATCAGATTCAATAGAAAATAGTTTTAATGAGTAATTTTTTACCTTTCACGGTTTCAAATTATAATGTGTAAGTGTCAGAAAATCAAAAATTGGCAGCTGTAATATTTGTAAGTTAAGACTGTGACAATGTTGAGTGGTAAATTTCTGGCACTTTCCATCTCTTTTTAATTTCATTATAATTCTGCATTTCTTCCCATCTTTAACAATGTTTTATATCAATTTAATATAATCAATTCCTTAATATTATCTGCATTTTGTTGACTTTGTGACAATTTCAGTATTCCCTCAAAATGGAACACTGCAGAAATGTTTATATCAGACTAGCATTATAAAGTAATCTGTTCAGTCTGTGAAATGATGATTGTTTAACCTAAACATGCTAAATCAGTTGTTAACTTGTGAATTGTAAAATACGTCAACAATTCATAATGGCCAGTGTCAATAACTTTTCTTCTTCATCTTATCTTTAACAAGGTATATTTTCTAAACAGCAGAAAATGACTTAACATTTCTAGTATATTGTATGAGGTTTAACTGCATTGGCAGTTAATATGTTGTAATGAACCGATATACATGTATTATAAGAAATATCACCTTTTTTCAACATGTAAACAAGGATTTTGAATTTTAGAATATTTAAGTCTCGGGGATTCACTAAAAGTACAAACTTTTTAAAGCTTGTATTTAAGACAGAAAACACAAAAAGAAGTTTCAGATAACGGAAAATGCCCAAATACAGTTATGTGTTTTGCATGACAGAGATACAACATGGGCTACTTTTTTTGTACCTAACTTTATGGATGCAACCCTCCCATTATTACGATGATTATCATCCGATTGTTAACTTAGAGTAGAACGTTGAAAACATGGTTAAAAAAACCCATATGTGGTAGCATTTCTGTTGTGTTTTCTATACAGTTGTCTTTAAAATCGTCTGCTAAAATGGATCAAGTATGTAGATGTGACTAATATTCGAGCTATTTTTATTAAATCAAAAAGACCGATTAGACACATTAACATTTCATCACATTATTACAAAACTCTTTATAAAATGTTATATGTAATACAGTCGAAATGTTGTTATTTTACATAAAAAGAGATAACGGTGAGAATATACAAAAATTGCATAAAAAAAATATAAAAAAATAAGGCAAACATATACAAAATTATAAAAATCGATAAACACAAACTCCACCGAAAAACAAGGATAAACCAGCATGTAAGATTATGTAGTTTCTAGTAGAAGTATCTCTAGTCTGCATGTTCATGTCAAGTACAACAAACATGTACATGTACACACCAGTTACACTATATTACCGTCACCCTTGTGGTATATGAGACGCTAGATAGGAATATAACTGTAAAAATTTTATCTGTTATACGATACCTGTATTACATGATAATCAATCAATGTTGTTTACGTTCGTAAAACTACTGCAACATAACCGTTTCCAATGTTTGCTACAACTAATGTCATACAGTTTGTATTTGAAAAGCAAGTTGTTGATTGGATCAAACTGAAGTTCTTATCTATTGTTTTATAATTAAAATAATGAGCTATATCATCAGCAATGCCCATTTGAAGAGTAGCTTTAATTTGGGAAATATATTGTATCTCGCTAAAGTTAGGTATAAATATTGATAATTAAAACAAGTACATTTTATCAAGGTTATAATATAATTATTATACCTAAGATTTATAACAAACATTCATTTTTGGTAACACGCAATCACGTGACATGAAATAATTCGATTAATTGTCTTTCAATTGCATGACAAGAAGATTAACCCTTAAAATTAATACTAGCGGAAAACCTTTTTATTTTTTGATTTTAAACGAATTCCTAAGTGTTTTTCAATAATTAATAATAGCCTGCCACTGTTAGTTTGGTATAATAAAACAAATGTGGCCCTATGGAAGCAATGAATATCCAAAATTGTCAACCCTTAAAATTGCGTCCTCATTGAAATAACCTTGTCGTGTTGATAATTTTGGATTTTCACCTTTTCCATGTTGTCTACGGGCCATACTTGAATAATATTATAACTCGTGACATGAGCTAATTGTTCTGAAATGTTTAATAATAAGTGTTTATAAAATCTACACTACTCATAGGCGGATCCAGGGGGAGGGGGGGAGTGGGGGCCCGGTCCCCCCTTTCGTGGGATAAATTTGGTTGATTATATAGGGAATCACTGAAGCATGACTGGAGCGCCCCCTCCTTAGGTCAGTCAGCGGGTCCCCTCTTAGGAGAAGTTCTGGATCCGCCACTGCTACGCCATCATATCTTCGTTGTGATATCTTTTATCATTGAATAAAGTATAAGTTATTTCAAATCGAACGTTATAGTCAACTTTGTACTTATGACAGCTCAGAAAAATAATTCCTTGCACTATTAAAACAAGGTTGTTGCAGAAACATTTATTGAAACATCAACCTCCATGTAATGTAGTATCTCTGTCTAAATATTTTTTTAAACACACTCAGATTTATTTTTCTTCACAAAACATGTTCTTTAATTTCGGAGGGGATGACACTTTGACCTACAAGATGTCTAATACCAACATATCGTTTGACAAATCAAGAGTTGATATATTCGACAGGAAAAGCTACACAGATGGGAAAATGAAAAAAAAAATAACAGCAACCATCGTAAACAATATTTAGCGTGCATTAATTACTTAAGATTTGAAATTGAGTTTCCATTCACGCATTCAAGGTAACACAATTCCAACAAAGTATTTTGATAATTTGAAGGTATTCGCAATAGTAGGACATTTCACATGTGGTATACGTTGGTAAATACCTCAAGCGTTTCTACTGTATTATACAGTAACACCAATATTTTTGTATCTTTATTATTTAACTATAATCAAGCATTGATGGACCTGGATTTAGAAGAAAACTTAAAATAACCTCTGACATGTGAATGCTTTTATCATACTGTACGTAGATTCGTTATAAATCGTTGGATACCATTTTTTTTTTGGTACAGGTCAACCACGAAATTAAAAGTTCAACGATTGACACATTTTCTACAGGCGTGTATGCAAACTTAGGCAAAGCCACGAAATCCAACATTCACAAACATGTTAGTCTTCCTTAATCCACGAAAACCAGTCCATACCTCATATTTGACGTAAGCGTTAATCTCAATACCGGAATATGACAAGCGAGACGATTATACGTTCAAATGATTACTTCCCCGCAACTTAGTGGCATTATACACGATTCACTTGCATATGGGATATTCATTTTAAAGCTAATTCGATATTCGAGCGCTAACAGCTACTATTCCTACTTTATAAAACATCACCGGTGTCTGAGAATAATAATGTGAATCAGGGTTATGTTAAGGAACGTCTCCTCCTTTAAAAAAAACAACATTTTTTGGAAGATACCACTAGCTTTATGATAAATATTCACAACTGATACATGATGGTTTTCAAGAATAGAGTCTGGGTATGGACTTTTCATCTCAATAAAATGTTGGAGTGGTCCAGTATGTGTCTTTGTAAATTATTAACCCTTTCGTTTAAGACCAGTTACATCCAACTAGCATGGTTCGGTACTTATACTTTGTCGTTGTATTCTTGTGTTATTGTCATTTGTGTATTCTTGTGTTATGGTCATTTGTGTATTCTTGTGTTATGGTCATTTGTGTATTATTGTGTTCTTGTCATTTGTGTATTCTTGTGTTATTGTCATTTGTGTATTCTTATGTTATTGTTATTTGTGTATTCTTGTGTTATAGTCATTTGTTTATTTTTGTGTTATTGTCATTTTTTTATTTTTGTGTTTTGGTCATTTGTGTATTCTTGTGTTATTTTCATTTGTGTATTATTGTGTTATGGTCATTTGTGTATTCTTGTGTTATTGTCATTTGTTTATTCTTGTGATATGGTCATTTGTGTATTCTTGTCTTTCATTTTTAACCGGATTTTTGTGTCAAAAATGTCGGTTATTGATTTGGGGATGTACGGCCGGGGGGGGGGGGGGGGGGGGGGGTTTGCGGCAACCAAATATTGTCCGTACATTTACTCATGAAGCGTTCAGCCAAACCTTTTTAAATTTTAATATGTTGTTACTGACAATAAAATGGAGGTCAAGTTCAATAATGACGATTTTTACTTTTACCGTTCAGGAGTTACGGTTCTTGAAAGTTTAAAACATGTCGTGACCGTGCATTTACTCATGAACCAGTCAACTAAACCTTTTAAGATTTTAAAATGTTGTTACTGCGACAAAATGGAGGTCAAGTTCAATAATGACGATTTTGACATTTACGGTTCAGGAGTTACGGTTCTTTAAAGTTTAAAAAATGTTGTATCCGTGCATTTACTCATGAACCGTTCAACCAAACCTTTTAAAATTTTAATCTGTTGTTACTGACAACAAAATGGAGATCAAGTTCAATAATGACGATTTTGACTTTTACCTTTCAGGAGTTACGGTTCTTGAAAGTTTAAAAAATTTCGTGTCCGTGCATTTGTTCATGAAGTCAAGTTTGATATTGATAATCATAAATTTTACCTATTAGGAGTTTTGGTCCTTGTAATATTGATAAATGCCAGAACACAAATAAATGTTAAAGAATCCGGTTTACTGTCATTTTGACAGCTCTTGTTCATATTTGTTTGTGTTATAGGGATTAGGATTAAATTAGTGACGTGCTAAAACTATTTTCAAAAACGTATTTATATAGTTTTGGATTAATTTAAATGATAATGTACTTAAATGTATTGTAGGTAGACAAATAATTAACTTATACCAGATTTTAGCATTGTTTGTTAACGTGTCTTTGTTGTGATGATTTTTTGTTTCACAAGCGTGTATTTTCCCGTAAAATTCTTATATTCTTACGTGATCTTTCTATGGCGTCGGGTACCTTATTCATAAAAAAAACCACATGACATGGGAGTACAATCAGAAAAGCCCTGGCGATATATTCATATTTTACCACGGGTGGGTACTCACAGCGTTTGAAGGATTTCAAGTTAGAATATTCAATTTTAGTTGGCGTTCCCTTGTGACTATTTTATGGTATTTATATATCTCAACCTGTGAGATTGTCTCGTTTATGTAACAACGTATCATATTTAGCTAGAGACATTTGTGTATTACTGAAAATAAGTACAACAGGTTTTTCTATATCACAAACTAGTCAACACATTTACTAAGTTTCATAATCGGTTCAATGACATCTTTCAGTAAGATAGTTCACATCGATTTGTTTTCATGGTAATATTCTTTATAAAGCACAAACAATGTCGGCATTCACCTGAAAGCTAACAAAACCTCTAACAGACTTATAAAGAAGGGATATAATTGCGATACTGTTATCAGTTCATTTAGAATTGCATATTTTGGCTCTGATATTGATTAACTTATACTATCTTTGCATCGGAAATACACACATTTATTCTAAAATATATATGTTAAAATAGTATAATACCAACCCTTAACGGAAAGGATTGTCCTTGCTATTTATATGAGGAAGACATAATATTTCAATCAGTTTAATTGAGGTTTGGAGCTGGTCAGTAATTGCTAGTAGTCCATTATTGATTAAAGTATCATTGCCATTTTGTTGAGTATGTTTTGTTATCTATCAGACATTGGAATCGAACTTCTTTTGAACTGAATTTTACTGTGCGTATTATTGTGTGTATGTTTTTTTTTCTACACTGGCTAACCGTATGGAAGGAGGGCTGATATATCAAAAACATGTCTAACCCACCGCATTTCCCAAGTCAGGAGCCTCTAACCTTTTTAGTCTCGCATGATTTTTTACCTTAATTTCTTGTTTATATTTCGGAGTTGAGTATGGCGCTTAGTTTGTTGCCTTATATGTTGTGTTTAACATTGATCAACTGATTTTTATAGTTCTTTCTTATGTTGTGCTGTTTCACCTTTGTTCTGGATACAGCTAAAATGTTTAACCCCATCACATATGTATGTATGTGCATGTCCCAAGACTGGAGCCTGTATGTCGGTGGTTCTCGTGTGTTTATGGGTTACATGTTTGTTTTTCGTTTATTTTTTGTAAATATATTAAGTCGTTAGTTTTCTCGTTAGAATGGGTTTTACATTGTAATTTCGAGGTCTCTTATAGCTAACTATGTGGTATGGGCCTTGCTTATTTTTGAAGGCCGTACGTTGACCTATAGTTGCTTATTTCTGTGTATTTTTTGCTCTCTTGTGGAGAGTTATCTCAATGGCAATCAAACCAAATCTACTTTTAATATTGTATATACTGCTGGTTTTTTAGTTAGTCTGTCTTTAATTTGCCATGTCATAGTCAGTTGTAGAATTATTAGTACGACAGCTTTGTGAAAAATTGTGCACATCCTGCTACAATCATGACAATTGGGAAAGACCTTCCTCAACTATTACTCTTTTATTTCAGATAGGGAGGCATTTGGAAATATGTCTCACTTCCGATAAAATCCAAATGGCGGACATCATACTTAAATCAGCCCAATACCAGAGGCTAGTGTGTGAAAGGGTGTTCTCATCGTGCTGTTATAATATTATTTGGTACAAACCTTTGTTATGTACTACTTTTGGATATATTATTTAGATTAGATGTCTTTCAAAACCCTACTTCTGCTAAAATCCAACATGGCGGACATTATCCTAAAATAAGCTTACTTTTTAGGGAGGGTGATTGAAATGTGTTTTAACGTATTGATACCATCATTAAATTGTGCATGAAACTTTCTTTGATGCTTCTAAGGGATACAATGTTTACGACTTATGTCTTAAAAACACTTACTTTCAGTAATATTCAAAATGGCGGACATAGATATATCATTTTTTTTTATTTCGATGTTCAACTTCTTTTCTAAATGTGAAGAAAGTTTTTTTTTTGTGGTCGTCATAATATTTTGGACTTTAAGTTATCCTCTAAAACCACTAATCATATTCTATAGTTGATATTTAAGTACAAAGTTTACACTTCCGTTAAAAAAAAAAAACAATACGGCGTAAATTTCAAAGATGAGTCCTCAGTCCATATATTCGATGTAGAGTTTTGGATAGATTGATATCAGTAAAATAAAATTACTTAAGTACTAAAAAATCTTTAAATTATTGATATGGCCGCAGAAACATGTTTATTCAGAATCAAAGAGCTGTTTTTCCTCATTTACATAGACCGTGGTATTGTTTCTTGCATGAATGATGTACAAACTCCTGATAAGGTGACGAGGCCTCACAAAGAATTGTCCAAAAGGGTTTCAATGGATTATATTTTCCCTTCGCCATTCATAAAGATCTGGAGTAGTAATCATAGGATCCGATTAAAAGCTTGTTACTCATCCACACCCGCCATTGTATATTGCACGTTTTACATGCTGAAAAAGAAACTAGACCGAGTCGTTCAAATAGCCTCATAAGCATCTGGGCTAGTTAGCATAGGAAAAAAAATCCAAGCGTGTTACTCATCCACACCTGCCATGGTATATTTTACGTTTTACATGCTGAAAAACACTAGACCAAATCGTTCAAATAGCATCAATAAGTCTTTCCTGTTCCAAAAACATGTTTTCTTGCTTCGTAAAACCCATCTGATCAGTTTGTTCGATCTTACTACAAAACCATGCATCGTTTTATCAATGACATTATCAAATCCATATTTGGTGATGTTGGATGAACAATCATCATTCTAAATCATAAAGTATCATCTTCAAACGCCATCCATGTCAACAACGAAGTTCCCTTTCAAGAAAACATGCATTTAAAAGGTTATGGAAAGATATATATCTAAATCTTTTCCTACTTCCAAATGCAAGCCAAAGTTCGTCTGCTCCTATGTCACGGAGTAACGAGACAGCAATGACAGCAACATTAGTATCGACTGTTCGAGTCATGACTCAGTTAAGTCTGTGTATCACTGCATCATACACATGTAACTTTTTGTTTATTATAGTATAAGCCTCTTCGTGTTAACATGGGGCTAAACTTGAAATACCATCATGTGGTGGATAACACAGAGAACATCCTTAGCATGTGTTGCTACAACTACCTTTTCCTCAAAATTTAACGAGCAAGCTCCTGTGAATGAAAACTAAATAGTTCTTTCCTAATGTCGTCATCTCTCAGAAAACTTTGCCAATTTTGAGATTTTGTTTTACCCTGGATTCGTCTAAGTATTCCCTTTCCCCTAAATATAGTTCTTGTTTCTTGTAGCAGCCTTTAAACTACCAGTATTGCCTATGTACGTATATGAGACTACATCCACTGCTGTTACAGTTTCAAGGTGCTTCATAACGAGTATACTGATAGGGTATAGTGCCCTTACCTTAAAAAAACCGTGAAACTGTTCAAAGAGTGGATGAAGGCTTGGATGCATATGGTAGTTGTAGCTACACATGTTCAGGATATTCTATCTTAACCACCACGTTATATATTTCAAGTTAAGCACCAAGTTCACATTAAGAGGCAGACATTATAATTATAATGCATGTTTCTGATGCAGTAAAACACGAACTTAAACGAGTCATGATTCGAACAGTCATGACTGATGAAGCTGTCATTACTGTTCCGCTATTCCGTGACATAGTGATACACGAACTATAGATTGCGTTTAGGAGGGGAAAAACTTTACATAAATATCTATCAATGACCTTTCACATGCACTAGAGATGATTGATCAGACACACACATATTGTGATCCGTGTATTTACATGATTTACCGATTGTGATACAGTTCTCTGTTTGGTTAAAAAGGAGGAACAACATGACTGCATGGGAGACATTGATGGCATTTGAAGATGTGACTTTAACATAAAGAATGATAATTGATCTGTCAAAATCACCGGTGTTTACTGTAAGATCACATAAACTTATCAGATGGGGTTAGCATGGTTAACAAAGCAAGCAATAACTATTAAAGCAAAAGGGAAGGCTAATTGAAGCTATTCCCTCAACTTAGCCTAGTCATTTCCAGCATGCAAAACGTACAATATATTAAGAAACATGTTTAGGGGACGAGCTTAAAATTGGCTCTTCTGCTACCCAGTCCAGGCGCTAATAGATGACGTAGGAATAAAGAGGATCACTTTTAAAAACTTTTTCTGATGTTTCATCATTTTGTCAGAAGCTTGCACATTGTGGATGTAAGAATGATTTTGATCAGAGCGTCACTGATGAGTCTTATGTAGACGAAACGCGCGTATGACGTACTAAATTATAATCCTGGTACCTTTGATAACTGTTCGCAGTTGTTGTCAATATTGAAAATCAAGTCTCCCGTGCACTGCGTCATATGCATGTGGTGGTGTCTTGGAATTAACATGATTTGTTGGCCAAATAGTGGTAATTTTTTAAATGTTTTAGTACTGTAGTGATTCAATTTTGTTTTAATCAATCTATCCAAAATTCTACATCGAAGATATGGATTGAGAACTCATCTTGGACATTTACGCCATATTTTTTTTTTTTTTACCGAAAGTGTTAACTATGTACTTAAATATCAACTATAGAATATGATAAGTGGTTTTAGAAGAAGTTTTAGCCAGAAAATTAATGACCAACACAAAAAAAAACAAACAACTTTGTTCACATTTTGAAAAGAAGTTGAAGATCAAAATAATAAAAATATTATATATCTATGTCCGCCATTTTGAATATTACCAGAAGTAAGTCTTTTTGAGACATATTACGTATGCATTGTATCCCTTAGAAACATCAAAGAAAGGTTCCTGCATAATTTAATGATAGTAGCAATACGCTAAAACACTTTTCAATCACCCTTTCTAAAAAGTAAGCTTATTTTAGTATAATGTCCACCATGTTGGATTTTTACCGGAAGTGGGTTTTTTAAAGACATCTAATCTATATAATAAATCCAAAAGTCGTGCATAACAAGGGTTTGTATCAAATATTATTATAGCATCATGATACTATTACCTTTTCACATACTAGCCTTCGATATTGGCCGATTTAAGTATAATGTCCTCCATTTTGGATTTTACCGGAAGTGAGACATATAAGTGAATTTTTTTTTCAAATGCCTCATCATCTGAAATGCAAGAGTAATAGTTGAGGAAGGTCTATGCCAAATTTCATGCTTGTAGCAGGATGGGCAAAATTCGTCTGAAATATGCTTGTAGCCGCCGGACTGTATAAGCTTTATTATTCCTTTGGTTTTCATTTAAGTAGTTTACTTTTACTTTCTTAATCACATTACAGCTAGTTTAGCAGTACCATGAAATACATTGATGATACGTTTATAGATCTGTTCAAAGTTTCGATTTTTCTACCCTGTATACCACATTGCCTCGCATTCTCATTAAGAAAAAATTCACACACCTAATTAAATTGGCATTTAAAAAGTCAGAATGTGAATATATATGTTCAAACTCTTTTAAGTCATTTTTTAGTAGCAATAAACCAAAAAACTATGTCAATTGGACATGCTTTGATACTATATATGCCCTTGAATTTTTACTAGATAACATTTTTGTTCGCTTTGGGGATTCCGTATATAGTCAGATTATCGTAATTCCAATGGGGACTAACATTGCACCACTTAATGCGGACCTGTTTGTGTATTGCTATGATTTATGACAAAAAATAAGCAAAGACCCATCGAAACAACATCTTATATACAAATTTAATAATACTTTTAGATATTTGGATGATATTTTGGCTCTCAATAATGACGACTTCAGTATGTATATTAAAGAAATTTATCCTGTTGAACTTACTTTAAATAAAGCTAATACTAACAATGACCACTGCCCTTTCCTCGATCTTGATATCTATATCACTAACGGAAAGCTGAATACTAAAATTTATGATAAAAGAGATGATTTTTCATTTCCTATCGGTAATTATCCATTTTTAGATGGTGACGTTCCCTTGTCACCATCTTACGGTGTTTATATATCTCAACTTGTACGATTCGCTCGTGTATGTAGCAATGTTTTAGATTTTAACGAGATAAATTTATGTATTACTGAAAAATTATTACACCAGGGTTTTCGATATCACAAACTAGTCAAAACATTTACTAAATTTTATCATCGGTATAAGGACATCATTCGTAAATATAGCTCAACATGCAGACTTCTTATACGTTCAGGTATTTCACATCCAATTTTTTTATGGAAATATTCTTTATAAAGCAAAAAGGTGTCAGTATTCACCTCAAAAACTAACAAAACTTTTGAATAGACTTATTAAGAAGGGATATAGGTACGAGACTGTTGTCAGGTCATTAAAGATTGCATATTTTGGCGTTAATATTGATTCACTTATAGGGTCTTTGCATCGGAACTAAACACATTTATTCAAAAACCAGTTGTTGGCATGACACGGGTTATGTTCTTCTCATATATGTTATGATGGTATGATACAAATCCCCTAACGGGAAGGATTGATGGAATCATAATATTTTAGTCAGTCTAATTGAAGTCTGGAGCTGGCATGTCAGTTAACTGCTAGTAATCTGTTGTTATTTATGTATTATTGTCATTTTGTTTATTTTCTTTGGTTACATCTTCTGACATCAGACTCGGACTTCTCTTGAACTGAATTTTAATGTGCGTATTGTTATGCGTTTTTTTTCTACATTGGCTAGAGGTATAGGGGAGGGTTGAGATCTCACAAACATGTTTAACCCCGCCGCATTTTTGCTCCTGTCCCAAGTCAGGAGCCTCTGGCCTTTGTTAGTCTTGTATTATTTTAATTTTAGTTTCTTGTGTACAATTTGGAAATTAGTATGGCGTTCATTATCACTGAAGTAGTATATATTTGTTTAGGGGCCAGTTGAAGGACGCCTCCGGGTGCGGGAATTTCTCGCTACATTGAAGACCTGTTGGTGACCTTCTGCTGTTGTTTTTTTTTTCTATGGTCGGGTTGTTGTCTCTTTGGCACATTCCCCATTTTCATTATCAATTTTATTATAGATTCTTTACTATCATTTGATAGAACAATTTTATTTAAAATAACGAGTGAATGAAATAAACGATATTACAAACAACTGACATCAAGTGATGTCAACAACCTTTACCATGTAAACTGAAAAAATGTGTGCTATACAAAGTCACATATTCGTATCAATTGTTGAAACTAGCCATGTAATTTCTGATTTTGAAACCATATTACGTTTTTAAAGACAATTCAATAAAACATATATTACATCAAAACAAACGCAATTTTAAAATAAGATAATTAAATTAATTCTGTAATGAATTTTCATGGGTACCATTAATTCAAAACATATCAGTCCATATACCTTAGAAATCTGTCAATCTTATAGTAATTTACAAACGCAAACCGTATTGAATATTACAAATCTCAGATCTATTTTATGATATATTGGCAGGTGTGACGACAAATATACCATCTAATCTAACGGCAATTCACCTTGCTGAGAGGTTGAAAGAAAGCTGGATATTAAGGTAAGTTCATGTTTTAAGAAAGGAATGAGACTTGTCTACACGTTTCTTTTATTTCCAATTACTTTTACCACTCTTGCCTTTGAATAGTCTATTGATACAAAACATGTAGATATGTTCCAATTACCTTTTATCAAAAACATACCGCTTGGAACAACACCTAAAATATATAAAATTCGATGCAAAACACAAGCATACTTCTAAGTAAATATTCGCCAGATTTCATAGACTTCATGAAATGATACTCGATGTGATGACAGCGTTTCAATGTGTATGTGGTGCATCAATGCAAGGTAATATTAAGTGAAGCGAGGAAAACAAAAATCATTTTTTTTCTTTCAAATTACCGTTATCTAGATCTATCAAATCAAACTAAATATGAAACGCCTTTTATACAAATATTGGTAATCGCCAGAGCACAACGTTGTTGATGAAGGTAAAGTTAAGTTGCTTTTCTATTTTCATAATTTGGGTTTTCAAAAAAGTTCAAACGTTCGCTAGTGTTGATATATTATAGTAACATTGAATGTAGACATTTGAATATGAATGAAATAATTGATGATTTTGAAATTTATAGCAACTGATAGTCAGCCTTTTGTTTGTACATGTATTTGACAAAGTTGAAACAAATCAGGTTTTTAACCAATTGTTTATATCTTATATGAAGTGGTGTTCTCTTTGACAAACAGTTAGATAACAACTGGTCTCGGCATAGCTTCAATGTAAAAATAAATAAACCAACATACAAAGCTTAAACGACAATTTAAAATTGAAAGTCATTGAACAGAAGGCAAAATCAAAGTTCAAATATCAAATAGATGGTAAACACTTGTTATAAGCCTTACTTGGCACAGGGGTTTCTTTGTCTGTGTCAGTGTGGCAAAATTTCTCCCTTCTATAACAGCCGCATAACATTCCATTATATTGACATCAATATAAAATCAAAACAAACAAAAATAATGAGTAAAAATGTCAAACTATTAGGAACTGGAGTCAACACTGTGTTAAAATTGAAGTCACTACAGAAATAAAAAAAACCCAGCTATGTCAACAACAAAAGTAAATCGCGGCTGTTGTCTGCTCTATGGTCGGGTGTTGTCGCTTTGACACATTCCCCATTTCCTTTCTCCATTTTACTCTATATACAAATCACATAAGCTGTTGTTATATTAATAGAAGATTGCTTTATATATCATTGATAGAGTTGTTATGTAATTAATTACAAGCTTTTTCATTTTCATAAGACTAAAATAATTCTATATAACCCGTGAACAATCCCTTTCTTATTGTATTTAAGAAACATTTAAAAACTTTAATTTATTTCATAACCAAATACCGTCCCTGCTGCGTTGTTGAAGAACCATTCATATCATACATGCCACTGTATATTTTATGAAGTGATGTCTCAATTGGGGTCTCAGGATGAGAAACATGTTTTCCTCGTGTATTTTTTTTTTTATAAAAACTCTTAGCACTGGATTTTTTTCTAATCGTGGGACAATTAAACTCTGATGAATAGTTGCTTCATTAATAATATAACTGAAAATGGTCAAGTATAGAAAGTAGTAAATTCCTACTAACCTGATACCAGTTATAACTGCAATAAACGATAATAAGGGAAAACCAGCATACAAAACAATATAGCATTGTACGAGAGATGAACTACTTCATGAATCACACTACAAAATGTGTACTTTAAATACTTGGATAACATGAATAACACTGTAGTGTGTCGGCGAGTAATTTTGATAGGCCAAATGATCGACGATGGTCAATAATGTATACTTCATATATGTTGTTGGATGTATAAGGTTGCAAGATTGAAAGACACTGATATTTGATTATATTCCTAGTTTTTAGTGGGAATCGCGTTGCTTATTCTTTAGTTTTCTATGTTATGTAATGTGTTTTATTGTTTGTCTGTTTGTCTTCTTTTATTTTTAGCCGGGCGTTGTCAGTTTATTCTTGATTGATAAGTTTGACTGTCCCTCTGTTTTCTTTCGTCCGTCTTTGATAATTAATAATTAAATGTTACCGTGTTGGGTATGACAATATATCTTTCTTTTTATTGAAACCGTATATTTCTAGTATTATAATGTTTGCCTCATTAGAATATCTGCTGTATTAGTCAGCACATCATGTTTTTTTAAAAGTATAAAACATATCTAACATATACTAACAAACAACCTTTATACTGTTAAAGTTATTACATGTTGTGTGAGGGTTTTGTTGTCTGTTTTACAAACATGGCATTTACCATTATTGGATTTGACTATTCTAAACAGTTTTTACACCCAGAAGATAATCTTATAAGTTTCCAGCTAATTTGAAATGCTTTCTTACAGGATATTTATCTGAAGTTCTCCATATCATTTTTGAGGTAGTTCCGAATTATACTGAATATTCTATTTCATTGGACCTATATCTTGTTGTTACGAATATTGGATAATTTTCAAAGATAGGTAATATAGGATCTACTAATTTATTTTGTGCCGGAAATTACTAAAGTACTTTTAATGTAATAACCATTTTTTGTCGTTCCGTTTGCAGGTTGACGTTTTTAGATTGACGATTGTAGAATAACTCATTTCAATCTTGTCAATTCTGACATCCAATTTGTTTTATCTTCAATGATATGTTTATAGAGTGGTTTATTTTCTTATGTTTTTGTTTTACATCCCAATAAATTTAATTGCAAGCATTTTACTTTTCCGAAGTTAGTGAAAATAAAAATTCTGTTGTATTGAATTTTATTTTTTCGAATAATTGTTGGTTAAGGATATCGTTTTATAATTGAAAAGACGAAACGTGCGTCTGGCGAAATAAATGATAAGTCTGGTACCTTTTGTAACCATAGTACGTTTTAATTGAATCAAAATACAATTTTGGGAAAATTTCTATTTGCCATCATCGGAAACCAATAAAAAAAAAAATATCACATAATATTTGATATCAAGTCTATTTAACCACCGTTCGGCTATTATGTTGCAGATATCGGTTTATGATCCTAAAAACTTTGTCTTACTTTTGATTTGTTTAGATTTAGAGTTATATCAGACTCGACCCTTTCTTTAATGACCCGCATCAGTTGATCCTTTTAATTCAAATATTTGTTTCTCTCCCTTTACATGATGTTGTTTATTTTTTTCTTATATTTCAGGTATTCCTCGCATTTAGATGCATGTAATATCACGAAATTTCCAAACCTCACAACACGCATTAATGTTCCTTATTTTTCTTACTATAGAGCTTATATATTAACAATGTATCCATGCATGACTCTCAATGCTATAATTGGGTTATTTGACCACATTTTGTTGTTAAATTTTGGTGTTTGATTTCTCCAACGACCAAAAACATGTACAGAAAGTTAACACTTTTCACATTAGCCAGATCAACTTATAGATACATTTCAATTTGTAATATCAATAGTCCTTGTACTAATCGAAACAATATACCTGTTTATGGGTTGCCTTGGTATTATTTTATACTTTGCAAGTATTGTATTTCTTAGCTCCAGTAGCAAATTTATATCATTTAAAAAACTGAGAATGTCATACAGTTGCAAGCTAGTGTTATTGAGTATTGCAGTAATAGAGTATTACACAACACCGTCCTGACTGTATGTGACATACTTGCAGCTTTCCATTAAGCAGTAAACAATGAAGAAAGAAAACAAGAACTTATAGGCTAGCAAAGTTTCTTAATGAGACAATATTTGCCTTTGAAAGTGAAATAATATTTAAGGACCTTGCTTATATTAAGTAGCACATTAATTCATTAATCACAGATACATGTAAATGTCGTATAATAAAATAATGAAAACATTATTTGGAAAACGTCAAACAATGCCATTTGTTGAGATAGTGATTAATTTTTTGTTACCCAATCTAAGATACATTGATAATTACAAAGATTACATGTCTTAAATTACTTTAAGTAAGGATTATCCTAAATACAAATGAAATAAAAAAGTTACCGGGTAAGACAATATAAATAAAAAGTAACCTTCATTGTTTACACTTTATCTTTCAGTTACAATTCTTTATTCAAAAATGACGAGGGGATTGGTTTATATTCCTTAAATCTATATAAAGTACAAGTCGGTGATAAACTTGGTATAACGAAAGCGTCAGATAGTACCCTACACTTTTACTTAAATGGTATCGACCATGGCAAAGCTTTTTCTAATTTACCTGAAGGTAAGACCACTATATGGATGGGTATAATGTAATAAGTAAATGTTACTATAATTTATTGGAGTTATTGATTGTTATTTGAGGAATCCAAATGTGGTAATGTTAGTTGTAAAATTGATAGTGTAGTATCTAAATATATTTGTTTTATTTGAGGACTTTGACTTAGTCATTATTTTATGTTACAGACCTTCTAAAATTCAAACTGACCATTATTCCGTGCGTTTATCGTGTATCGTGCGTGTTGCGTGCGTGCATCGTGCGTGTATCGTGCGTGTACCAATCGTGCGTTCATCATTCATAGTTCCGTGTATTTTCCGTTTAACGTGCGTGCATCGTGTATTCCTAATCGTGTATCGTGCGCTCATCAAACATTCATTCTTAACCGTGTATCGTGCGTGTATCGTGCGTTCATCAATCATTCATTCTTAACCGTGCAATCGTCAATCGTGTATAATTGTGTAGATCAGATAACGTGCATTTGTGAAACGTTCATCTCTGATTGTGTAACGTTCATACATTGTGGTTTTTATTTGATAGTCGGTTATAGAGCGGTTAAAGTATATGTATATATATATAATATATATGTATGTTCCGACTTTAACTAAAATTTACAGTCATACTTACTTTCTTGTAGACTCTTATTTAACTTCATCGTACATAACGTTCATACAGATTCATGACTTTTTGTGTAAATATTTTCTCATCTGTAAAGATTTTGTGGTTATTCGGTGAATCTTGGCTGGGACTGACACATTTTGATATAATGATACATGTTGTACGTACAAACAATAACATGATATTGACATTTCTACGACAGAAGAGTTAAAATTGGAATATCTATTCAACTGAGCGAAAATGGACTTAAAAATGTACTGTTGGCCAACTGGTATTTGTTAAACATATTCTGTCAATTAAAAACAAATGTGTTTTTGCAAAATTTAAATGTAGGGTAGCTCCACTAAAAAATAGAAACTGGAAAGTATGAAAGAAAAGAAGTCCACGATATGACATGTGTTGTAGCTCTACTATTGAAGATGAACTTCATGTCATTCTAAAATGCCCACTATAGTATAATATTATACATTTTAATGAACATTTTAACCCGCGGCTATAATTATCAGATAGCGAAAATTTAATATTTTTATTTAATAACGGCAATGTTGCTGCTATAGTCGCCAAAAACACCAACAATATTTTATTGAAAAGAAACTATACAAATCCTTGGTTGTAAATCCTAGGTAGATTATAATTCTTCGCTTATTTGGCAAATTCCTCTGCTACTAAGATATTTCGAAATATTTAAGTTTTGATAAATACCATAATAAATATCATTTTTGTCTTAGTTTTTGATGGTCACATGCACGTTATGTTATTTCATTGAGAAAATACAATATACAAGATTGTCGGGTAATGTGGATTGCGGATTAAAATATTAAATGTCAAACATGAATTAACAAATTAAACTGAGGCGAATAAACATGAATATGTATATTCTCTTCAACAGTGTTTGAAAATTTTCTGTTCTGAATTTCATTTAAACTAAGCTAAATTGTTTTGTGGAAAATTGAATAAAAATAAACATTACATGTATTTCAATGCATTATTTTAATTAAACAAATATAAGATCACGCAAATATATCATGTATTATTTTAAATTGAGGAACTTTTAAAACTTGAAATTGGATTTACAAGTTTAAGATGTAATCTTGGTTTTTTTTTTGTTTTTTTTTGTTTTTTTGTTTTTTTTGTTTTTTGTTTTTTTTGTTTTTTTTTTGTTTTTTTTTTGTTTTGTTTTTTGATAAATTAGTTAAATATATGGTATTATCATAACAAGTCTTTACTTGAATGGAATAAACATGGAACACTTTCACGGATTCATTTTTCATTGTGTTCATGGTTGCCTATCAATGACACCGTTTTTAATGTATGTCTAAAAGATTATTATCGGAAAAATAATTCACAATAGTACGTTGTTACTGACTAGGTTGGTCCCCTCCGTTAAACATTCAGTATGCCATCGGAACATACAAATATTAAGGTATTGTCAAGAATTTCAATAACGGCCGGGAAACAAACTATTTGTTAACCTTCTATAATTATTAATGCATGACGGATGTTTTTTTTTTCTTTCCGGTACGTCTTAACACTGCTAAGGAATCCTTAGTGCACTAAGGCTTTGACTAAACAATGCCACTAAGGAATAGAAGGAGTGCTGTTATATGTATTATTTTTATATATCGTGTTAGAGATTTTATATTTAATGCATAAATTTCAAATTTTACAGAAAAATAATCATAAATAAACGAGATATTCAACATTATTTAGACACGTGCCGGTTTTTCTTTGATATGCCGAAAATCAATGAACCGTTTGACACGTGCCAAATAACATATATATATATATATAGCAACTGATTAAGCAATGACGATCTTTTTTATTTTAAGTGATTTAAAACAATTGTATCGAAAAGATTTAGGCTTCAAATATTTAATTAATGTGTTGTTCTTATTTAAAATGATGAAAAGGACAAATAATTTTGCTGTTGTTTCATTTCTTTTGCAACAAAATTGTTTGCCATAGGAGCACGACTTTGATGTGCGCCAACTTATAAATAAGAGTGTGGTCAGCTTGTTAAAATGTTTATGTAAGATATACATGATATACGGAGACAGAATGAATATATATATATTTATAAGTGTTTTGTTTTTATTTTAATTCCGACAAAGATGCGTGTAAATACAAATGGTTTCACTAAAAATATAAGTAAATTCCGAAAGCCATCATAAGAAACAACTATGTTAAGTTTCATGAAATGGATAAGCGGTTCTCAAGTTACAGTGCGACATGCGGACGGACGGACGCCGGACATTTGTATACCATAAAACGTCCCGTCAAAATGTTGACGGGCGTATAAAAAAGCGAAGTGCGCCCGTATGTCAGAAAGAAATCTGATTTGTATGTTTTTTGTCGAGTCTTCGACTTTAGTCAAAAAAGCGAGACTAAGCGATTCTACATTCCGTCGACGTCTTTAAATTTTAATGACCGTTTCTTAAACTTTCCTGGATTTCTATTAAACTTGGACAGAAGCTTGTTAATAATCATAAGATAGTATCAAGAAGTTTTAAAACACTTATTAGATTCATAAACTGTCCTGGGTTTTTATCAAACATGAACAGAAGCTTTTTTCAGTCAAAAGATAGTATCAACTAGTACTAAAGTAGGAATACTTTATTGATTTATTTCCTCTTTTTTTTTAACAAATTGTCTGTTTAACATATTGTATGAGATAATTTATGAAATAATTACTGTGGTGTGTTCATTACTCACTGTTGAAGGCCGTGGGGTGACTTATGGTCTGTGTTATGTTATTTCTTGCGATGAGTTCTCTCATCCCCAATCATACCACATCTTTTTCTTGTTATCAAAACTTCAACACGTATTTTCATAAACTTTTAGAACGATTGTACGAATATGTATTGAAACCTCGTAACCAGCTTCAACATGTTTATGTGTGGACAAGTATTATTTGCAAATATTTAAAACACGTATTCAAAATGGCGATTAACTGGAAACAACAAAGTATTAATACCAGAATTTGTGAAAACGCTCCACGAACCACTCATGCTGACGACTGGCGCAAAGGAGTGCAATGGTTTATAAAACGCGGGATATCTTAATTAAAATCTACATATGTGCAATTATTATGAGCAGTATACTTGTTTCAATGTCAGTATATAAAGCATTTTTTTTTATTTGTTTTTTAGGGATGCACCCAATTGCACCTTTTCATTTAAGATATATTTCCGTGACGTAACCTCGAAAGATTAGTCACATCACTAAAAACAATAAGGGAAATGAAACTTCTTCTCACATGTTGCACTTTGGGTAATAGTTCTCTTCGACAAAATACTGCCTTGAACTCAATTTTGGTATTAATATAAAGAAGCCAAAATTTGGTTCTGAAATGTATATTTTTGTAAACTCTAAAGGCTAGGTAGCATATCCCTTAATTGATATAGGCTGTTAAATTCGACAATGTTTAGAGACAGTGCGAGGGCTGTTAGCAAGTCAAGGTCGCTAAACTCTCATTACCCGTTTAGAGATTTTCTGAAAATACAATGGCTTTTGCCTTATTCGAAACAAAAACATTAGAAAATATAACTGGTGGCCTTTGGCTGTCAATTGTTCTTTTCGGGATGTTGTCTCTTTGACACATTCCCGATTTCATTCTTAGTTTTAAAATAACTAAAAATACTATTTACAATTGTCAGTTCAAAATACATTTAAGAAGTCAGTGCGTTGATACATGTTATATTCTACTGAATTTACTATATCCGTTATTATTACGTAATATATATATTATACAAGTCCTGTGTCCAGGTGGAAATAACGGGCCGTAATAACAATATGTGATTTGTATGTCAGGTGAAAGTGACAACGGGTGGTATGTATACTAAAATGGTTATCGTCTTCCATTATACATGAGGGTGTGAATGGGGGTTTATAGAAGGAAATTATAGACAAAAAATAAAGAATACAAAAAATAACCAGACAAATAGAAAAGAAAATGATGAGGTACTAGAATATATGGAATAAAGAATGATCGGCAAAAGGTGAAACGAATAATAAAATAAATTGCCTAAAAATATAGAATACAGAAATACTGAATCCCCATTCAGACCCTCATGATCTGACATTTAAAGCTTTAGGACATTTATGGGCATGCGATACAGTTTTAGACCGATAGTGATTTCTTTTACAAAATCAATTTGTACATGTGTAAATGTGCTAAAAATTATATCTTCATGTGCTTAATTTAAAAGACAAATGGGTTTGAATTATTCGACATTTACTTAATATTTCGGTTTTTTGGACATTTCTGTCCTTTGAGAAGACACCCTTAACATTTTATTTTTTCAAAATATAAAGAAATGCAGATTTCGGTAAAGAGATAAGGAATATCTTCGTTACAAAATTGGGTTCTTCCTACATTTGTGTAACAATTCTTTGTTAATAATTGATTTTTGTTAAAAGAAATTGATTTAAGAAAAAACGGTATTTTTGTTAAAAATTTATATATCTAGTTAAAAAAAGTCGTTAATTTCTTCATAATAGTTGGAACAAAAATCTCCATACGGTATCAAGCCAAATTTCTAAAAAGAAGGGAAATATGCTCTTAAGCTAATGGTTAAATCTCAAAAAAAATTTAAAATGCTAAAAGTTTTTAAAAGAAAGAGTTTAATGTCTGCTATTTTAGATTGATTCTGCGAATTGTTTTTGTCTGCAAAAACATAAAGCAGAGAGATAAAGAGAATCACAACTAATTGAATAAAATGGAGGATTAAATGGAGAATGTGTCAAAGAGACAACAATCCAACCAAAGAACAGAAAATGGTGCGTCTAAACACGTCTAAGGACTCATAAGTGCACTAATATGTTATAATATGCTACTAAGAACTAAAAGAGTGATGTGCAGTGTAAACAAATTTCTTATCTAGATTGAGATTGATATTTAATGCATATATTCAAATTTAATCAATAAAAGATCACTGATAATAATTGAACAATGCCGGTTTTCGTTAATTTTTCCGAAAATCACTGAACTATAAGACACGTTTCAAATTACATAACTGATATTATTGTATAGCAATATAATATTTCAAACAGAAAGTAACCAAATGTTAGCGTGCAATAAATTCTAATATTGCACTAGTGCAATAAATGCTTCAAAATTCATGACGTCACCAACGACCAAATTTGAGTTTAAAACAATTTTTACTTTCAAATATTATATTGCTATACAATAAAAGGGTTATTGCATGAATATTGGGGAATAATGTCCCTCATAGAACATATATTGCACTCGCAAGCTCGTGCAATATAAAATTCTCCTCGGGACAATATTCCCCAATATGCATGCAATAACCCTATAATACTATTACCTTAAAATATGAAGAAACAAAATTATTTAGAGAGGAAAATTACCCAAACATTTAGATATATTTACCATAAAAATATATTTTTAAATTTTTAGAAAATCATTTAATATGCATCGGTTTATGATTTAATGAAAACATATAGAAAATTGTTAAGCTGGTTTTTTTTCAGGAAGGAAAATAATGTTTGCATCGAGAAAAATAGCCCCTCCACTATAAATGATCATTAATTTACCTAAGTGGGAGCTTAAATTTTGGAATCAATCGCGAGGCCTGACTGCCATAAACAACAGATTACAAACAGCAAACAGTGGATACACCAATTCATTGATATGTATGAAAGACAACGACGGACACAAAATGATTGCACTGAATAATTTCAACTACCATTGAGATAGATTTTTCAAATCTCCTTATCAAATTAGTCATGCATTTAAAAAAAAACTTGGGATATCTATTACCGTTAGGTTTCAAATTGGAATTAAAAATTGCATTTTCCCAAAGAGTTTTAGGTAAAACCCCGTGAATCTCACCTCCTAGAAATTTGATGTGTCAGCTAACATGTTTGAAAATATGTATGAATTTTCTTACATACTTGAAATTGGAAAGGAATACAAACACATTCAGTATGTTTACTGTACAAACAAACAACAGACACTAATTGTGTCTTATATTGTTGAAGTAATTTTTACTGAGATCAACATTTGATTAATTGTTTATTCAGTGGTTGTATTAACGTCCAGTGGCAAACATTTCATGCATATTCAGGACGAAAAGTCGTTTCAGAAGTATATAATGAAGTATTTGGTATTACAAATGTTTAAATTTTCTAATTATTTAGTAAATGTCATTTTCTTAGGTAGTTCTTATTAATTTGTACGAATCAAATTTTTCTGACAAAATAATATCTTTTGTTCTCAATGAACACATACGATTCTGATAACAATGGATAATATAAAGAACTTTGTAACTTAAAAAAAGAAATTATGATTGTTTAATCAGGTGTTATGTCAGTTCGCTCGTGTCAGTCGGATCACTGATTTTCGGCAATATCAAGGAAAAACCGACACGTTCTAAAGATTGTTCAACTACTCATTTATTGGTGAAATTATAACCTAATATGTCCTGTTGATAAGTATATATGTACAGAACTACAACAATTTGCAGTGAATGTTAACATAAAAGAATCAAATAATTTCTGCTATGCTTGTAATGAAAACGAAAACAGCTTACAATATCTTTTAGATATATACATATATAATCGTTTATAAAATGTATCCGTCAAAGTGAAAAAATATATAACGTGTAAAAATACATAGTTCATTCATTTATTGCAATCAATTATATCAAACATGTTAGTTAAAATAATTTCTAGAACCAGTCACTCTCTGTAGATATAATGCGTCAGACATTGTATGCATAAAAATAAAATCTCGATTTTTAACTGTATGAAATAAAATTGGTAAGAGTTTCGCGGAACACAATGTCTCACCTTCGTTTGCCGTAAACTTGAACTCTCAGGGTGAGGCTGAACAAAATCAAGACACTATATGTTGATTGTTATGAGCTTCTGTCCAAGTTCAAAAATATTTCCGGTGCCTATGAAATAGCCGACTTTAATTAAGTTATTTGAATCTGAGCTGGCAAAATAGCATATTATCTATTATGGTGGTATCGGCAAAGCAGCTACAAGTATTGCCTTTAATGAAAATACATATCAATTTTAAATACTATTCTAAATAAAATAGCTTTGAGAATCGTGTAAAAAGCGTTCGTTGTTCAGTCGTCAATGAAGCATTCAACGTGTGTGTATCGTGCGTGCGTGTATCGTGTATTTATCATTCATCGTGCGTCGTGCGTGTATCGTACGTTCATCATTCATCATTCATTTTGCGTTAATCCTCCGTGTAACGGTCATCGCTCATCGTGCGTGTATCGTGTATCGTGCATGTACCGTGCGTGTATCGTGCATTCACCGTGCGTGTATCGTGCGTGTGGTCAGTTTCAATTTTAGAAGGTCTGTATAGAAATACTTTTTAAAATGTTTCTATAACTAATTCATCTTCTTACGGTTTTAACAACCGTGAAGCAAATACCGTGAACTGAGTTTTCATAGTAGACCATGTACTTTTCATATTGTACCATTCGTGCAAACGTAATCGTTTCATGAACATGATGAAGTAGAAGTAGCGAAACGCGAGTCAAGATGATATCAAATCCAAATATAAGGTTAACACCTCGAAAAAAATATCGCTGCTAAATACATGATATAGCCGATAAATCGTTTAAGCTATACATTGCACAAAACAACTCATAATGAAGCAATTTGTCGTATGATTCCTATTCTAAATATTACAGAACACAGGATAAAGACAAAACAAGCATTATTTTCGACCATATGATGGACGTTGTTTTTAACAAAATAGTGTATCAGATTAGAATGAATCAATCTGAGTGACAAAATGTAATACAAATGCTTATACATATATGCATGGTTACACATATTTGTATATAAACTACTTCTTGTTAAAATGCATTAAAGCAAATAAAAATTGTGTTTAAGCTCCTCTTTCCCAACAGACAAGTAACATGCTCTCATCAGTTCGTATTACATCGTATGTCGTTTGTCAATTGACAGTTTCTTTGGCCACTATGGTATTTGTGCTATATTGATTCAAAAATGTGTCCTACCATCCACCTTGGTAATTTACGTAGCTTCACAAAAATAATTAGGGTACAGATAATATACAGGAATTATCTTAATAAAATAACTTTATGAGAACCGTTATCTTACATTTGATAAGGCACAATCTAACAACAACTTTAATGAAAAACCGTTTCGGGCAACTGCTTTTATGATCTTTTTCTTGATTTGCTTTGCAATACTTTGAAAGATATAGCATATTCTTAAAAGCAAAAACCCATAACTTTTATTAAACTTATCATGGTAAATTCTCTAGCAGCAATAATACTTAAGCATATAAAGTAATAAAAGTTTCCAATTTGTTTTTCTACACTTATTATTAGCACACTATAGATAAGGGACAACTTTCAGGGGTGAAAATCAATAGAATTACACTATCTTTATGCACATACGAGTAAGTATAAGAGAAAATAAGTCACGGAAATGAAGTTGTAAATCATCTTAGAAAGTAATTGACAATTTTATCATATTCGTGCTTTTGGCCAAGCAAAAACAACCTTATCTGATGTGCAGTAGTTGTCGATTGTTTATGTAATTTATACGTGTTTCTCGTTTCTTGTTTTTTTATATAGATTGGACAATTGGATTTCACGTTTGAATGGTTTTACACTTGAATGTTTGGGCCCTTTATAGCTTGTTGTTCGGTGTGAGCCAAGGCTCTGTGTTGAAGACCGAACCTTGACCTATAATGGTTTACTTTTATAAATTGTTATTTGGATGGAGAGTTGTCTCATTGGCACTCATTCTACATCTTCCTATATCTTTTAAACTATAGAACATAGACATGCATCGTGGAAAAACCTAGAAAGAATCAAAATCGCCGAAAATTTCTGTCAAAACTGGGTCAATAGTCCGACTAACATATTTTTGTACTTTTTTCGTGGTGTGACATTATTTTGTCAGCACATGCTGAATATTAACATTGACAAACATCGCCGTAAACGACTCCATACTCAAAATGTGAATTTTCCAAGTCAGCAGTCTGCGTTTTAGTTGTTTGTTGTTTACTTTTGCGGTATACGTATTTAATCTGTTGTTTAATAATTAATTATGATGTTGAACGTTGGTTGATCTATTGAATTATTTCCAATGTTGCTTCAACGGTGTTTAGCTTACTTTCTGAAAAGTATTATGCTTGTTGTGTTTCTTATTCTGATTTAGAAACGTCATTAATCTTTGTTAGTTGCCTGGCTTTTCCCCCTAGTTTTATTCCAGATGTTCTCGTTTATTGATGCAGTATCAATATGTGTTGATTAAAATACAGCCATTTGTCGACATTTATGGGTTGTTATTGTTATTATGTTTAAAAAACCCAGATGCAATATGATCGTCAATGGCCAAACTGTCCACTTAACAAACTTCAAATTATCTGGATGCAGCAATGATTTTGAACCTTACGACCTTAAAAAATGGATAAAAAAAAACACTTTACTTTTCAGTTGTTTATGGTGTCGTTGACCTTGTAGGAAAATGTTGCCAAGTTTCTATCATTAACAAAGGTAAGCTATGCATACATTTCTAACAAATATTTATCAAAAATTAACCAAACAGATATGTCTATCGAACCCAGATTGACTGACATGAGAAACTAACGATAGTTTAACAATAACTAATTCAAATAAATATAATAGCACCAATACTGCCCTCATTGAAATCGCCAGTCGTATCTCTGAAATAGCATTGCATCACACTTCAGTAAAAATGTATAGAATTGCGTGTGATCGTTTACATTCACTCAGATTAATCAAATAAGACTGTCACAAGATTTAACAATGTTCACCAGAAAGTAATTATCTCACCTTGATGAAAATGTGTTAATGAAAAAAAAAACACATTTAGAATTATCATTATAAAAAGCCTTCATAAATTGCACAGTTCTATCGTAGAACTTAAATTTATGATGTTGACCGTAGAACAGATTATTGCAGTTAAAACTCTAAAAATCATTCCGGTCATCTTTACTTGTTGCTTTACTTTTTTTGTTTGGCCGGGTTTGGCCTGTATACAAGAACTTATCACATGAGTTCTTCTTAGTGTTTCTGTGTTTTGTTTTGCGGTATATTACTTATTTTCTGTCTGCGCTGACGAGAGCTATAATATAGTTTTAATTATAACGGTTTTCTTTTGTTTTTATCATCCTTTTTATCTCCTGGTTCTCCAGATTAGGATTTATATTTCGATTGCTTTTTTAATGGTTGAACACACATCGTGCAAATGGCGATACACGCATGAAACTTCGTATGAACATCCCTTGCGGTAAATTTATATCATATTAAGAGGGTTGCCACGAAAATAATCTATCCCGTCATGGTGGCAATCTTTGATTTTAAAAATGACATCATCACAGGTAAAAGACATCAAATATATGTTTCTTTTGCATGCGTTTTTGCTTTTTTTTATTTAAACTGTTATTAGATAGAGTGAATGAGGGGTAATTTGTTTTATTACAGTACTAAAACATCTCTTAAAGTTAAATATTGGTCGACAACTCATTTCCGCTTTTAAAAATATTCTACATTTGATCCAACCTTCCACTCACCAATGTTTAAATCGTAGAATGTTGATAAATATTAATTTCAATCGTCGTTTGAGGTTGATCTTTGAACTTATTTATAATGAATTCTCAATCTGAAGTCTTTACTTAGCATCTGTTCGGAACCATTGCTTGGAATTAGTAAATTGTGAGATAGCTTGACTTTGTTGAATGACATTACTTAATGGATCGGCAAAATTGTTCATCAAATAAGCAAACACGACCAAAACAGTTTTTTGAAAATTTTTGTTATCTTTACAAAAATCTTCTATGAAGCTACAGAGACGAATTGAACTAAACTTACCACTTATTATAAAGGTATGTAGCTAAAAGAAATTGTCAGATGATTGCACCTACCAACCAATATGACTGACATTTTTAAATAAAGAAAATTTGAAAGGAACAAATATGTTCAGAAAAATGATATCTACCAATTGTCCATATATATGTGAGACACATTCTTTTATTCTGAATTAGAGTGATTTCTCATAATTTGATTGGGTAGTATTTTCTTAATAAAGTTCAGTACAATTGTTTTAAAAACGTCAATGAGAATTATCTCCCTTATTCATTACGTCAAATGGAATTTTCTCCCTTATACCATTGACCTAATCAAATAATATCAAACTTTAGTTGCTTTATAGTCCGAATATTTTTGATTTTTACAGTTTTTGATTAAATATCTAAAATATATTTGGTTGATATTGTCCTAATATTGAAGGCAAGGCAAGATCTATTAACAAGTCAAAGAAACTAAATAGACAAAAAGATCAGTAATATAAATTTCAACAAAATAGAGATGTCTGTCTTGAAGTCTATTCTCGTCTTCAATGTTGGAGAGTGTGCTTGATAATAGACTAAGTTGAAGGACACCGGCTCTTTTAAGCCTCTGGTTTAGTTATATTACTTAATCTCTGAGACTTTTCACAATTGTTTTCGTTAGAAGCTATTTATAAATGACTATATTTGTTGGTAATCAAACATATCAAATATATTTTACCGACTTGCAATACTGCGATCCTAAAGTTTAATGTGCGCATTGTGTGTTTATATGCATTGGTTAAGCTTCACCATGTACAACTTAACTGTTTATGAATGTGAAAAATATTTTTGATATTTTGAGGCACACCTTAATTGTACCTCCACATATAGACACACTGTTCCATTGCGTAAATATACAAAAATTTAAGCAAAATCAGTTATTATTAGAGTAATCTTTAATTTTATCAAATAACGAAGGATGATGTATATATCACTCAATACTTAATCTTTCATGCATTGACATGAGGTACCTATTTATAAGTACTTGCGTTATGCATGTCGGTTTGACATATATGTCAGGGGTTGTTACGTAACACGCACTAATTAATTTGAAGATTATTTCTAAGTGATAGGAAATATCTTCACATTTTTTTATAATTCAGCTCTTTTAAAAATATTCTCGTATTTGTTAAAAATAAGTGAAATGAAATATGCAGCCATTGAACGAAAAATTAAAATAACAATCATGAGTCACTGGGAAAGGAAGAACATACCTTATTATCTACATAACCTTTAAACGATGTTGTCTGTTGACATGATTGTGAATATTACCGTAACAAGTACTCTGAATAAACAGAAATTTAATCGCTACAGGAAAATAATACAATACTAATTTGCATTGTTTGAGTAACATTCAACGAATTAATAAGAATATTATAATTAATGTTCGTCCTAAGTTCAGCCTAGTATTTCATAAATGTATATTACAAACTATATACATACATGTATACATGTAGCTCAATACATGTGACTCGTTTATTGTAATCAGTCAAAGTTCCAATTTTCGATCAATACACACAATTAGTGTTCAATTGTATACTATTGAAATATCTTAAACGACCATCTTTATGGTCTAACTGTTATACATCGGCTTCAGAATGTGAATCGAGGGAAAGCACAGAAAACAGAGGTAGATATGTTTTCTTTTCTTTAAGTGACAGCTTGTGTTTATGATACTTAAAGTGTGTTAATCAGTAAAAGAATACAGAGATGAAATTTTATTTTAATGGATACACAATTCAACAAAAATCGAAATTTACACTAGCAGCTCATTTATTTTATCAAAACCGTATATTAGAAAGACCCAACAATTTATTGAATATTGTGCTTGAAGGTTACAATACACCATTAGATTTTATGGGCGCAGCCATTTTATGAGCATAACATGGTATTCAGAATTAAGAGTATGACTTATCCTGATTGGTCGATATGTGCGCCCGTTGTTTTTTATTATTAGAGACTTCGTGCACTCTGCTTTATACAAAAGGCAAAATAAAAATTATTCCGTAGCCCTAAAGGCACTGAGATCACTTTTCAACGCTAGGACAAGACACGTATTTTTAAGGGCAAAATTGATAGGCATGTGAGATAAGTACAAAATACGCTAAGAAAAACAACGCGAACCTATATTTTTTGGACCAAAAAATACTGTCATAATAACTTTTCTTTGATTCTAGCAAGGTTTCGTTAAGAAAATCAACTTTCTAAAGTCTGTATCTCGAAAAAGGCTACCATTGTCGCCTATGGGGAAATTAATTGTTTATTTCAATCTGAACGAATTTTTTTTAAAAAGAAATAGCGTTGGCAATTTATTGTTAATAAAGTTTGCTATTATGCTTTAGAATTAACTAATTTCTTTAAAAACATTACTGTTCAATACTTTCAGTTGTTTGAGCATCTTTTTATTTAATGTGATAAATCTGTCATTTTTAAAAATGTTTGATATTGTTTTAAAATATTTCATTCAATGCCAATAGCATAAGATAACATACGATATAATGCCAATAAAAAAATGCAACTGATCAAATGACTGAAACAAGCGCTAGCAGACATTTAAAAATTCATTTGTGTTGAACATTTAATGAAATGTAATCTATTTTTTTAAAGATATCTGTGACAATTAAAACTATGTGGGGTATACATATCTATTTTTTATAAGCAGTATATATGTTATATAAGAGAATAAGTGCCTTATTTACAATTTACAGTATACTTTGCCATACTTTGTTTCAGAGGCTGAATTAGCTACAGAAGTGGGAGCACAGGTGGCAATTAAAAAGACACATAATTTCAGCGGGAGACCAGCAGATTGGAATGTTTGTAGAACTATTACCATTTAGAAAAGGCTTTTTTGCAAAGGCCAAAACTGTATATAATGTTTTACATGCAAATCAATAGTAAATTCCATGTTTAATCGACCCCGACTTAAATACAAGTTGTATTTGTTATGTCACATAAACAAAATACACGGTTGTCATCTTGTGTCAATATTCAAAGTTGAGAATTTTTTAACTTTAGAAATTAAGATAATATAAAAATCGATTGTTGTAGTTGTAAAATACTGAAAATATATGTGCCTGTTGAAAATCTGTGCTTTTTATCAATCGAATGTATATTTAGATGTCTTTCGATGTAATCTATAACGATAACATCTATACAAATTCCGATGGAAATTCTCAATTTAAAATGGCACTGTTGATTCATTTATAATTAAGGGCATCCGATACAGTTTCAAGGGAGTTAACTCTTTGCGCGACGTTAATTGTTTGAATTCCTGCGAAACGTCACTTTCTGCGGGACGCAATGCGTGTAATTTTCCGTAATAAGAAACGAATATGTTTTTTTCGATGCTCCAATTTTTTTTTCCTCGCGCATGCTAACTTCCACACGATTAATATTAGTGCATTTGATTCTAAAAGGATAACAGTCTAATAAAATCATAAGAAATAAAACACATTACTGTTTCTGTGAGATCGTCAACACAATATCGTATAGTGAATTAGCAATCTCAAGATGACTGAGCCTTTTGGTGTCACTGATATAATGCATGTCAATTATCATTTTTAATATGAGGAAGGCGCTACCTTAAATCCCAGCTTTTTACAAAGACTATGTCCTATATATTGATTGATTGTTGGTTGCTTCACTCCAGTGGCAGACATTTCTTTATCATTCATCATCCAGGATTTAATCCGGATCCGATTTTCTGTCATTTTATTACAGCACAGAAACCAACAATGTTATTTCAAAACGAATACCGAAAATTTATGTAAACGAAGAAGTAGACTTCTTAACTGAATAATCAATTTAATTTATTGATGATAGATAAATAATGGTATTCCGCTAATATCAAAAAATGATACAATTTTATAAATAAAGAACAAAGTTCCTATCACCTCCAAGTAGCACATATGATATCAATAAAATCACATAAATACTGAACTCCGAGGAAAATTCATGCTGAGTTCACACGTAATTCGAATTCGATCAGCATTAGCTAATTCGATTAGTTTGATTCGCATTCGAAACGTTTTATGTCCTAACGTCAATTCTAGTTCGAATTACAATGCTCGTAAAATACGCTTTACTGTCCGAACGACGTGAACTTTTAATTTGTATTGACAAAAACGTATTGCTAATGCGAACTAGATAATTCGAATTAGCCAATTCAAATCAATTTGAATTAAAAAAAGGTGTGTGAACGCGATTAGCGAATTCGATTCGCATTCGATTCGAATGCAATTTGAATTAAACGTACGTGTAAACGAGGCATAAAAAGCCAATAGCCAACAATATTTAAAAAAACATTTTGACGGCACATACCATGGTATACAAATGGTCGGCGTCCGTCAGTCCGTCGTAAACATGCTACAGCATATTATCCTCATGTCATTAAACATAGTTCTTTTTACATAAGACGACGGGCTCGTAGTGCAACTGTTTATTTTGTTCTTTATTTTTTTTACGAAATATATTATAGAAATGACGGAATAACAGCAAATACAATGCAATTTCCAATAGAATTAATATTTACGAATGGCATTACTCTTTTAAAGAATAGATGATATGCACAGATTTTCGAACGTGTCCATACGATATCAGGCCCTAAGTCCAGTCCTCTCGCTACTAATCAAATCGTTTTTGCCAAATCAAAATTTTAAATTTGTGTATAGTTTCTTTGTCTTGACAAAATCATCATTTAGCATATTGATTAGATTCTTCTTTATAAGATTTTGTTTTTGTTTTCTCACAACATAAAAAAAGAAGATTCGTTATGAGACAACTCTCTTGTCACAGAAATTAACAACTATTGGTTACCGTACGGTCTTCAACAATTAAAATTGTAATCATTGACCCGAATAAAAGTTTAATTTTATGAATAAATTCGAAATTCTAAAATGTGACTACAACGTGAATAGAGGGATGTAAAGGATTATTGTAATGTAACAGCAGCCCCCCAAACAAAAACAAAAAAAAACCACATTCATTAATACACGAGTGTGTACAGCAAGTTCGAAATTGCCGAGTCTTTAATTTAAAAAGCCGTAAAAATTATCAACAATCCGTAATCACTTTTCTTAAGATGTTTCTCACTTAGACCACAAATAAAGAAATTATTTATAATTCACATTTTATTTACGAAAAAAATATTACCAATTTTTAGGTAGCTCTTTACAACCGGTGTTATACCATTATGTAATATCTGTTTATTAGATGACGGAGGATATGTTATAAAAGCAATGAATACGATTCCGCCCTATTCTCCTCAAAGTTACCTCACTATACATGTGATTACCAGTTTTGTATTATCAAGATCAAGATAATAGGTGCTGGATTTATCTTTTCAGTTTGTTTTTAACATGAATGTAACTACCCTTTGATATCTTTTGCTATTGTTTAGATAAGGTTAGACGAACCATGGAGTAAATATGGATAAATAATTGAAGATGATCATTTGTTGATAACCTTTTTTGAATACAAAGCGTGATTACTCTGATGTTGGGTATGAGCATGTTAAACTAATCCATTGTTTTATATACACATCATATACGTATATTTGTATACTTTCAAATTGTAGGAACACAACATATTGCAATCTAATTGACATCCCTAATACATATATTTTTTTTTTAAATAACAAATGTTCAGGTGCACAATGATTATTTAACCCTAGACATATTATGCATACGCTGGACACATGGTTGTTATCACCTTACAAAACTATGTGAAGTTTGTAGGTATTATTTGTGTTGTGAAATATCCATATATGTAGTTTTTTTTTCTTTTTCAGGTGGATGCCGTTTGTGAGTTCATCACGTCAATACCGGATTGCTCTCCGTATGCGGCAAAATTCAGATCAGAGCACATCGACGGTGCCGCCTTGATAGAATTAGACAAAAAAGATCTGAAAGAATTTTTTGATATGCCGTTAGGTTTAGCCGTCAAAATATGTTCTCAATTGAAAAAGTTAGAGGGAAAGAAATAATCGATATATATATTATATGGATTCAATGTATACATATCAATCTTGAAAATTACTATTGATTCTATCATTGTAAGAGGTCACACGCTTTTCCCCTTTTCGTGGTTAAAATAGTATAATTACACTGGTTTAATAATCTTCAAATAAATATTTGATTTCTTTTGGTTTGCTTCATTTGCAATACCATTGGATATAATAAATCATTTGGATACAAATTGGTGTAGTCATAACCAGAACAAAAGTTCACCTGATGTAACTGAAAGATTCTTAAAAGACAAACAATATAAAAAATAAGATGTAGTATGAATGCCAATGAGACAACTCTCCACAAATGACCAACTGACACATACATTAATAACTTTGGATCACCGTATGGCCTTCAACAATGAGAAAAGTCCATACCGCAAAATTAGCTATGATAGGCCCGAAATTTACTTAATTGGTGGTAGACTAGACCTAGGTCATTTTTTTTAACCAGCGGACAAGTATGCCCCAGACAATACAAGTTTTATATTTTCAATATTAGACTATCATTTTGTAAACAATATTCCAATAGTAACACTGTAAGCCTTTCATACATTCTTAAATATTCAATTTGTATTCGTAAGTTTCACTCGTGTTGATCGACATATAAACGTGCAGGTATATGCAAAAACAATAATTGGAAAGTTGATAGAAAGGTTATCCAACACATTGAAAAAATGTTCTAATAGAATGGAAAATAATTACAATTGACGTTTCTTAGTAAAAACACTGTCTCTGATTTTACATAATCCTATACATAGATTTTTCACCATGATGTTTATGGATATACGATTCTTAAGTCATTACAATGCATCTTGAGGTAACACATTTACTGATGTATGACACATCTATACAGCATTGTACAGTTTATTTAAGAAAAAAGTGCAACAATTCATGATTGTAAACGATTCCTAGATGATATCAACTTATAAATGTATACATACATGTATCATTATTAAGCACAACTATGACATGAATGGTTAGTGTTGATGGATGCAATCATTTTTTTTTTCTGACACAATAAGCCTGAGATATTAAAAGTACAGTTTTTGGTGACGAGTCAATAGTGTAGATAAACAGATGACATGCTTGCACTATTAATTGATACAGAAAAAAATCATTGTATTCCAATATTGTTTTCATTTCTAAACAATTATTCTTGCATATCTATTTAATGGTCATTTTTAAAATCTTACTGTTTGCGAAAGTATGAATTATTTATTAACAGTAAGAGTTTTCTCATCCCAGGCATATATATTATAAGCTGTATTTGGCACCCGTTGGGAAACTTTGGATCATCAATGCTCTTTAACTTTGTACCTGTTTGGTTGTTTACCTATTTTGAACTTTTCACGAATGTGACCTATCGAATTAGACTATTTACCAAATGTGTAATAACATAACTTGACTGATTCCAAATGTAGAGCAGGATCTGCTTAACCTTCTGAATCCTTCGACAAAAGTTTTACTCCCAGTTTTTGGTGGGGTTCGTGTTGCCTAGTCTTTGGTTTTCTATGTTGTGTCTTCTGTATTATTGTCTGCCTGTCTGCATGTTTTGGTCAAGAC
The DNA here is from genome assembly GCA_019925275.1 of Mytilus edulis. Taxonomy (NCBI): domain Eukaryota; kingdom Metazoa; phylum Mollusca; class Bivalvia; order Mytilida; family Mytilidae; genus Mytilus; species Mytilus edulis. Next base: position 49,959,566 of record CM034362.1, read on the forward strand.
GTTGTCAGTTCGATTTCGATCTATGACTTTGACTGTCCCTCTGGTGCCTTTTGTCCCTATTTTATGTAGACGAAACGCTAATTTGTCGTTTCAAAATAATAAGCCGAGTACCTTTGGTAACTATAAGTATGTCGGAATGTTCTAGTACTTGTTTGTTGTTTATTTCACCGTTCTGCATGTTTTTGTATTTCTTTGTTCTGTAGTCCTGTCATTCAATTTTAGTGTTATATTTTAACATTGCAGAAGACGCACAAGGTTTGGCTAGCCACAAAACCAGATTCAACCCATCATGTTTTCTTAAAATGTCCTGTACCAAGTCAGCAATATGGCAGTTGTTATATTCCTCGTTCTGTGAGTTGTTTGGTTTTTTGTTGCACTTCAGTGTTTCTGTTGTTTCGTTTTTTTTTCCTCTCATAGTTGATGTGTTTCCTTTGGTTTTAGTTTGTTAACCGGATGATACTTTTCTCAATCGATGTATGATTTTCGACCAGAGGTATACTACTGTTGCTTTACAAAACTTTTATCACCTCGAAACTAAATAATTCATCTGCAGGAACATGTGTTATGATGCAACAAATGTATGCATTTATTCAATATTGGTATTATTTAAGTAGGTTTCTCTATACGAATTGGATTGAAAAATTAATGAAAAAGCATATTCACCTGGGAAAGTATTATTCGTCGCGCATAACGTCACACGCTTTTACATGCTTTTACATTCTTCAAATTAAACACAATGTCGTGTTAAAGATTGATTTGATTTTAAGACAAACAAGGATTATTTTGAGAAAAAAAAGTATGCCAAAAGCCTTGGTTTTTGATTGAAATGGTTCCACAGTTATTGTGTATCCAAACCTCTTACTAATAAGACTGAAACCTGCAGATTCACAAAATGTATAAAGCTTAAAGCTTTGTTATCGATATCAACGTTTCTTCCGTATATTTAGCATAATGTCCAATAGTTGTTTGGCTAGTCTTGGTATTTGAGATTTACAAATCTTCTTTTGCATATTAAAACATTTACAAAAATTATTTCATGTCATTTCTTTATATAAACTACAGTGTAATTGATTGGAACGATTGCATATATTTTTCAAACGATTAGCAAAACCATTTACAACAATTAAATTTCCAAAATTTACTCCCACCAAATAATCTAAAAACTAATGATTCAACGTGTAATTAATACTAGTAGTCACAATAATGTATAGGTTTACAGCATCTACTCATTCACATGTACAATAATGTTATAATAAACTAAGAGGAGTATTTCCATTCAATAAAAATGAAGAATCAAAAAATTCTAAACCCCAAGGAAAATTCCTTAATCTTAACGCAAAATCAAAAGCTCATACACATTAAACTACTAGATAATACCTGTCATATTCATGACTTGGTAAAGGCATTTTTTGCTGTAGCAAATTGTGAATTGACCACTGTTGTGTAGCGCTAAACCTCTCACTTTTAGACGGTCACATTAAATTTTATTATATCAATAACGATGTGTGAACAAAACAAACAGACACCATAGGTTAACATGCATGTTTCTCGTTTGAATTGGTCTACATTGTCATTTCGGGGCCTTTTATAGCTGACTATGCGGTATGGGCTTTGCTAATTGTGAAACATTTGTTAAAGGCCGTACGGTGACCTATAGTTGTTAATGTATGTGTCACGTTTGTCTCTTGTGGAGGGTTATCTAATTGGTAATCATATCACATATTCTTGTTTTATATGATGTATTCCCGTAAAACAGTACTCAACTTATAACAGTGTGACACTTTACAAATTCGATCGAAATTAAAGAGTCTCTACACGAAAAGATACACGAAGTCTATTTTATACATGTTATATTCGAGAATCATTAAATCTTCTGTTATCCTTTGCAAAAAGAAATCGGATTCATTCTTAATCAAACAATAAGTAATATTGAAGGTTAGACTAAATCGATAAAAACAAAAGTAATATTCGGAAATTGAAGCATTCTACAAATATAGATTGCTGTTCCAAGACTAACTGACAGTACCGACTAATTGGAAACAAAATTCTAGACAATTAATATTTCTTTATCACATATGTTGCTGGCTTTGTAACCACGTAACATCTGTATTTGATATTGGACTAATTGTTTGGGTCAAATGTATCTAGAAATACAGAACACAACATTGCCTATAAGGCCGAACGAAGCAATCGTTTGTATTTCTATTTAACTATATAATGCACGAAGCAGACACTATATAAATATTCAAAATATCAAGTAATGTGCATTAGTTTTGTATCAGAGTAGTTCTGTAGTTTAGATTTAAAGGGTCAAAACAGTAACTGATCTTATTTTTCGAATTATAATTTTATTTCACACAAATATATGTGCTTATGGAAGTATATTATATTTACAAATGGTGGTGCATATTGAGTTATCGTCGGTATTATTTCTAGAACGCAAATACAATTATTATAAAAATCTCATAGTCTGCAGTAATTACGAAATTGGTTATGGTTGTTCTTATATGTGCAACAGGACAATTTTCTGAACTATTAGCACATTTCATAACTGTAGTTGGCTTTTTCGACTGATGTTTATAGTTTGTTCTTATGTTGTACTGTTAATCCACTGTCTCTTTAAAGAGGTTGAGATCCAGCCTATATGTTTCACCAAAACACATTGGGTATGTATATTCCTGCTCTTAATCAGCAACCTCCAATTTCGTTGTTGTCGTTTCATGCGGTAAAAAATGTGTTACATATTTGTTTTGCGTTCATGTGTTTGTACTAACTTAAGGTTTCTTTTTTGAATTGTCATTTCGAAGTATTTTATTGCTGACTACGCGGTATGATTTTGGTAATTGTTGAAGTCCTTACGGTGACATATATTTGTTATTCATGTGTCATGATGTTGTAGCAATGTCGCATATGTAATCATACCACATCTTCTTTTTTCTTTTTATAAGATAGATATAAAACTAATGATTTACCAATTATTTCTCCCAAGGCAGGACAATGACAGTCTTGGGGTCTCCTTGCTTGATTAGCTCTAACGTTCGATTGTCAATTGTTAATAACTACTCCTTTTTTTAATTTACTTTTTGATAGTTGTTATACTTTTGTTCATTTTGTAGGTTTCAGATAGATACTTAAAACAAAATATAAAGTATAATTAATACCCGACTCCTATACAACAAATGTTATCTCAAATGTGGAAACTAAAAACATTTTGGAACAAACAGCAATGCAGTACATACCATACAACATTGGACAACACGTCATTTTGGAAATGATGGACAATTTATAGAAGAAGTTTTCTCAGCTATTCTATATATTGTATTTTAATACGTGGTTTTTCTTGCTAAGAATACGCCTTTATTTTATGTTTAGATATTTGCCAACTTTTAGCTAAACAACTTATACATATTATAATGACCAATACTTTATTGATTTCGTCAATCATAAAAGTCATAGATTTAGGAAGGCAGTTGAAACAGTTCGCCTACGTAATTAGTATTTCTTTTCCTGTCCGTTTCAAAATATATGTTAAAAATCGCTAAATATTCTGTTCGTTATGTTATTGACATGGATAATAAATAATTAACATGTGTTGAAATTAGATCAGCGTTTTTAGATGTCAGATTATTGATAATGAATAACACACAATTACCAATTGATATTGATATCTTGTGTGTATCACCTCATTACATAATTGATAAAATTTAGGGGAACATTCCAAAACTTTTGTAACGTATTGTTACCATAACCTTGTATATACGAAAAGTTTTGGAATAGCTGTATTTGCGATTTCGTCTAGGGAAAAGTAGACTAATAAATTTTCTTTCTCATATCAAACTAATAGGAAACAGCTGTCATCATCCAGGAAAGTACAGTATTTTTTGTTATCTACAAACGTGCATTAAACCTGGTTTAACAGCTAGCCAAACCTCTAACAGATATGATGCATTCAATTACATTAAGTTTACAAGAATGTGTAAACAAAACAATCATTTGTCGTTTCGGGGCTATATATAGTCGATTATGTGGTAAGGACATTACCATTTTTGAAGACCGTTCAGTGACATGTATGTCTGTGTGATGTGGTCTCTTGTGTAGAGTTGGCTTATTGGCAATCATACCACAGCTTATTTTTTATATGTAATTATGCCACCATATTTGGTTACAACAGTCATTATTGTGTTTTAATTGTTATTACTAGACCTCACATGATAATTGGAACAAAGGAACCAAAAAGGCGTAACATGACTCTTTGACAAAAAAATAACGAAAAGAATACAAACTTGATCAAAACACAATGGCACAATGCTACAACTTACTTTTGTTTATTGAAAATCATTGTAGGATATTTTGTAAAACGTGTTATTAACATAAGATTTGTGGTTGAACAATGTAATGATAGTTTTGATAGATTTAATTACAGAGAATGAGATATCTTTTAAAATGTTCGGAAGTTCTTTCTGGTTGATATGAATACACATACGCGAGTAAACAGTTTTACATTTGTATATAGACTACGTACCTAATTTTTAAATCTAATTCATTTTTAGAAATTGCTGATTAGCCGGCATTGTACCGTTGAATGTCGTGAATTTATTAAAATTTAGGGTTAACCAAATGCCGCTCTTTATTTCCTGGACATGATAATATAATTCAAATATAAACTCTTAAACACGTGAAATGCCTGATGAAGAAAATGAGAATGAGTCGAATTCTTCATCATTTTAAGATTATAAAGCCGACTTTAATGAAAACCAGGTGCTAACTTTACCTAAGATACAACGATTAATGGGATACAAGTTAACAGCTATCTCGTGTAGACGACATTCTTGTACAATAATGTTACTTAGTAATATCAATAGCAATTAAGAAAAAATGAAGTGGGAGTTGGTAATTCATTAGTTTATACAAAATTCAACAATAAAGACGAATCATTAAATAAAGTAAATTTTCAAACAAATTGATATATTACATCGAAGAGACCTTTTCAATCAGTGTTTACACAGGTAAAATAGCTACGGACGTTTCACGGCCGTGGTAATAAACGTCCGTAAAACATCCGTAATACGGATGTATTACGGATGAAACGGTTACGTCCGTAAAACGTCTGTTAAAATACATCCGTAAAACGTACGTGTAAAAACTGACGTAAAACGGATTGTCCGTTTCACGGACGTATCGTAAACATACGTATTACGGACGTTTCTACAACATCCGTATTACGGCTGTATCATATTCAAAGATGTAAAAGTACCATGCATGATATACGCACGACTGCTTATACATGTATAAAGTAAAATTCTTAACTTGCTTTCAACATTCTGCATGCCAGACATACATATGTATAGTGAATCTCTGCTTCAAGGCTATAACTTTAAATATTTGCATAATATGAGTAAATAAATGACATACATGTACTAATATAATTTTTTATTATTAAAATAATTAACTTTTGTTCATTATGAACATCCATTCGCAACTACCCTATATTTTAAGCCTAGAAATAGCGTACCAATTATCAATAAGCACTGTTAATGTCAGAATTTCTCTCCCATCAGCCCAAAGAGTCAATGAAAAATATGTAAAATGTAAAATAAAAAAAAAATCCCTACCTATCCTATTTTTTCAAAGATGTAATAGCTGAATAGCATGAACACAGATATTATTTTATTTGACCTAATTACAAAAAAAAGAAATTGAAAAAAATCTTTCTATATTTTTTTCTAAAGGTTGTAATTACAATTAAGTTGAATTATAAATACAAAGAGTGCTTGGCAGTGGCAGATCCAAGGGGTCCGGGGGTTGGAACCCCCCCCCCTTTTTTTGGCCGATCAATGCATTTGAATTGGGACATATAGTTGGACCCCCCCCTGTTTTTAAAATGGCTGGATCTGCCACTGCTGGGTGTCTTTCAAACAACCAACTAATCATGCTAATGATGGATGGTTAAATAATTGCCATAAAAGCAGTTAAAACAATATAAAACATCTAACATTTAACCTTATTTGCAATGCTTGAGCAAAAATGACTGTAGTCTATGTATATATTGTACAAGGCTGAATTAAAATTACCTCATACCAGGTTTCACCAATGGCAATAGACCTGACTGTTGTCTAATATACTTGATTGTTGATCATTCTGATTATCTGTCCAAGTACAAAACTATGCTAACAAGAAATTGCACATGAGCATATAGAAAGTACCTGAAAAGTTTCAGATTGTTTAATGTCTGAAGTAGTTTCTACTGTTCAATGAGGATCATAAGATGCAGGGGGAAGGCACCACTCTTATCATGTTTTAATCACAACAACCAATGCAATAGTCACATGGTGTTCCTTCGTCCCTTATACATTTTGTACCCGCCCTTTAATATATTAAAGCCCTTAGAATGTATATGTTAAAGTAGTCTCAGAATCAATGTATGTAGAATAATGCCGGTAACATTAAAATGTTATCATACATTTATCCTCCTTTGGTGTGGAATAAGAGCAAATTACCTGCTAAGCTTCTATTTTATTGTGGGACTATGGGAAGAAAGGGGTACTATTTAAAGTATTTTTAGGCAAGACAGAAAATTAAAGTACAGGGCCTTTTGCTGTAGGTCTATTGTTAACGATGAAATTGGAAAGAGGATACCAATTACATTAATTTGTAACAAAAAATACAATCAAACGAGATAAGACAGAGAATAAAAGATAAAAATATCAATATTTAAAGTCCCTTTAAACTTACCATTAAACATAAACTGACTGATCCAGAAATTTGTATAAAGGGATGGGGGGGGGGGGGTGGGGGGGGCACTGACTGTTAAAAAAACAGGCCCCACTAGTCATGCCATGTACTAGCGAACAGTTCGGAACTTCCCGTGGCTTCTCAAAATTTGGCAACCTACATCTCAATTGCAAATTTAGTAAATACAATTTTGACTTGATTCGACATATTGACAAACATGATAACATAAGTGACACACTGACGACATTAAAAGATCAATGTAGGATAAAAAAAATTAAATCAAATAGTTTAGGGGTGTGGTGGATGGGTAAACACTGCTGCAAGTTTTGCTTATCTCACATCAATTTTACATGTATATTCAATCATTTTTTTCCAAAATTAAGTAAAGAAGGTGGGGGGGGGGGGGGGGGGGGCAGTGAAAAAACTATGTTAATTAAGTTTTGTTTATTCCACATTGAACTTTTGATGTCGTCCACAAGATCTTGTGAGCTTAACGTTGAATATAGGAGGAGAATTATAAAACAAAATATATTGTCAAGTCCAAAATTTAGCCATTTCAAGGATCTATCAGGCTGATAATGTAGCACTGGCTATTATTAGAATCTTAATTGTATCGAGTAAATCAAGGAGACAGTAGGAAAACTTATAAGATGTTTCCTAATAATCATGATTACAAAAGAGCTTGACACGAATTTTTAACTGAAGGTCTGTCCGATTGGTAAAATTTTGATTGCACTTAAATGAATACATAAGTGACCCCCCTTCCTCCCCCGCCCATAATAAGTGTCCAAGACTTTAATTCTTCTCTGATTTAAGCTAGGATGTGTATAGTAAGTAAGTCAGTAATTTTTATTGGTTTGAAATCCAAAATCATAGGATTGATACCAAGACAATACACATTGGTTATACACAAACATCATGACAAACATACAGACATATATATCATACCAAATTCATAAAGATTGTACTATATATATATACACAGCCATGTATCACCATCATTGCTGGTGATCCGATGGATAAATCTGTTGTAGAGTTGTCACTGACTTAGACGTTCTTATACATATAATAATTTCTGTGACTGTATCTTGCATTAATTTGTACTGAACAATAACATCTCCATGGCTTATATATCATGTAATGTAGTACGACGCTAGATTAAAACTGACGAGGAAAGGTAACACACGGCCACCGAAAACTTTATTCATTGTGAGGCCCAGGTGGTCGTGTGGTCTAGCCGGCGGGACGGCTACAAAAAGGGGGGGTAGGGGGGGTTCTCACGGCCATGTCCCCTGCAAATACATTGATCGTCCCAAAAAGGGGGGTCCAACCCCCTGGATCCGCCACTGATGTATGATAATGTCATGTAGGCCTATGGTAGCAATACACAGTTAGAAGTTTAGTTTCGCATTATGGCCCCTGTGAATTTTTTAAATATGAAAGTTTTTGTACAATAAAATTGATTTTTAGATAATTGAAGAATAATATAGCCTTCTTAGTGGGTTTATATGAACATTTAGATTGATTTGAACATGTTTTATAGGCCATTTCAATGATTGACAGTCCGTATTTTCATATCCGTACCGTAAATAGGTCCATAAATTATTGTAGTGTTTATCAACAAAGATTTTGCGCTCGATCTTTTCAATTCAATTTTATGGAAAAACGAGCAGGAAGACATATGATTTTTTTTGGACCACTTGATAGATATAAACCTCTGGATTCAGGAAAGGTATCACTGTAATTCATTGAAATTTTCCTTTAGACTAAATTTTGGAGACTTTTGTGACATGTTCCCCCCCTTTTTTGCTATATTTTGTATCTAAGAAATGCAGATTGTTGCCATGGTTACACCCAAAAGGGATTATATTTCACCCTTATGACCATTAGAAATCAAATCTATGGAAGATTCTCTTTCTACAAGTATATACATGCATAACACACATATAAAGCCTTCTTTGTTAGACAGGAGGGGAAAGAGGGTGTTTAAAAATTATGAGTGTCAATTTTAAGTTTTTTTCCTAACTGTGTATTGCTACCTATGTCTCCGATTCATTTCTTCATAGTTTTTATATAAAGCGGCCGTGACTGATTTGTAGACAAATCCTTGTTTATAACAGAGGCCTATTTTAAAATACTCAGTGTACCACTTCTGAACTTTTTTGTATGTATTTTCAATACTTAAATCCCCATTCTTGATTCCAGACCGGGTTCCGGACTAACTCTCAATCATATACGTAAATGATCGTAAAGTGTATTCTCGAAAGCTTGACAAATGGAATACGAAAACCCGGAAAAATCACCGTTGCCGTTTTTTACACTATGACGCAACTCATCCATGGACGCTCGTCGGCTGCTGAATTCATGTTTTACAGTTAAACAGAATGGAAAGATGTATACTAGTCTGATAGATAATACGAGGACCTCTGGTTTTTCAAAACTGTTGGATCAACAAGTTATTATAAACAGATAAATTGAAATGGTTTGCTTGTCGATTAACTTGAAGAAAACGGGTTTTAAACAAGAAAGTTGTGTGTCTTTTTGATGGATTATTTACATACCCGCTATTTTGTACTTGGAAAGCGCACCGAAAGGTAAATATTATCATGCAAATATTTAAGAAGATGCTAGTGGTATACTTTTCACGAAAAAACATTTGAATTTATAAATTTCATCGCATGCAAACCCGAAAATCAGTCTGACAAAGATCAGAAGATTGGCAAGAACGGACGCAAGTCAACTCGACCCACTGCCAAAACGGCCTACTTTTTTAACAACACGTCTCCCTTTCTAAAAATGTCCCACTCTTGTTAAGGGAGCTACCATGTGAGTTTTATTGGAGGTGGGGGGTCACCATGTCACAGGCACTTGTCTCAGAAAAAAAATTCCCAATATACCTTAATATAATACATATTTAATACAAATGTACATATATACATGTATAGGATTTTTTTTTCTGAGACAATTAAGTGCCTGTGTGGGGGGTGCTTGGATGTTATTTGAAAAATATGCGGAACTGGAGTTCTGTCAACTTTAAAAAAAAATGCAGGATAACATTTTTATCGTAGCCCCCACCCCATAAAAGTCAAGTGGTGGCTTCGTTACCAACTCGTCCTGCTTTAAAAAAAAATTGCCCTACTTTATATAAAAATGGTTAAAATCTGTAAAATATACTCTTGCAAAGAATGGCCTTGCCCAACTTGCATGACTTGGGTAAAAACCAAATGAATATAATTATTATTTAATTTATATAAAAAATAAAAGTCTGCATATTACATAAATTTGTACTTATCTAGACTACCTAGTTCAAATAATTATGACTTCTTGAAAGGCTATTACATTTTTTTTATTTGACGCCTTACTGTACATTAGAGTAAAGCGTCCAAAAAAATTATATTATAATAGCCTTTCAAGACGTCATAATAATTTGGACTACTAGACTACCCAGAAATTAGAAAACACTGATATAAAAATTTAATATACATAAAATTGATAATGGAAATGGGGAATGTGTCATAGAGACAACAACCCGACCATAAAGCAGACAACAGCAGAAGGTCACCAACATGTCTTCAATGCAGCAAGAAATTCCGGAGGCGTCCATCAGCTGGCCCCTAAACAAATATATATACTAGTTCAGTGATAATGAACGCCATACTAAACATGCTAAACTCCAAATTGTACACAAGAAACTAAAATTAAAAATAGTACAAGACTAACAAAGGCCAGAGGCTCCTGACTTGGGACAGGCGCAAAATTCAAGCGGGGTTAAACATGTTTATGAGATCTTAACCCTCCCCCTATACATGTACCTCTAGCCAATGCAGATGTATGATATCTATTGATTTAAATTGATGTGTCATTTCTGAAACCATGATTGTGGATTCATATTAATTATTAAATTATTATGTACATGTAATTTATGTATTTATTTAGTGTATCATAATCTATTTGAACTTTTTTTTAGCTTACTCAAAATCAAGCTGTTTGGGCCTCCTCTTGTACATGGGAAGTGGACTCCTTGAGAAGGTGAAAGGTCTGCTTTACATGTACGTACATGTAATGTTATTATTATATAAAAATACAAAAAATGTGGTGATCATGGTGATAGTGAATGAGAAAATAGAGGAATTTTTAAAAGTGTAAATTCACTTTTTTCCACTTATAAATCTGTCATATTGTAATTATGATAATAATGTTTAAATTACATAATTAGGGAGCTACCATTTGATTTTAGGGGGGGCTAGGATGAACATTTTTGTCCTGCATTTTTTTCAGTTGTAATTTCTGTCCTGCATTTTTTTTATTTTTCACTCTATTCGGTCCTGCCTTTTTTTTTATTAGTTTATTCCGACTTTTTTTTACCTAAATTGTCATCCTGCATTTTTTTTGCAAAGTGTCTCATCCTGCCTTTTTTTTACACTCAAAACTCCTGTCCTGCCTATTTTTCAAATTTCAACCAGCCCCCCTAGCCCCCCCCCCCCCCCCCCCCCCCCCCCCCCCCCCCAACACCCCCTAAAATCAAATGGTAGCTCCCTTATTTTCAAAATAAAATATTGTTTAGGTTGCTATAAACAGTTTCGTATAAAAACTAGGGGTTATTCCCCAACTAAAAATAGACATGGAGGGAAGTCCCTTTTTATCAACATAATTGGTGAAAAAGTATCATGTTTTTTGTATTTGGTTGTAAAGATATATTAATTAACTTTAATTAAAGCAGGTTGAATGATTAAAATAATTAAAAAAATTAGATTAAATATACATGTTTTGAGGGGAGACAACACTGTAAACAGTCTGTTTTTTTTGGCAGTGAAAATTGAAAACTTATTTGCAGACACTGTAGCTCTTTATGGAGCAGGCGAACGTACCCTGAAGCATGAATTTTTTGAAAACCAGGTAAAAATCAGATATCTATGAAATTCATACAACTTTGATTATGAAAAATGTGCAGGTATCATGTCTTCAGGGGTGTGCACATGACCTGATTTCAGGTTTTTGTCGAGCCTGCAACTTTTGTTGCAGAAAGCTCGACATAGGGATAGTGATCCGGCGGCGGCGGTGTTAGCTCACTTCTTAAAAGCTTTATATTTTAGAAGGTGGAAGACCTGGATGCTTCATACTTTGTATATAGATGCCTCATGTTACGAAGTTTCCGTCAGTCACATGTCCAATGTCCTTGGCCTCATTTTCATGGTTCAGTGACCACTTGAAAAAAAAGTTCAGATTTTTCGTAATGTTGAATTCTCTCTTATTATAAGTAATAGGATAACTATATTTGATATGTGCGTACCTTGAAAGGTCCTCATGTCTGTCAGACAGTTTTCACTTGACCTCGACCTCATTTCATGGATCAGTGAACAAGGTTAAGTTTTGGTGGTCAAGTCCATATCTCAGATACTACAAGCAATAGGGCTAGTATATTCGGTGTATGGAAGGACTGTAAGGTGTACATGTCCAACTGGCAGGTGTCATCTGACCTTGACCTCATGTTATGTTGGTTAATGTTAAGTTTATGTGACAGTTGTATTAAAGCTTAGCTTTATACTTAGGACTATCAACATAATATCAATGATTAGTATAGAAGGCGAGACATTTCAGCGTGTGCACTCTTGTTTAAGCTTAAATTAGGCAATGTTTTTCCCAGTTTCTCTGGATAAAACTTTTTTATACTATTAAAAGTACACTTTTTTTTATTCCATTATAAACTAGAGAACATTCTGATTCCAGTGATATCTAGTTTTATACAAGTATCTTTATTAATCAGTCCACCACTAAGGGTCACTTATACATGGTCCCTCAAAATATGACGTCATAGAAAAAAACTGTTGATTGCACCCTTAACAAGAAAAGAAAACTCTCCACCAGAAATCAAGTGACATCGAAGTTAACTGTTAACATGTACAACAATAGGTCACTTTACATCCTTCAACAATGACTATGAGCAAAGCCAATACTGCATATTCAGTTTTTAAGGACCCTATATGAGAATCACAAATTTGCAAATCAATTCAAACAAGAAAACTAAGAGACTGATTTATACAATGTAAAATATAAAAAACAGAACAAAAAAAAATATGATAAACAGCAAGATAAGACAAATTGAACCACTAAATTACACTTATTTAGTTAGAAATATGTGTCGGATGACCCCTCTTGCTAACTAACATGCCAACATGACTAAAAATAGAACATAGGGGTAAAATGCAGTTTTTGGCTCTCTGAAAGCAGAAACTAAAGCATTCAGAGCAAATTTGACCTGGAGTTAAAATGTTTACCAGGTTAAGAAGAGCTATCCTTTTTTTCAGGGAAAGTTTGTTGGTCTAGTTTAAAAGATCAAAACTAAGCCAATTTTGCAAGATCAAATATTAAATGCAATTTTGGCAGATATTATAACTTCATTTCATTAAACATTATTTCTTTTAGCATTTTCAAAGAATGTACAAGTACAAGTACTTTGAGAAGTAGGAGAAGATAAGCAACAGAACAGAATTCATTTGGGTCATTGCTGTCTAGATTATATAGTGGATTCATAGATTGTCATTATATTGATTTATGTGCATATCAGCACAGAGGAGCAGTAGTCAATGAATAATTTTGTGATGAGAGGTATGTTTATATTAAAATGATGCCTAGTTTATTTGATAATTTTGCTCTCTTGTCAAACTCGGTAAATCATGGACATGTAGTTTCCAAGATTTATTTTAAAATTTGAGGTCATAGAGTTCCAAGTTTTGATTCTTGTTGTGGGAAAGTTTGAAAATTATCCATGTTAACAGTTAGAAGTGACAAATTTTTTTTTTTACAAAACCATAAACAATTTAACTAAGATTTAACCCTTTCCTCCATGGAATTTTTTTTTACAAACTTGATTCGCATAGGATTTTTTCAATAAAAAAAAATCATCAGGTTTAAAGTATTAATGCATTGTAAAAACGAACATTTCATCAATGAAATTCAAGTCGGATATTCTCCTGAATATCCTTTTCATATTGGATACAATTTTTTTAAAGTCTTTTTTAATATGCAGACATTTTGTAGTCAATGCGTTTCAACTGAGGTACTACACAGGCGTCAAAAGGTGTCATTATGGAGTAAAGGGGTGGGTGGGGTCAAAAAGCGTCATTATGGAGGAAACGGTTAACCTCAAACTAATTAAAACAGAAAATGTTTTAGTTCTAATCTATAGCGTTATGCCCTTTATATACACAGAAAAAAGTCCCATAAAATCTAACTTGAGGAAAACTCAAAAGTGGCATTTTATATTTCCTTTGGAAATTAACATTGGAAGGGGAGATAACTCCGCAAAAATGAGTCCTTTTTTGGTCAGTTTTTGGTTGATTTTCTTGAAATTTATGTAAAGGCTTAAGCACGATACTTTTATGGAGTTATAAGTTTGTATTTGACTAAATTATATAATCATGATAATCTCCTGCTCATGAAATGTACAAAACCGAAGAGTTACAGGTATTATTTTTTTTGGGTGCATTTTTCATTAAAGAAATTGCAAATTTGAAGCTTTGAGACCATTTTGAAAAAATAATGTGAATATTTGGTATTGTTTATATCTGTTATATTATATTCTTTCAGCATCTTACTTGTCTAAAGAAAGTTTAAACCACAAAATGAAGAATACGTGCTTAATTATTTTTATCAAATTTGAGATTCTTAATTACCTTGACACCAAGCAATAGGTATGGGCTTTGCTCATTGTTGAAGGCCATACAGTGACCTATAGTTGTTAATGTCTGTGTCATTTTGGTCTTTTGTGGATAGTTGTCTCATTGGCAATCATACCACATCTTCTTTTTTATAATAACTTATGGTAAAGTGATTAATATTGTGCAATTGTAGTTATAATATAGGGATATTGCATGAATATTGTCATGAGTAAAATTTATATTGCACGAGCTTCAAGTGCAATTTTTGTTCTACAAGGGACAATATTTCCCAATATTCATGCAATAATTTTGAAGATGTATTGCACTGGTGCAATATTATAGGGTTATTGCATGAATATTGGGGAATATTGTCCTGAGTTGAATTTTATATTGCATAAGCTTGCGAGTGCAATATATATATATATATATGTTCTACGAGGGACAATATACCCCAATATTCATGCAATAACCCTTTTATTGTATAGCAATATAATATTTGAAAGTAAAAATTGGTTTAAACTAAGAGTTTGTCATTGATAACGTCATGATTTTTTGAAGATTTTTGCACTAGTGCAATATTATCAGATTATTACATGGCATTTTTCATATCGCATACATGTATTCTCAGCCCTAGGTTCAATATCAGCCCAAGAGCCGCATGGCTCGAGGGCTGATATTGACCGAGGGCTGATAATACATGCGATATGAAAAATGACATGTTATGATCTTTTTATCATATGCTTCAACAGTAGAGAAAAATAACAGATTCATATATTGATCCTTCTACGTGGTTCCCGAAAAGATCTTGAAAGAGTAAAAATTTCACGGACGTCGGACCCCAAATTTGATACATTCAATAAGAAATCTTTCTATCATATGCCTCAACAGAGAGAAAAAAAAAACCAACATTTTAATATGGATGAATCGACAAAAAAATAATTCAACAATATACATGATGAAAATTGTTTGGAAAAGTCAACTTTTTTTAAAGTAACTTTCTAAATTATGTTTCAGAAAAACTTAAAAAATGCATTTATTTAATATTTTTTTTTAATTTAATTTAATTATTTTACACAATATACTTTCCAGTATTCATATAATTGTTTTGTACACTACTTTGTAATGTTTTTCACTGAAAACGTAGCATTAAGGTGTATTTTCCGGAATTTGCCGAGTATCACTGGAATGCCATGTGATAACGTTACGGAAAGGCATGTGATAACAATCGAAGCATGTGATAAACTTTTCATATCAGCCCGCTAAGCACCAATTCGAAAAATATAGAAAATACTTTAATTTAATGCTATTATCATACGGTAAAAATCATATGTTATTATGTCTAAGTATATGATAATAGAATTTATTGCACGCTAACTTTTAGTTATTTTCTGTGGGAAATATTATATTGCTATGCAATAATAGAATTTATTGCACACTAACTTTTGGTTACTTTCTGTAGGAAATATTATATTGCTACATGTATGCAAAAATTCTTATAATTAGTGCTTCACTTAAATGTTGACAAGTTTCTTACTCCTTGATACAGGTCCTAATTTGGATTGTAAATAAATATTTGACATATTATATGTTTCTGAATAAATGTAGTCAAAGAACTTGAAATTGGTTACACAGCTACTTATGCATCTATGTACTATTTCTGAACCAAAAAATATGTAGTTCTGTAGCTTCGGAGGCGACGGCATCAACAATGTATTAGTTTGTGATTAGGTCTAGTTTATGGTGAACCACATGTGATAGGATAATCATATTTGGTATGCAGTTGTATAAGCATTGGCACATCTCATTTCCATGGAGATTATTTGGCCCTGCCTTCTCAGTCATGGTCTATTGACTTCGAAACTTTTGCTCATACATGTATTAGTTTGTGATTAGGTCAGTTTATGGGGAACCACAAGTGGTAAGTCAATGATATTTGGTATGCAGTTGTATAAGCATTGGTATATCTCATTTCCATGGAGATAATTTGGCTCCGCACCCTTAGTCATGGTCTATTGACTTTGAAATTTTTTCTAAGTTATCATAATCATGTATTAGTTTGTGATTAGGTCAGTTCAAGGGGAACCATTAGTGGTTGGGCAATGTTAATTGGTATTCAGTTGTATAAGCATTGGCACATCTCATTTCCATGGAGAATATTTGGCCTGGCCCCCTCAGTCACAGTCTAATGACTTTGAAACTTATCTTAGTTTACATGTATTAGTTTGTGATTAGATCAGTTTAAGATAAACTGCTTATGTTTAGTCAATAATATTTGGTATGCAAATTTATTGGCATTTGCAAGTATTGTTTCCATGGAGATTATATAGCCCCACCCCCTCATCATGGTTCATTGACTGTGAAACTTTTACATAGTTTACACATTAATGTTTGTAATTAGGTTTGGGAACGACTTATACATGTACCGTACCTAAATGTTACAATAATTTTTAAGTAAAGAAAGTTATGATACTAAATATCAAAAGTAAATGTCCAGTACTACAGATTTTAAATACAGAAACATTACCTATGCAAAAGTAGCAGTTTATATGAATTCAAGAATTGAATCTACATGTATATTCAATTAAAGATTTCTTGCTGTTGTGCAATCCACTGGGCTGTTGCGCAATAATTGGTTAATCTGTTGTCAGACTGCAAACAAACAATAATTTCTCAATGTCACATGTATATCAGAAATTTATAAAAAGAAAACTAAAAGGAGGTTTTCTTAATAGCTATAAATCGGTCATCAAAGTTTAACGAAATTTTAAGGATACATGTATTTCCAAAAACTTGAAAGTCACCCCTTTTCTTATGACATGTATGAAGAAAATCTTATAACTCAGAAACTGACAAACTTAAATTTATAAAAATCAAATGGGAGCTTACAACAAAAAATATGAACAATTTAACTAAGTTTCATGATATTCAGCATTTTTATGTCCCACTCAACGAAGTTTTGGGGGTATAATGTTTTTGACCTGTCTGTCTGACGTCAAGTCCTGTTTCTTGTCATCACAACTGTTCTCAAACCACACAACAGAATTTCATGAAATCTTTTTAGATAATAAGGACATACAATGTAGATGTGCATATCGACAGGAAATTAAGATTCAATTTTTTTTTTAGGAGTTAAGCCCCTTTGAACTTATTTGCTTTAACATGTTTAATGCACTACTTCAACAGTTTGTTATTGCAACTCTCCTGAATCCACACAACAGAATTTCATGAAACTTTGTAGATAATAAGGACATACTATGTAGATGTGCATATCAACAGGAAATTACAATTCATTTTATTTTCTAGGAGTTATGCCCCTTTGAACTTATTTGCTTTATTACTACTTCAACAGTTTGTCATTGCAACTCCTCTGAATCCACACAACAGAATTTCATGAAACTTAGTAGATAATAAGGACATACTATGTAGATGTGCATATTGACAGGAAATTATGATTCAATTGAAGTTTATCAATTGCCAAGGTACATTGAAAGGTTGTTCTTTTATTAAAATCTGCACATACATGTATATAGGATTTTTTTATAAGCTTAAACTTGATCTTCTTTCTGTTGTTAGCTTACATTTTGTTTCAATTTACTTAAAAGTAAAAGTATATAGGAAAGGTATAAATTAGTGAGCATCCATTCATACTACATATAGTTTTTGTCTGGACTTCTTGATTAATTTATATATATATATACAATTTTAGCTTGTTACCAAATGAAAGGAAAGGACATTATTGGCAAGGATTGATATTACTGGTGAACATGTATGTCATGTAGGTGTGAATGCCCTGCAAAACAGACCTGATATCAAAGTAAGTTCATCTGTAGAATTGCAGTTCATTTAAATAATTTTATGTTATCTACCTAAAACTGTTTCAAGTTTAATTGTACATGTACAGTGTTGCTTATTTTGCATGCATTAAGCCTTACTCTGCTCGCCTCCTTCTGCTCCATACACACACACTTGAGATGTCAGAAATTTAGACTATCATAGCATTTACATTACAAACTTACCTAGTCAGACTGGCCAATATTATGTTTTGATAAGTTAACGTTGTTATTTAGAAAACATAAAATATTTGCCACTGGACATTCAAATAAGCAAAAAAAAAACCGACCAGTTAATGATTTTGCATTAACAGAATGAATTTGCAAACATATAACAATTAGCTTATGTAATTCATGGAAGTTAGATTTATATTCTTTATGAATATTTTATTTCAGTTACCATCACAGTGAACATGGTGAAGAATAACCAATACCATGAATACAGGACACAGAAGACTACCTCACAAACTTGGGAATTTTACAAAAAAATAGAACGTTTAAATTTACAAAGAAGACATTTATTTTGACATTCAGAGACTTGGAAAGTAGAGAAATTATAATGTGAATATAAATCCTTGGAAATAAAATTTTGAACTTTGAAGAAGATTATGTTTGTTCTAAGAAAGTTTGAAGAAAAAGGATACATTCAAAACTGTAAAAAGGAAACATGACAGTATTCTCAATTTATACTCTTGAGATCAATTACTCTTGATATATAATTAAAAGGACTTATCAAAGTAAGGACATTTGGTTGAATTGCCAATGAGAAAAATATCCACCAGAGTTCACATGATGTGATAGTGAGCTATTATTGGTATCCATATGTCCTCCAACAATGAAAAAAATGAACTATATAGTGTGTTGTGAAAGGGTTTGGACATGACAAATAGAGAAAACTAAGAGCCTTATTTTATCAAGTTAATACATGAAAGCAAAATATGAACCAAAGACCACCTCTGAAATACTTCTGATTATTGTTGATTTACTCTTGAAATATCATGTAAAATGTTTAAAAAGATATCATCAATATTCAACTTGTTAAACAACAAGTCACTGTATGACAGAAAGTTCTATGTCAAAATCCTTGCATGTGTATTGCATCAGAATATTTTTTTTAGATAGAACACTAGGAGACTATATACATGATATAAGGAAATGCAAATAAAAAGTATCATCACCTTAAAAAAAAGTATAGCATTTTATCATTGACAGTTCCATCAAAAGTTTCAGCAATACAATGCAACTGTTACATAAAAATCAAACTATACTATACACTATAATAAGTGTGTTATATATACTACAATAAGTGTGTTATATACTATAATATATATATATATTATAATGCATAATTATAATAGACGTTATACGTCCGTGGTACAAAACATCCGTATTACGTCCGTGGTACTAAACGTCCGTAATACGGACGTGGTACTAAATATCCGTATTACGGACGTTTTACGGACGTTTTACGGATGGGAAGCAACATACGTTTTACGTCCGTGGTACTATTCGTCCGTAGACGTGCCGTATAATACGGACGTTTTACGGATTTTTTACGGACGTTTTACGTCCGTAGCTATTTTACCTGTGTAGTAGTCATCGTATGTAGCGTATTCAATTTATTTTAAATGTATTCCCTAGAATATTGTTTAACCATACAAAATGTCACAAATGCACAGCTTTGTTTGGCTAATGCACTATAACATCGTTTGAACATATACATGTATCAAGACACACATTAAAATTGTCGACACAGAAAAAGAGACAGAAAGATATCAGAGAGCTATTCAAACTCATTACATGAAAATAAACTGACAAATTAATATACTTATTTAAATGTCTACATACACACATTATTCCACACACACAATAAAGAAAACTAAAGACTAAGCAACATTAACCCCATCAAAAACTAGATGAGACATGCACCACTTAATAATGATACACAAAACTACCCACCTGCCATAGCAAGACCTTACAAACATGTAGTGTAATTTGTCAACATAAACATGCTTTCAAAATAGTTGATTTTTTTGTCTTTTGAGATAATCAATCTTAACCAGAATATGCTTACCCTTCTAGAGCACTTGGTATCACCCCAAGTTTTCAGTGAGGTTCGTGTTGCTTATTCTGTAGTATTCTATACTGTGTTTTGTGTACTATTATTCGTCTGTTTGTCTTTTTTATTTTAAGTCATGGCGTTGTCAGTTTATTATCGATCTATTGCGTTTGACTGCCCCGCTTGTATCTGTCATCCTTTTCACTCATTATTGCATTAATCAGGAAAAAGGAAAACAAGTATTTACATCTAATTTCGATCCGTCATTACATTTTTGTAATACAGTCATTTATTCAGACGTAATGGAAGTCAAGGTAACCGTGTTTCATCCTCGAAAATAAATTACACTTCTTATCAACGTGAACAATAATCTACTTTATTTAAGACAAGATTTGTAATACTATGATCAAGTAAAAAACATCGAAATTAGAATCCTTCCACAAAATTTGTTTTACTGGCGTAACCGCACATGACCATTCCCGCATTGATAAAAACAATACATTCTGTTGGTGATCAGATAATGAACTAACGTGGTTTATGAGTTTTCACAATATGGTGTGCGAAAATGGAACAATTACAGCCCAATCCTTTCGATTTATGTCATTACCCCGTTATTATCTTGTGATTGGTTAAAAACTGTATCCGTTGTTTATTTGTGTCATTATTTATACAGCTATAGCAGGGAATTATTTAGTCAATTGAAGGATAGAATACATCAACATCGTCGCAGCTTTCATTTTTCGTCATGCCCATGTTGACGTTAATGTAGTGATAATGCATGATTATCACACCTTTTTTCAGGTTAGTGTTTCGTGTGTTTGTGGTTGTGGTTGACCATTTGAGAAAGTTGTGCTTTTTTCCAATGTATTTTGTAATAATTATGCGTTAAAAGACTAACATCAATATTTAGTGGTTTCATAATGAGTGGAAATGGGCGATCGCTGACCTGCCAACAAATACTGAATACTCACAAATGTATTACTTACCACTGGGACTGTGTACACAATATACCCAATAATTTTGTATACCTTATTTCGGTGTCGATGTTGCATGCGATATGTTGGTGAGACAGAACAGTAATTCAACACACGCATGAATGGTCATCGAAGTGACTACATCAACGAGCCAAACTGCCCGGTAAGTTGTCATTTGAGTTCACTTGTGCACGCCCAAGCTAATATCAAAAACCTTAGCATCAAAATCATTGACGACAACGGGGGTTGGTCAAGGGCAGACAGACTTGCTCAGGAAAGGTTTTGGATAATAAAGCGAAGGACACCTTCCTCACAGGGAATACATGAAAAAGAAACATAGAATAAGTCACTCATTTTCCCTACCATCACTCATTTTCCTACGATAGATATATGAAGATGTGGTATGGGTGTCAATGAGACAACTCTTCATCCAAGTAACAATTTTACAAAAGTGAACCATTATAGGTCAAGGTACGGCCTTCAACACGGAGCTTAGACTCTCACCGAACAGCAAGCTATAAAAGCGCAACAAAATTTACTAGTGTTAAACCATTCAAAGGGGAAATCCAACTGTCTTATGTTTATAAAAACGAAAAACGATAATCACTTATAAACCACCTGAACAGACGACAACCACTGAACATCAGACTCCTGACTTAAGACAGATGCAACAATTGTAGCAGGATTAAACGTTTTAATGGTACCAAACTTTCTCCCTTTTCTGAAACAACAGTATAACATCAAAACATAGAAAGACGCACTTACGATCACTTGTCTCCAGTATATCTGGCTTCCATAATTGACTCTAACAGTTTTAACTATTTATTTTAAAATTATACCAGTTTAAATTACAAGTTCTATTTGTAGGGTGAGGGATGTACAAGTACACAGTCAAATATAATCATTTAACCTTAGTCAAAATTTAGTATCATTTTTTTAATCATTATCAAACTGATATGCATTTTGCATTTTTAAATATTCAATTAGCTTTTTAACACTTGGTTTGAGAAACCCTGATAAATGTGATAACGCAACAACAAAAGAACCTACACTGACGCCCCTCCTTTAATACATTTGTATGGACATGGTGTTGGAATTAGTGGCCATATTTTACGATTATGTCAGATGCAAACCTGCTAAAGTATTTTTAAAAAATGCAACTAGAAACCAGTGATTGATTTGAAAACGACAGACACAGCTGTTTTGAAAAACCGATTGTATTTGTGTAATTGATTTATGCCGTTTGGTTACTATATTATTCTAGACATTTAACATTTGTACAATATATTAAAATATTCAACTGTTATCAATTAAACGTTTCAACTATAAGTGCACATAATTTATCCGTATGTAATTATTTTGTGCTAACAAGTATATGTAATTCTGAACACGTACCAATTCCCCCAGAACTTAATATAGAACTTGTAACATTAAGTAAAGTACACTATTAAACATTCAAAACTAATAAAGTCATATGACAATTGTTCTCAGGTCTATCTCGATAAACGAAGTTATTGTGTCTGAAAACTGATAAGATAGATACCATTTATTTGCTTAAACTTATCAAATATGTGCATACATATGATTATTCGTTTTACTAATAGTCTTCCACAAATGACTTACAGACAGCTTGTTATCATTTTTTTTTAATGTCAAGAATCAGGAAGAAACTGTGAAAATAGGTAAACAACTGGAGGTGTTAGAAGTTACAAAAAGCATGCTCTCGTTTTTTTGGGATGAAGAACCTGTATGAACTGGTTTTGATTGAAACCATTATAAGTGACATGAAGACATAAATATCTTGATTGCAATCCATAATATCTATACAAGACTGTGAATTCTAATTTATTTAAAGTGCTCTGAATAGGAACTAACATATTTGCAACAAATCATTTAAAGTTAATCTGAGCATTGCCCGATATGTTGATGATACATACAATGTTTCTTATCAAACTGTAAAAAGGTAAACAAAAATCCAAATATGTGTGAAACAGTTTTAACCGGTGAAGTGTAAGCTCTTACATTATGTATCACGCAAACATATGTAGAAATACATTCTTAAATATGGTTTCTAACTGTTAATGACAATATCAGATTAAAATATATTTATTTCATGTCATACTGTTGGGTCAAATAATGGAAATGTTTTCTTGCAAAATTCAAGAACGACAACAGCAGTTATCAAGAAAATACATTCAACATGTCCATTTATGTTGCTATTTTACATGTGTTTGCATTTTTCATATAATTAAAAGTCTAACTTTGTATTTATTTATGCAAAATAAATATTCTTCAAGTGCCATGTTGGTCTAACATCACACCTAATATAAACAGTACAGCAAACGGAATAACTGCAATAACAAAGACGGATGTCAAAATCGGTCACCATCTTCTTATCCTAAAAATAAAGATAAGAAATGTTTAATCAAACACATTTTGGCAATAAAGCAAAAAATAGAAATCTTCAAGCAAACAATTTTACAATATATTTTATTTGTCAAAAATTCAATCCTAGAAATATTCAAAACCCAAAAGTTAAACTTTGTAAAAGTAAATGTGGTTATAATGAAAAATTTAAACCACATAACCACTTCTATAAATACAAATATTTTAACAAAACTGATTCTCATGCTTTGTACTTATAACAAAATTGTTTTTATTTGTTATACATGTATATGTATATGCAAGCATGTGTATATACAAATAGTTCTTTTTAAATATGTTTTGATTATGTATTTCAAATTGAAGTACATATGTGATTATATTTATATGAGCCCAACAGACACTGAGTGTACTCAAGTTATGATGTACATGTCAATGACTGTTTGTGAAGTCACAAGGATGACCCAAATAATGACCTTTGAGGTCAAAGAAAACAACACATTTTTCTCATTTTTGAATGTAACTTGTAGTTATATGTCTTTAATAGAAATAAACTATGCTTATTTTTTACATAATAACACATGTAAAACCAGTAAAATTAAATGTGCAGGATGGACAAATCATCCTTTTTGTAGATTGAATTTAAACACAAAAAGTACAAGTACAGGTAAAAAATTAATAATGTTTGTTAACATTATTTATAAAGTTAATAAGTGTAAAACTTGTAATGATTACACAATAAATACATTCAGCTACAAATGTAAAAGAATTATAAATATATTACTCCTATTTATAATACAAAGAACAAGTCGATTAATAAATAAAAGTCCCTTTAAAAATAAAACACCTGGAAAAATGTCTATTTATAGTCTCTGTGAAGGTCACCTAAAATGTAACCTAATTATTAACACTCCAAAGGGGATTTACCTAAGTTTACTGAAGCATAATGGATGTTACAAATAAATATTAAAAATACTCACCAACTATGGTATTAAACAAACATCTTCATATCTGTACAGTAAATTGTAAAGGCTTACAACAACCTGATAAAAGAAAAAGATTGATTGAATGGTCGAAAACCCAAAAATGTGACATTCTTCTTATGCAAGAAACACACTTTACAGATAATTTGATAAACCATTTAAATACTGAATTTGAAGGCAAACTTATACTAAGTAATGGTTCCAGCAATTCAAGGGGAATTGCCATATGGCTGAAAAAAAAACTAAACTTTAAAATTATAGATGACTATAAAGATAATGAAGGAAGGCTATTGCTGGTTAATATTGAAATAGATGACACTATTATAACAATAGCTAACATTTATGCGCCAAATAATCCAAAAAGCAGAATATATTTTTTTAAAACTGTACATGCTGTAATAGAAGAAAAAAGTTTGGGTCAATTAATTCTAGGAGGAGATTTTAACGAAATTTTATCCCATATTGATTCAAAAAGCAAATCTAAGCAACAAAATAAAAAAAAACCTGCTCACAACTTAAATAAACTTATAAAGTCCCTTAAACTAAGTGATGTGTGGAGAAACAGAAATCCAAACAAAATTCAATACACATGGAGTAGAAAAGATAGATCGGAGTCAACAAGAATTGATTATTTTTTAATTGCTCCTGAGGTATTCAAAAACTGTGTTTCATGTGATATAAGACCAATAGTACTACAATACACAGATCACAACTGTGTTTCCTTAAAAATAAATTTAAGTAGAGGACAAAAAGGAAGGGGATACTGGAAACTTAACAGTAGTGTACTTCAAAATGAAGACTACATTGAAATAATTAATAAGATAATAAAAAATTATAAAAACAAGGCAAAAACAAAAACTGAACTTGACATTCTGTGGGACAATTTCAAAATTGAAGTTAGAGACCAGACAATCAACTATTGTAAAATAAAAGCTAAAAATAAAAAAGACCAAATCAGCCAGTTGGAAAAAATGTTAACGGAATTAAATAAAATTATAGACAAATCATCATGCAATGACAAAAACAAAAGCAATTTAGTACAGAAAGTAGAAAATATAGAAAATGAAATAGGAAAACTCTATAATGAGAAAATAAAAGGTAACCGAATAAGGGCAAGGGTAAAATGGGTTGAAGAGGGAGAAAAAAAATCAGCATATTTTCTAGGGATGGAAAAATCTAGACAGAGTAGAAAAACAATAACCCAATTATATGATGATAAGGGTCAAATTACAAGAGATCAAGACAAAATATTAGAATTAGAAGCAAATTATTATAAAAATTTGTACCCGAGATAGAAGAAACAAAAAAGTATTTAGAATCTCTAAAAGAATATAAAAAATTAAATGACTCTGAAAGTAATACTTGTGAAGGGGAAATAACTGTTGATGAATGTACTGATGCAATTTTTAAAATGAAACTAAATAAAGCTCCTGGGCTTGATGGATTAAATGTTGAATTTTACAGAAAATTTTGGGAAGAATTAAAAACTTTTATTGTCGCTACTTTTAATTATTGTTATGAAAAAGGAAAGCTATCAAACACTCAGAAAGTAGGTCTAATATCCTTAATTTATAAAAAAATGACCCTCTTTCACTAGATAATTATAGACCTATAACTCTCTTAAATTATGATGCAAAATTACTCGCTTATGCATTAGCACAAAGATTAAAACCCCTGCTACCCAAAATTATACACACTGACCAGAAAGGATATGTAAAAAATAGGTATATTGGTTTTAATATTCGACAAATACAAGATGTAATAGATTACTCTGAGACTTTTAAAATAGATGGGGCAATCTTATTCCTTGACTTTACAAAAGCATTTGACTCGTTAGAATGGGACTTCATGTTTGAGACTTTAAAGAAATTTGGCTTTAAAAATAATTTTATTAGGTGGGTTCAGACAATGTACTCGGATATTAAAGGATGCATTATTAATAACGGGTGGGTTTCTACTCGATTCAGTGCTTCACGTTGAATCCGACAAGGATGTCCGTTATCATCGTTACTATTTGTTCTAGCAGTAGAAGTAATGGCAATTAAGATAAGGGAAAATAAAAATTTAAAAGGACTAGAAATAAAACTAGACGGAAAAAGTAATACTCTGAAAATTTGCCAACTAGCAGATGATACTACTTTATTTCTTCAATCAAAAAAAGATGTTACTCTTGCAATTAATTTAATAGAAATATTTGGTACTTTCTCAGGCTTAAAATTGAACAAAACAAAAACTGAAGGGATATGGCTAGGCCAATTGAAACACTGTCGTGATAAATGTGAAGATATAAATTGGTGTACTACACCTATTAAAAGTCTTGGAATTTACTTTGGTCACAATAAACAAGAATGTCAAAAATTAAACTTTGAAAAACAGCTTTTAAAATGTAAAAAAATAATAACTGATTGGAGTAAAAGAAATCTTACTATTATAGGAAAGATAGTCATCATCAAATCACTTGTTTTGCCAAACCTAACATATATCGCATCAAACACTATAATTCCTAAAGAAATGTTGCAAAATTTTAAAACTTTGATATATAATTTTATATGGAAAGGCAAAAAAGACAAAAATAAAAGATCCACACTTTCAAAAGATTTTTTGGAAGGTGGACTTAAAATGACAGACATTGATGTTTACATAAAATCACTGCATATCAGCTGGATTTTAAAATTAAGTGAAGATAAAAATGATAATTGGACAATCATTCCAAAATTTTATTTTAACAAATTAGGGAAAAATCTTCTTGTATTCAAAATGAATTTAAAAAGTATTAAAGACATTGATAAAAATAAGTTACAAAATATGCCAGACTTTTACAAGCAACTAATTAAAGATTGGATTAGTGAAAAAGGAGGAAACACAAAATATCCCAAAAGATTTTTTGAAATTAGAAAACAAGTTTTGTGGGGAAATGATAATATTAGGTTTAACAGAAAATGTCTAAACTTTGACGATTGGATAAAAAGTGATATAATTACAATAAATGATATCATTGATGAAGAGGGTAAAATCTCTGAAACAACCATCTTATCTAAGCTTAAATATAAACAAAATTGGATAAACCAAATATATATGTTAAAAAAGGCTATTCCAATGAATTGGAAATTAATTCTTTGTACTGAAGAATCCATCAAAACTAAAGTTAAAGTTGTTAACGACTTAAAAAT
Organism: Mytilus edulis; assembly: GCA_019925275.1. Classification (NCBI taxonomy): domain Eukaryota; kingdom Metazoa; phylum Mollusca; class Bivalvia; order Mytilida; family Mytilidae; genus Mytilus; species Mytilus edulis. Next base: position 49,987,354 of record CM034362.1, read on the forward strand.
TAGGTACACAACAATAACTCCATTAACGAGCACTAGAGAACTTTATAAAATGTTCAAACTAAAAGAAAATCATGAAAAACCGAACGGTTTTCTGTTGTGGGAAAAATTATTTGACAAAAATTTAAGTTACAAGTTCAAAAATAACTTTGTTTTCATTTTTCAATATCTCACTGATAAAGATTAAAAATGTTTAGATGGAAACTTATTCACTATATTCTGCCATGCAATGAACTATTAAAAAAGTGGAAAATTACTGAAGACAACTTATGTAAACATTGTAAAGAAAAAGATAACTATGAACACTTTTTTGTCAACTGCTTATTTAATACAGACTTCCTAAAAATAGCAATGAAATTAATGAACTCCCTAGGTATAGACAAAAACATTATAAGTCTTGAAAATCTAGTAATAGGGTACAAAATTGAAGACTCAGCATACTTTGATATTAACTACATACTAACAATAATATCCTTTTCATTATATAAAGCATATTATGTCTCAGAAAAGAAAACAAAAAAAAATAAACATTTTGAAAATTTTCCAAAAAGAAATTTCAGATATTATTGAAATGAACAATTTTAATAACAAAAATAATAGTAAGACAATTCTAAAAACAAATAGATTCATTGAAGATTTAAAAAAAATCAGAATAAAATCAATTTAAATGTTTGAAACATTATTTTATAAAAAGTTAAAACATAGTAATTTGTAAACACAATTGTTAATTGTTTACAAGCCATATATGGTCATGTTTATTTACAATTTCAATCATGCATGTTGGCATGTTTGTAAAAATGTTCAACCATGCATAAGTAACGACATGGTACATATTGTTGTTTTATTCATAAACATTATATGGGGGAAAACAAGATAAACATGTGTAATCACGATTATTTAATAATTTATTCTAGTGTAGACAAATTGTGAATTGTGCACGCTAAAATGAAAGACTTAACTTGTGTAATACATATACACGACGACATACAATAGATCAGTAGAAACTTAAACAAAAATTGCATACTTACCAAATTTTATAAAATAAGTTAAATCCTGTTTATATAAGAATATTTAGACACAATCAATAATGCGATAACGCACATGCTTGTTGAAACAACACTAACTATGCCCAATTTCTTTCAATGGAATACGGATCATTTGATAAAATCGATAACGGAAAAGATTCCGGAAAAGTTAATGTATAAAAATAGGGAAGGAAATTATTTAACAAAGATCTGTATGTGTATTCACAATATTTATTTTAATATATAATTGTGAAATCAATTGTACTATAGATACTAATATTATGAATTAGTTATATCTTACCAAATAGTGCTTCCCTAAACTATTAGGTAAACTAACATGAGGGATACTAAGTTACAAGCTGTAAACTTAGTAAATTGTTACAGCAAATATGCAATAAAGATATTATTACGTTAAAAAAAAAAGTATTTATCAGCACATTATGTTTTTTAAAAGCATTAAACATGTCTAACATCTACTAACACACAACCTTTATGCTGTTACAGATATGAAATGCTATGTGAGGGTTTTGTTTTCTGTTTTACCAAAATGGCATTAACCATTATTGGATTTGCCTATTCTAAACAGTTTTTACACCGAGAAGATAATCTTATAAGTTTCCAGCTAATTTGATTTGCTTTCTTAGAGAATATTTATTTAAATTTCTCCATTTTTTTCGAGGTAGTTCCGAATTTTACTGAATATTCTATTTTATTGGACCTATATCTTGTTGTTACGAATATTGGATAATTTTCAAAGATAGGTAATATAGGATCTACTAACTTATTTTGTGCCGTAAATTTTTAAAGTACATGGACCCAATTAAAAAGTCGAAACGTGCGTCTGGCGTAATAAATGATAAGTCTGGTACCTTTTGTATCCATATTGCACGTTTTAATTGAATCAAGATACAGTTTTGGGTAATTTTCTATTTGCCATCATCGGAAACCAATACATTTTTTTCTAAAAAAATATCACATAATATTTGATATCAAGTCTATTTAACCACCATTCGGCTATTATGTTGCAGATATCGGTCGATGATCCTAAAAAAATTGTCTTACTTTAGATTTGTTTAGATTTAGAGTTGATGCTTATCAGAAACGACCCTTCCTAAACTGACCCGCATCAGTTGATCCTTTTAATTAAAATATGTTTTCCTCTCCCTAGACATGTTTACATGATGTTTATTTCTTTCTTATCTTTCAGGTATTCCTCGCATTTAGATTCCAAATTTTACCGTCGACACAATCAATGATTTTGATATTAAGACTTAGCCCTTGAATGTAATATCACGAGATTTCCAAACCTCACAACACGCATTAATGTTCCTTATTTTTCTTACTATATAGCTTATATATTAACAATATATCCATGCATGACGCCCAATGCTATAATTGGGTTATTCGACTACATTTATTTTGTTAAATTTTGGTGTTTGATTTCTTCAACGACCAAAAACATGTACACAAAGTTAAAACTTTTCACATTACCCAGACCAATGTATAGATACATTTCAATTTGTAATAATAATATTCCTTGTACTAATTGAAAAAAATATACGTGTTTATGAGTTGCCTTGATATTATTTTATACTTTGCAAGAATTGTATTTCTTAGCTCCAGTAGCATAGTTATATCATTTAAAAAACGTAAAATGTCATACAATTGCAAGCTAGTGTAATTAAGTATTGCAGTAATAGAGTATTACACAAAACCGTACTGACTATATGTGACATACTTGCAGCTTTCCATTAAGCAGTAAACAGTGAAGAAAGAAAACAAGAACTTATAAGTTAGCAAAGTTTCTTAATGATACAGTATTTGCCTTTGAAAGTGAAATACTATTTAAGGACCTTGTTTATATTAAGTAGCACATTAATTCATTAATCACAGATACATGTAAATGTCGTATAATGAAATAATGAAAACATTATTTGGAAAACGTCAAACAACGCCATTTGTGGAGATAGAAATTATGTTTTGTCACCCAATCTAATCTACATTGATAATTCCAAAGAGTTCATGTCTTAAATTAATTTAAGTAAGGATTATCCTAAAGAAGTTACCGGATTAAAAAAATATACTTTAAAGATAAACCTTTATTGTTTACACTTTATCTTTCAGTTTTAATCATTTATACAAGAATAGAGAGAAGATTGGTTCATATTCCTTAAATCTAAATAAAGTAAAAGTCGGTGATAAACTTGGTATAATGAAAGCGTCAGACAGTACCCTACACTTTTACTTGAATGGTATCGACCATGGTGCAGCTTTTTATAATTTACCCGAAGGTAAGACCATTATATTGATTGGGATAATGCAATAAGTAAATGTTAAAATAATTTATTGGAGTTATTTGAGGAATCCAAATGTGATAATGTTAGTTGTAAAATTGATAGTGAAGTATCTAAATATATTTGTTTTATTTAAGGACTTTTACTTAGTCATTATTTGATGTTATAGAAATACTTTTTAAAATGTTTCTATAACTAATTCATCTTCTTACGGTTTTAACAATCGTGAAGCAAATACCGTGAAATGAGTTTTCATAGTAGACCATGTACTTTTCATATTGTACCATTCGTGCAAAAGTCATCGTTTGATGAACATGATGAAGTAGAAGTAGCGAAACGCCAGTCAAGATGATATCAAATCCAAATATAAGGTCAAAACCTCGAAAAAAATATCTCTGATATATACATGATATAGCTGATACATGGTTTAAGCTATGCATTGCAAATAACAACTCATATGAAGCAATTTGTCTTCTGATTCCCATTCTAAATGTTACAGAACACAGGATAAAGACAAAACCAGCATTATTTTCGACCATATGATGGACGTTGTTTTTAACAAAATAGTGTATCAAGTTAGAATGAATCAATCTGAGTGACAACATGTAATACAAATGCTTATACATATTTACATGGTTATACATGTATGCATGGTTATACATATTTGTATATAAAAGAGGGACGAAAGATACCAAAGGGACAGTCAAACTCATAAATCTAAACCAAACTGACAACGCCATGGCTAAAAATTAAAAAGACAAACAAACAACAGCACACACGACACAACATAGAAAACTAAAGAATAAACAATACGAACCCCACCAAAAAACTAGGGATGATCTCAGGTGCTCCGGAAGGGTTAGCAGATCCTGCTCCACATGTGGCACCCGTCGTGTTGCTTATGTGATATAAAATCCGGTAAATAGTCTAATTCGGTAGGTCACGTTCATGAAAGGGAAGGGGATTGTAGTTACAACGTAAGGAACATATCCGATATCATTTGTGAAACGGTTATTCCACAACGGTCAACCAACTCGTGATGGCGTCCGTAAAATTTACGAAGGGATGATTTCAACTTCGCCAGTCTTGGTGTAATAGCTTCCTTGTGAGCAGCAACCCTCTATCAAGAAAATAATGATAGGAAATGCAAGCACGGGAATATCGTATCAATTGGGAGATATATACCCTGTATTTGGCAGGTGCTGCTTGAATGTTGCTACTTATAAATGGAAAGTTCACAATTGGAAAGCTGAAAGGATCTCTTTTGTCGTAAAGTTTTGTTTTCAACCGACCCTCATTGTCAATTTCTAGATGTAAGTCAAGATATGAAGCCGACTTAACTGTATCTGTAGTATCCTTTATCTCTAGCTCGATTGGATATATGCGTTCCACATAGTCACCAAATTTTGATATATTTAGTGAAAGAACATCATCTATATAGCGAAATGTAGAGTTAAAGGATATTGCTAACTTCCTATCTTTCTTCCTAAAAAGTCCCTGCATGAAATCAGCCTATAACTACTTTTTGTTAAAATGCATTAAAGCAAATAAAAAAAATGTGTTTAAGCTCCTCTTTCACAACAGACAATTAACATATTCTCATCAGTTCGTATTACATCGTATGTCGTTTGTCAATTGACAGTTTATTTGGCCACTATCGTATTTGGGCTATATTGATTCAAAAATGTGTCCACCTTGGTGATTTACGAAGTTTCACAAAAAATTAAAGTACAAATAATATGTAGGAATGGTCTAAATAAAATGACTTTATGAGAACCGTTATCTTACATTTGGTAAGGCACAATCTAACAACAACTTAAATGAAAAACCGTATCGGGCAACTGCTCTTATGATCTTTTTTTACATTTTATTTGCAATTATTTGAAAGATATATCATATTCTGAAAAGCAAAAACCCATAACTGTTATTAAACTTATCATGGTGAATTCTCTAGCAGCAATAATCCATAAGCATATCAAGTATTAATAGTTTCCAATTTGTTTTTTTCCGCTTATCATTAGCACACTATAGATAAAGGAAAACTTCCAAGTGTGAAAATCATTAGAATTACACTATCTTTATGCACATACGAGTAAGTATAAGAGAAAATATGTCACGGAAATGAAGTTGTCAATCTTCTTAGAAAGTAATTGACAATTGTATCATATTCGTGCTTTTGGCCAAGCAAAAACAACCTTATCTGATGTGCAGTAGTTGTCATTTGTTTATGTAATTATACGTGATTCTCGATTCTTGTTGTTTTATATAGATTGGATAATTGGATTTCACGTTTGAATGGTTTTAAACTTTTAATTTTGGGGCCCTTTCTAGCTTGTTGTTCGGTGTGAGCCAAGGCTCTCTGTTGAAGGCCGAACTTTGACCTATAATGGTTTACTTTCATAAATTGTTATTTGGATGGAGAGTTGTCTCATCGGCACTCATTCCACATCTTCCAATATCTTTTAATCTATTGAACATAGACATACATTGTGGAAAAAACTAGAAAAGAATCAAAATCGCCGAAAATATTTGTCAAAACTGGGTCAATAGTCCGACTAACATATTTTTGTACTTTTTTCGTGGTGTGACATTCTTTTGTCAGCAAATGCTAAATATTAACATTGACCAACATCGCCGTTAACGACTCCATACTCAAAATGTGGATTTTCCAAGTCAGCAGTCTCTGTTTCAGTTGTTTGTTGTTGACTTTTGCGGTATTCGTATTTAATCTGTTGTTTAATAATTAATTATGATGTTGAACGTTGGTTGATCTATTGAATTATTTCTAATTTTGCTTCGACGATGTTTAGCTTACTTAATGAAAAGCAACATTATGCTTGTTGTGTTTCTTATTCTGATTCATAAACGTCATTAATCTTTGTTAGTTGCCTTGCTTTCCCCCCAGTTTTATTCCAGATGTTCTCGTTTATTGATGCAGTATCTATCTGTGTTGATTAAAATACAGCCACTTGTCGACATTTATGTGTTGTTATTGTTATTATGTTTAAAAAAACAGACGTAATATGATCGCCAAGGGCCATAATGTCCACTAAACTTTAAATTATCTGGATGCAGCAATAATTTGGAACCCTACGACCTTAAAAAATGAAGAAAAAAAAACTTTACTTTTCAGTTGTTTATGGTGTCGTTGACGTTTACGGAAAGTGTTGCCAAGTTTCTATCATTAACAAAGGTAAGCTATGCATATCGAACGCAGATTAACTGACATGAGAAACTAACGATAGTTTAACAATAACCCATTCAAATAAATATAATAGCACCAATAATGCCCTCATTGAAATCGCCAGTCATGTCTCTGAAATAGCATTGCATCACACTTCAGTCAAAATTTATAGAATTGTGTGTGATCGTTTGCATTCACTCAGACTAATTAAATAAGACTGTCACAAGATTTAACAATGTTCTCCAGAAAGGAATGATCTCACCTTGATGAAAATGTGTTACAGTAATGAAAAAAAAACCCACATTTATAATTAGCATTATAAAAGCCTTTAATAAATTGCACAGTTCCATCGTAGAACTTAATCTAACATGTTGACCGTATAACAGATAATTGCAGTTAAAACTCTAACAATCATTCCGGTCATCTTTACTTGTTGTTTTTTGTTTTGCGGTATGTTACTTATTTTCAGTTTGCGCTGACGAGAGCTATACGATAGTTTCAATTATAACGTGTTTTTCTTGTTTTTGTCATCCTTTTTTTATTTCCTGGTTCTTCAGATTATGATTTATATTTTGATTGCATTTTTAATAGTTAAGCAACATACAACACAAATCATACAAATGGCGATACACTCATGAAACTTCGTATGAACATGCCTTGCGGTGAATTTGTATCATATTAAGAGGATAGCCACGAAAATAATCTCTCCCGTCATAGTGGCCATTTTTGATTTAAAAATGACATCTTTACAGGTAAAAGACATCAAAATATTTCTCTTTTGCATGCGTTTTTGAATTTATTTAATTAAAACTGTTATTACATAGAGTGAATGCGGGTTTCATTGTTTTATTGCAGTACTTAAAAACCACTTTAAGTAAAATTGATAACTCACTTCCGCTTTAAATAATATCTTACATTTTATCCATCCTTTCACACACCAATGTTTAAATCGTAGAATGTTGATGAATATTAATTTCGATCGTTGTTTTTAGGTTGATCTTTATACAATTTTTAAAATGAATTCTCAATCTTAAGTCTTTACTTGACATCCGTCCGGAACCAATGCTTGGCATCAGTGAATTGTGAGATTTCTTGACTTTGTCGAATGCCATTTCTTTATGAAACAGCAAAATTGTTCAGCAGAATAAGAACTTCAAATAAGCAAACACGACCAGAATGCCCTGATAATATATTTTAAGCATTTTTTTGCAAATTTGTGTTATCTTTTACAAAAATCTCCTCTGAAACAGACAAATTTAACCAAATGAGCCACACTCATTATAAAGGTATATGCTTAAAAGTAACTGTCAGATGATTCCATCTACCAACCAATATGACTGACATTTATAAATAGAGAAAATTTGAAAGAAATAAATATGTTTAGAAAAAAATATATCTACCAATTGTCCATATATGTAAAACAAATTCTTTTATTCAGATTTTGAGTAATTTCTCGCAATTTGATTTGCCAATATTTTCCTAATAAAGTTTAGTACAATTGTTTTATAACGTCAATCGGAATTATCTTCCTTATGTATTACGTCAATTGGAATTATCTCCCTTATACCATTGATCGAATAAAACAATATCAAATTGAAGTGTCTTTATAGTCCGAATATTTTTATTTGTTTCACAGTTTTTGATTAAGTATCTAAAATATATTTGTTTGATATTGTCCTAATATTGAATTTGAATATACTTATATGTAATATTACAAAATCAGGATCAATTTGTTAAACAGTGTTCGAATGTCCTAATATGGAATTTATCAGGTCAATAAAATTCATATAGGGTTTGGCGTCGCCTCACCCGATATGCATTTTCTTGACCCGAAGAATTTTCCTTTTAAGACCTATACACACTGTGTGTATATTTAAATCAATAAATGATCAGCAAGGTAAGATCGTTTAATAAGCATGATAAGTCAAAGAAACTATAAACCAGACAAAAAGATCAGTAATATAAGTTCAAAAAAATAGAGACTGTCTTGAAATGTATTCTCGTCTTCAATGTTGGAAAGTGTACTTGCTAATAGACTAAGTGGAAGGACACCGCCTCTTGTATGCCTCTGGTTTTGTTATATAACTTAATCTCTGAGACTTTTCAAAATTGTTTTCGTTAGAATATATTGATAAGTCACTATATTTGTTGGTAATCAAACATATCAAATATATTATACCGACTTGCCATACTGCGATCCTGAGGTTTAATGTGCGCATTGTGTGTGTAAATGCATTGGTTAAGCTTCACCATGCACAACATAACTCATATTTATGAATGTGTAAACCGTTTTTGATATGATGAGGCACACAATTCTCAATTGTACCACCTCAAACAGACACACTTTTCCATTACGTACATACAAAATATATGCAGATTCAGCTATTAATGGAGCACTCTTGAGTTTTGTCAAATAACAAAGGAGGATGTATTTACACTCACTGCTTAATCTTTAATCCATTGACATGCGCTGTTTATTCAAAAGTATTTGTGCTATGTATGTTTCCTTGACAAAAATGTCAGGTGTTGTTACGTAGCTTACATTACAAAACTTGAACATCTTTTCTACGTGTATGGAAATATCTTCACTTTTTTTTTCATTTTTAAGAAAGAAGTTCCTTAAAAATTATTCTCGTATTGATTTAGAAATAAGCGAAATAAAATGTGCAGCTATTGAACAAAAATGTAAAGCTAGCAATCATGAGTCTCTGGGAAAGGGGAAATAATACAATATGTAACAATCTACATCACATATACACGACACAGTCTTTACCTGATTGTGAATATTGCGGCAACACGTACACAAAATGAACGGAAATAAGGATCGCTACTAGAAAATAATACAATGCAATTTTTGCATTATTTGAGTTACATTTAACGAAGTAATAAGAACATTCCAGTTTATGTTCGTACTTAGTTCAGTCTGCTATTTCTTGATTTATATAACAAATTATATAGATCCACGTTTAACCCAATGCATTTGACTCGTCGATTGTTATCATTCAAAGTTGCAATTTTCGTGCAACACCCACGTTAAATGAAATGCTATAGAATAGCTTAAACGTCCATCTATATGATCTAACTGTTAATTATTGGGTTCAGATTGTGATTCGAAAATGGAAAACACAGAAATTAGCGGTAGATATTTATTTTTTACTCTTTTTCGACATATCGTGTTTATTGGTGGTTGAGAGTTTTAATCAACAAACGAATACGTTGATACATGTTTATTGTAATCGCCATATCATATTGTGTTCCATTCATAGTGATACCATCAAATGTTATATAAAACACTGTCTTCATAAAAAAAAAATAGACATTAAGAGCCTAGTTCACAAACGAAATACATTAAAACAAAACAATTTATCGAATATGGTGCTTGGTCAAATTGTTAAAACAGCAACAGCGTTCATAAGAAATTGTAAACAAAGTTTACTTGTATGCTTGAGAATTCTCAAGTTAATTTAAACACATTGAATATCAATTGATAGCATACAAAATATCAATTAACTGAAACCAGCAGACGTTTTAAAAAGGCATTTGTTTAGAACATTTTCCATAATGTAATGTCATTTTTTAAGACATCTGTGATATATAAATATTTGTTGAGTACGCATATCAATTAACAAGCGGTCTTTATATGAAAAGAGCGAATACATGTATTATTAACAGTTTATATCATAATAACAGAGTCTGCTACAGTAGTGAGAGCACAGGTGGCAATCAAGAAATCATGTAGTTTCAGCGGGAGACCAGCAGATTGGAATGTATGTAGAACTATTACCTTATTCTAAGCATTTTTCCAAAATCCTCACACGTATATAATTAAATTTCATTAGGTACATATCCAACGATTCATGTCTTCATAAACGTTCGTGACTGAAATGAATAGTTCAAAACGCGAGTAACATCAAATTAAATACATGAGGTGTCGGGTTTGATAAATCTTTAAGGGCTGAATGTTTTGATGAAAATCGTTTTAGTATTTAAATTGAAATAAGCAAGTTTCAATATTGTTAAACATAAATGTTGAATAGCAACCGTTCCAGTCCGACTCTTTTATAAAAAAAAACCCATATCAAAATGTCTTACAATTTTAACGTTTAAATATTTAATGTGAAGATATTTACCAATGATATTGGTTATTTAAATCTTAGTTTTGGGCTTTAAAGAGTAATATATATATTCACTGGTCGAAATGGTGAGTGTCCTATACCAACAGCAAGGGTGGCTTTACATCAACATCTCTGCCGAACAACTAAAATTTGAATTAAATCAAACACTATCTACTACCAAGGTGCAATCAGCATGATAATACACCTTTCCTTTTTAAGGGATGATTTTTATGGAGTTTTACGATACAAAAATAAAACGATACGCCATGTTAAGAGAATATAATTATTTGATGTCAGCATTTCGATAAAAAAAAGTAGGTTTTCGTTTTTTTATTGTAAGCACTTAGAAAGATTTCGTTTCTTGTGTTAACATGGATAAGCTTTGAAATTAAAAGTCTATACACAGTTTGTAGATACATGGATGCGTGTTTGATTAAAAAAAAATGTAAATATGTGTCTGCCCTGAGGTTAAGATAATCAAGCAATTTGTACATACACGTATAATGTACTGTTGTTATACATCTAAGCAGTCGGAAAATGTTTATACATACAACAAAGTTCAGAATAACATTTGAGGAGTGTACATATAGGTCGCTCCTATATCCGTAACATATGTTAGATATATGGTTTGTATCAACAAGTAACCATATTGTGAAACGTTAATCTGTGTTGTGAAATGAATTATACATTTTATATATATTTTTTTTCTTTCAAGGTACAAACAGTTTGTGAGTTCATAGAGTCAATACCGGACTGTGCGCCGTATGTTGAGAAATTCAGATCAGAACACGTCAATGGGGCTGCCTTATTAGAACTCGACAAAAAGGATCTAAAAGAATTTTTCAAGATGCCTTTAGGATTAGCCGTCAACGTTTGTTCGAATTTGAAGAAGTATGAAGAAAAAAATAAATGAGACACATTTACGCATTCTACATGTGAACGTACGAATTTTGTAGATTTTCATCATAGTTTATCGTGGTTAAAAACCTAACACTGTGTGTTTCATTTGTTACGTATATGAACTTCTATATAAACAGAAGTTGGAATTATCAAAGAAAACAATAGAGTTGCATATCTAAATAGACGTTTTTATTGATATAGATATATATATATATATTCATACATGCTGTTTAACTTCCAATACATATACTTTCTATTATTTTTTTTTTTGGCTGCATTCTTTTGAAATAGTTTAAGTCACATGGAAAAGTAATATTATTTTCAAAATAGCAACCACTCAGCGCAGCAGAACCGTTTATAATGTCTCGTTGTAGCGTGAATGCCTAGATTGTAGAATTCCTCGGTTTGAACCCTGGAATCGTAAAACTAAATACTTCCAAATTAGTATTCTTTGTTTAAAATATTGTGTCTAGGTAGGCAGAATGTCTTTCTAAGAAAGGTAACTTTGTAGAATACATTTAGCACGTTGAAAGGTAGTTCATTTTTTTTTCAGTACAAAGCAAGGTAAATAATGTAACGCATTTACATTACACACATTATTGACCTTTAGTATGTGTACTTAACATGCAAATCCATTCAGTTAACTGGTGGAATCAGCCTACATAATTGAGGTGGTGTATTGAGCAGGCAACAACAAAAGGAACATTACAATGATTTTAATAGTTCGTTCTCGAATTGTTCTGTTATATCACTGTCACAGGTTAGGGAAGGGATTGGAGCCCGCTAACAAGTTTTAAAAAATGAAGAAAAAAAAACCCACTTTACTTTTCAGTTGTTTATGGTGTCGTTGACCTTGGAGGAATGTGTTGCCAAGTTTCTATTATTAACAAAGGTAAACTATGCATACATTTCTTACAAATATTTATCAAAAATTAAACAAAAAGACATGTCTATCGAAATCAGATTGACTGACATAAGAAACTAACGATAGTTTAACAATAAATAATTCATATAATTATAATAGCACAAATACTGCCCTCATTGAAATAGCCAGTCATGTCTCTGAAATAGCATTGCATCACACTTCAGTAAAAATATATAGAATTGCTTGTGATCGTTTGCATTCACTTAGACTAATTAAATAAGACTGTAACAAGATTTAACAATGTTCACCAGAAAGTAATTATCTGACCTTGATGAAAATGTGTTAATGAAAAAAAAATACATTTAGAATTAGCATTATAAAAGCCCTTAATAAATTGCTCAGTTCTATCGTAGAACTTAATCTAACATGTTGACCGTAGACACGCAAGAGATTTTTGGCGAATGAAACACTTGACATTGTTTGAAACTTTCATAAAGTCAGTTTAGCCTAGTTTGTTAAACGATTGTTGTGAAAATGTAAACAGAAAATGCACGAAAAACCCGATAGATTAAAAAACCAAATCTTTAAAGATATATCGTCCATGCTGAGTTTTTTTGTCTTACAATACCTGTGCTGTTCCAAGTAGTTTTATTTTTCTGTTTCTTGAGAAGTGTTACCTGTTCAGTCACTATAAAGTGGTACAATTCATATTTAAACGCAACACATAAATAGTTACCAAAAAGGTATAGCTATCGCATGAGAGAAGCTAGAAAAAAAATGAAATTTACGCATTTTCGACATCTGTGTGTGAATATCATATACAATTTTAAAAAATGTGGCTGCATTGTCAATATAAAGACAGATATTCACAGAACAAATAACAAACAAGTGAACCGTGTTATTCATATGCAGATCTAGAATAAATAAAAAAAGGGGGAATAACCGGGGGCACCGAACTATAAAAGTCTGCTTTGACCAGAATTGTAGCCTGTATAAGGATTGATTGTGACCCGGGTCGCCTACCCCTAAATTCGCTTCTGAAATTAAAAGTAACCACAGAGCCTTTAAACTCCAAGTTTCATATTTCTGGTCCGTGTGGAAAATAAATTATATTCTAATTCGCCAACTCAAACGAATATAAATTATTTAATAAATAAAACAACACATAAATAGGATAAGTGTGCCTACAGCTGTAGCAGCCTTTAATATTACATTACATTCAATTTCATTCTCAAACTAAAGTCCTTCACTTTAAATTCAGGCACACTACCATCAGTCCAATCATACAATAGCACAGTTATATACAGTAACAGTAACACAATCAAAAACTATCTACAAAAGAGGAAAAATTCATATTAATATAATGTACTAATGCATAATACTCCTATTAACGATAACCATCTCATAAAAGGGGTGGGTGGGTGGGTAAACATTATAACGAATGCTGCTACGTCGTACTATAGGCAAACTTCGAATAACTTAATTTTCTCAAGCTACCCCCTTAAGTAATACTTAATCATGCTTTTCACGAAAATCATGAGGGCATATACCCGTAAAACCGGCAGTACGGGTATATGCCATCCAATCAAATAGAACGTAAACACACACCATGTGCTTGATATAAACACACACACGTGTTTATAGTAAACAATCACTTGACCGTTACAACGTCATGTGACTTAATACCTTTAATAAATATATTTATATTCTAATTCGCCAACTCAAACGAATATAAATTATTTAATAAATAAAACAACACATAAATAGGATAAGTGTGCCTACAGCTGTAGCAGCCTTTCGAAAGACAAAGAAAGCAAAAAATGCAAGTATATGCGAGATGTGAACATAGAGTGATACATATACAATGTATAAAGTATATTTATGAAAATTATATTCCCAAACTTTTAGACACTGTCAGTTTTTCTTTTATATTTTCTCTTACATAGCCATCTTTGGCTTTATCTGAAGCCCATCTACCATGCTTCTTGAATAATCTATCCTGAATGCCAGCGGATGCAGCTGCAGTAGCTCCACCTGATCTCAAGCTATGTAATCCAAATTTGGACTTATCTAAACCGATAGATTCAAGAGCTGATAATACAATTTCTCTTACTCTAGTATATGATAAAGGTTTAAGACCTCTCAGTTTATAAGACTTAGATTTTTTACATAAATACATGGATCTAAATATATAATCTGAAGATGAAGCGTCAATATTAGATAATAATAAATATTTCTCCAACATACTAACAGGGCATGTTTGTGTATCTGTTCTAGCAATTAAAACCTGTGTGCCTTCTCTATAATGATCAGTTTTGCTTTTCGTTATAAGCAAAGAGACATGTGAATCACTAAATTTTAAATCAGATCTTTTTAAATTTACCATTTCAGAAAACCATAAGAACCCTGCATAGCTTATAAGACACATACAACAAATTCTAATTTCTATAAGATTGTTACATTCTTGACCATATCTAATAACAATTTTCTTTAAAATATCTGGTGTAATTGGTTCTTTTTTATTTACAATAGCATGTCCGATCTTTCTATGAGCTCCTTCTTTAACCGATATACACAACTGTGAATAACACGGGTTTGGATAGCCTGCTAGTTTATGAGCCCAGCTTATGGAATAATATGCTTCTTCAACCTTAGCATACGAATTAAATGTCTTTGACAGGTGTATTAAGTACAATGAAACATAAAAATCTGAAGCTGGTAAAGGTTTAACATTTAAATAGTTATTACACCACTTACAGAAATTGTTAAATGCATATGAATATTTTCTTTTGGTATTCTCGGCCTTCGAACGCAGACAGAACTCAGGTAGGCAATTGGATAAAGATGTCAAATCTTGGTCGACTGGCTTCGGCAAGGATTTCCATATTCCACATGAAAAAATATCTGAAAAACGTGCATATGAAATAGAAATATAATCTACTATACAACAAGCTTACAATATAATTAAATGACCTTGCCAGATTTATTTTCCATACTGGCCATGTCAGTGAGACCTTGCCTATTAAATTTGGCCTTGTCATCAACAAACGACCTTGCCAATAAATTTGGCCTTGTCTTTACTATGCGACCTTGCTCAACAGCCTTGTCGTAAATTCTTACGTGAACTCAGCGTTCAATCTAATAGCTAAAACATTAGAAACGAATTTAGAAGATCCCAACAAGGACTTATTATTCATACCATGAATAAAAATGTTCTGATTTGGTTGAAATTCTAAAACATCAATTACATATGGTTGCAAATGCGAACCTCTTTTAAAAATCATTGTCCAAAATGACGAGGAAGGCCACTTTGGAACGATCAAAGTGCCTCTAGCTTTACATAAAATCAAATGTTTAATTGCTCTACAGACAACAGAAATTGGAGGAACAATCCAATTAACTTCATTGTTCCAATTTTGCGTGAACGCATCAACTGCTTCAACACCTGAATTCCAGAACTTAGAATTAAACCTGGGTAATTTTTTATTTAAATTACTCGCAAATCTGTCCACAGTATGCGGACCCCACATATCATCTATAAATTTAAAAAATTCTATGCTTGTTCCCCAGTCTTCTATATCAATCATTTTTGAAATATAATCAGCTTTAGTATTTTCAGATCTCGGGATCCAAACAACATCTAACATAATATTCAATTCAGAACACAACTTAAAAATATTCATAGCTATCTCTTGTAAATGTACTTTTGAACTTCCTTTCTGAACAATGAAAACACAGTTATTGTTATCTGTATGCCATTTAACACATTTATTTCTTAAACGGTTTTTAAAAGACATCAATGCTAACAAAATAGCTTGAAGTTCTCTCCAAGTAGAACTCTGTATAGACTCTTGTAAAGTCCACATCTGATGAAAAATATTAGAGTCAATATCTATCGAGTAAGCACCAGCAGCTACATTACTTGCATCAGAGTATACAACCACGTGGGGAAAAGAATAACCTGCTAAATGTTTTCTGTTCAATCTTAGAATGTTATTCAGCCAAAATGTGAGCTCATTGAATACACAATCGGGACATTCCAATTTTAAATTTAAATCCCACTTTACTCTGCTTTCAATAGCCCAGTGTAAATAACGGGTCATTAAACTAGTTATGTTACCCATGACTGGACACATAGAAATTACCTTTCCAGTTACCTGAGCCAATTCTCGTGCTGTGAAATTAGGAAAGTTATTCAAAACATCAACCAATGATGCTAGGGTATTTTCAATCCGTCTATCTGATATACTAATTGAAAAATCAGACGAATTCCAAACTAAACCTAACCATTCTAAACATTGGACTGGTTCAAAAATAGATTTTTCCCTGTTAATAAGAAACCCTGCTTCTAACAAAGACGTTTTTACAAAAGATGAACATTCGGAAGCTTCTTGTTTATTTTTACCCATTCCAAGTCCATCATCTAAGTAAAACACAATATCTACGCCGTTTTCTCGCCAGTATTTTACGATTGGACGTAAACATTTAGTGAATAGATATGGAGCAGACGAAAGACCAAAGGCTAAAACTGTAAAACAGTAAAATTTATTGTTCCAGCAAAATCCTAAATATGTTTGTTGTTTAGTACATACGTCATAATGAAAATAACCAGACTTAAGATCAAACTTAAATAGATAACAATCTTTTGTGAAATAGTTTAAAGCCACTTTCCAGTCTTCAAATATAATTCTTTCTTTTTTAATAAAAACATTCAGTTCACTTAAATCCAAAATCAGACGTTTTTTGCCCGAACTTTGAACTGCAACACTAAGCGGATTTACAACAAAAGGTTGAAATGGAGTTTCAATAACACCTCCGATATCAAGTAATTCTGAAATTGCTTCATTTACAAATTTAGAATGGACATTAGCAGATTTGTTATTCTTAAATGACATAGATGTAGGAGTCTGCAAAAAAGGAATAACATACCCATTTTTGATAGTATTTATAACAAACTCATTAGCACCTATATGTTTCCAAAATTGTATATGCTTGCGTAAGCTATATTTCACCCCTTTTGCAACAGATGAAATATCAATATTATCAAAATATTTTGCATGTGACATAAACAGTTCAAACTGTCCGTAAAGATTACGTTCATCTAAAAAAGTAGTATAAAAATACTTATCATTAATTCTGTTGCCTTGTTGTCCCTGAGACACCTGGTTTTGTACTGAATAGGAGGGGGCACTGAGTTCGCCAGTGGCCAAGCTGGTTGCAGTTGTAACAGATGTCCTGAGATGACGGTTCCCTCCGTCTGCCGGTCCGAAAGGGCGGCTGTTGGTAGTTGTTTTGTCTAGCGTTATGTTGATTAGGCATAGGTGCAGAAGGAGCAGAAGCAGTAGCTGTAGCGGTTCTATAAGGATGAGGTCTTTTCTTTTCCTTGATACTCCTGATGGCACGGGTTTCTGCAGAACGAATGCGCTTCTCGTCTTCGGAGTCGGAGGCAAGGTCGTCGCTTTCATATTCACGGACGGTTTTCCATCCTGCAGGAGATTTGTCTGCAATGCGGATGAGTTTATTTCGCTTCTTAACCTTAAGGATAGCTCCAGATACCAATTTAAGACAAGCTGCATCTTCATCAGGAATACGCTTCTGGAGCTTAACGAGGTCGGCCATGATTTCACAATTAAAGTTGAATTGTATCTGGTTGCCCTCACCTTTGAGTTTAACTGAAACTTCCTGCTTGAGTTTGGTAGCAAAATTCTCGTTGCCAACTGCCAAATCTTTGTGTAGAGTAGCGATCTTCCCATCAAGATAGGTCTTAAACAGAGAGAAAGTATCCACCAAGTCGTTATTCCCAGTATTATGTGCAGAAATACCATCACGCAACGAATGTACACTAGTACCAGCTGGCAAAGATTCATGGTCGGAATCTAGAAGTTTCTCGGAGTCAGACATACCACAATAACGAATGCTGCTACGTCGTACTATAGGCAAACTTCGAATAACTTAATTTTCTCAAGCTACCCCCTTAAGTAATACTTAATCATGCTTTTCACGAAAATCATGAGGGCATATACCCGTAAAACCGGCAGTACGGGTATATGCCATCCAATCAAATAGAACGTAAACACACACCATGTGCTTGATATAAACACACACACGTGTTTATAGTAAACAATCACTTGACCGTTACAACGTCATGTGACTTAATACCTTTAATAAATATATTGAACATGACTTTGAAAAAGCAAGAATCATCAGCTAAAGTTTAGTGACGTCTATATAAATGTTTGAAATAATTATGAAGTGAACAGGAAATGAGCTTGTTCAGATAATCTACAGTCAGCTTGCATTGCCTCCTATATAAATGTCTCCTCACAGTGCTTTCTTAAAATTATTTGAAATCAATGTCACCGTGATCGATGAACACTGAGCGAATAATGACAAAATAAATATAATGTTATCCACTAAACTAAGTAAACTATAATGATAACTTGTCGTTGAACTCAAAATGATGATCGATGAAAAATCTGCTGATTCATATCATATCATTCTTATTTCTGACTATCACTATAGTCTACGCTGATGCTTTGTGAAATATAAAGAATTTTGACTTACCGGTATGCTATCATTATATTTGCCATTGCTAGTGTCATGTCCAAAGCAGAATATTAATGAAACGCATGCAACAATTCCTTTTCAATACTTTGTGCAAGAGAACGCCATATTTACTGCACTGTGACAAAATTTCAAATGACGTAATGCAGTCTGTGACGTCAAGTGTGATTCGCCGTGATTCGACACCAAAAAGAATTTCGTTTGTTATTTTCTCTATTATCATGATTATTGTAGTGACTTTTTTTTTTTCAAAATTACCGATAAACAGAATAAAGGACTTTCTGTTTTTGATACTGACTTTATCACAGAAAATATCAGGTTCGCCTTTCGGGCTCACCTGATATTTTACTGTGATCAAGTCAGTATCAAAAACAAAAAGTCCTTCATTCTATATTTATAACGTTTTTCTTTTGTTTTTATCATCCTTTTGTATCTCCTGGATTTATATTTCGATTGCATTTTTAATGGTTAAGTAGCATACAACCCAAATCCTGCAAATGGCAATACATGCACGAAACTTCGTATACACATGCCTTGCGGCGAATCTAATCATATTAAGAGGGTAGCCACGACAATAATCTATCCCGTCATGGTGGCTATCTTTGATTTTAGAAATGAAATCTTTACAGGTAAAAGACATCAAATATATGTTTCTTTTGCATGCGTTTTTGCTTTTACTTCATTCAAATTGTTATAAGAGACAGTGAATAAGGGTTTATTTGTTTATTGCAGTACTAAAACATCACTTCAAGTACAATTTTGGTCGATAACTCACTTGCGTTTTTAAAAATATCTTACATTTGATCAATCCTTCCACACACCAATGTTTAACTCGGAGAATGTTGATGAGTATTAATTGTGAGATTGCTTGACTTTGTTGAATGACATTACTTAATGAAACAGCAAAATTGTTCAGCAAAATAACATCTTCAAGTAAGCAAACACGACAAAAATGCCCTCATAATCTATTTTAAACATTTTTTTGGAAATTTTTGTTATCTTTTAGAAAAATCTTCTCTGAAACTATAGAGACAAATTTAACTAAACTTAGCCCTATTCATTATATAGGTATATGGTTAAAAGTAATTGTCAGATGATTCCGCCTACCAACCATTATGACTGAAAAGAACGTATATGTTCAGAAATAATTATATCTACCAATTATCCATATATGTAAGACAAGTTTTTTTACTCTGATTTAGAGTAATTTTTCGCAATTTGATTGGCTAATGTTTTCCTAATAAAGTTCAGTACAATTGTTTTATAACGTCAATCGGAATTATTTTCCTTATGTATAAAGTCAATTGGAATTATCTTCCTTATACCAATGACCTAATAAAACAATATCAAAATTAAGTGTCTTGATAGTCCGAATATTTTTAATTTTCACAGTTTTTGATTGAGTATCTAAAATATATATGTTTGATATTGTCCAAATATTGAATTTGAATAAACTAATATGTAATATTACAAAATCAGGATAAATTTGTTAAACAGTGTTCTATTGTTCTAATACGATATGAATTGTATTGACCAGAGGAATTCTCCTATTAGGACAATTAAACACTGTATGTAACTTTAAATCACAAAAACTATCAGTAAGGCAAGATCTATTAATAAGTCAAAGAAACTATACAGACAAAAAGATCAGTAATTTAAGTTCAACAAAATATAGATGTCTGTCTTGAAGTCTATTCTCGTCTTCAATGTTGGAGAGTGTGCTTGATAATAGACTAAGTTGAAGGACACCGGCTCTTTTAAGCCTCTAGTTTTGTTAGGGGTCATCCATAGTTATCAACCATTTTCCAAAGTGTACAAAACGTACACTTGGGGGGAGGGGGTTAAAAAATCAACATTTTTACAGTACGCTTTTTTTTTCATCGAATGAAATAAAACAGTCAGATATGTTTCAGTTTCTTTTCAAGGCAAATTTCTATATTAAACTAAACTTTAATAGACAGGATCTTCTTTTTATTAAGAATTATTGATTCTTGTCTTGAAATCTGAAAATGGTTGATGTACACTTTCTGAGGGAGGGTGGGGGGGTCTGAAAAAGTGTACGTTTTGTACACTTTGGATAATGGTTGATAATTATGGATGACCCCTTATATAACTTAATCTCTGAGACTTTTCAAAATTGTTTTCGTTAGAATATTTTGATAAGTGACTATATTTGTTGGTAATCAAACATATCAAATATATTTTACCGACTTGCAATACTGCGATCCTGAAGTTTAATGTGCGCATTGTGTGTGTAAATGCATTGGTTAAGGTAACACGATACCGAATGGCATATCTCCCGATTTCCAAATTTTTTTGGCATACGTGTACTTTGAATCGAGTTACATCGGAATATGTAATAAAAAAATGGGGGTCACCATTTTTGTTTTTTTGTAATTTTCATAGGAAAACGTCAATTTTGGCGACAAATTTACTTAGGTATATAGGGGAAATGCCTTTTTTTCGGCTTACCTTTTTAGATTTTCGAATGGATGGCTATTTTCTTATATACGGAGAAAAAAAAAAAACTAACATAATATGCAGGATTGCATAGTGAATCCATACACGTATAGAAACTCATGTGTCACCATCCTTGTTTTTGAAATAAATGGCTTCAAAGTTGATCGATAGGCCTAGAATTTGACCAAAAACGTGTGACGTTATGGTGTACGGAATATAACGTTATTCCTTCTCAGAGAAATGGAGAAAAAAATATGTGTCGGGATCTGAATGAGTATATTTTATTTTCATTTCCCCTGTCGACTGTCGTAAAGTTCCTAGTAATGCAATATAAAATTCGACTGAATCAGATATAATTTTATTTCGTCCTGCACATGGAATTTCACTCATATGAATTAATCGCAATATCGTCCGGTTTTCACATCAAACGAGCATATACTTGAAACTTGCGTGAACAGGTTCCATGTGAATCGTATGACAATTAAATCACCGGAATTTTGTACACGTTAAATTCACGTAAATATTTGAAATAAAATGATTTAAATAATATCTTTGTTCTAAAATTTAATTAAAAACCATAAAAAATACCTTCAGATTTTTGTTAAGTTTACATGAAAATTAAATGAAACATCCGAATTACTGATTTTTAACTCCATCATATTAGACAATGGTGGCATCATCACTGCATCCCGTGATGCAGAAATATAGTATTTTAAAAAATTTGATTCATTTAACAGTTTTTTAATTGCTCGGTTTGATGGTTGTTTAACGTTCAGTGGCAAATAGTTCATGCATGTTCGGGACGATACAATACAATTTTGAAAACAGTTGTTTATAAAAGACACATTTGATGCACCAGTCAAAAAAGATTAAACATTCTGTTATTTGTGAAAATTATGAGGAAAAATAATGATCATGATAAAATACACATTCCAAAAAATAAAATAACAAAACTCCAAGAAAAAATCAAAACGAAAAAATCCCTTATCAAATGACGAAATCAAAAGCTGAAAAACATCAAAAGAATGATAAACAGCTGTCATATTCTTGACTTGGTACATACAATACATTTAGTATAGTGTACTCTGCGTGGTGTAAATGTGTTACTTGTTTGCTCAGCAAGTCGGACAAACCTTGCAAACTGTTAACCCGAATAATTCAGTCGTTATATTCCGCTTACTACATTAAGTAAGTAGGAGAGATCGATTACGGGGAGGGACTGAATTATTCGGGTTAGCAAACTGTATGCAAAATTTCACAAATTTCATCATTCTGTCATTTGTGAAAAATTATTTACATAACAAATCTTGAGATCATATATGCATTCTTTATATAAGTAAAACAACTGCGAAATTTAAAAGTTCCAGCTTGAAATTCAACCTGTATCAGATGTAAGCCGTAGTCTGTACTCTGTGTTCCTTTTTTTTTTATCAAAATGCCTAATCCAGCAACCTGTCATGAAACAAAAAAGAAACTACAGACTATATGCGCACCTATAATATGAGTAGTAACACCAGGTACATAGTTTTAAAGCTGAAGCAAAACTACTGTAGTCCTAAATAATTAGCCGAATTAACCCTATATATACTAAGTGCGGGATTAACGGTCGAACGGACAAATGTAAAACAATATGATGATACGTGCTCTATAAGTAATTTGGTGACAATGCATATTTTTGAATATGCAGTTCATATAATGGAATGGTAATTTGAAGATTAGCAATGTAAAAAGGATAGCATTTCCGTCAATTCGTCTTTGGTGGAAAGTTGATTAATTGGAAATTTTACCGCATCTCCTTATATTTCATAATGGTTTGAATTTTCTAGAGAAGAGCAAAAGTTTTAAGACTTAAACTAATATTTACCAAGAGACTGAAATGTTACTATGACAATAATACTACACATACTCAAAATTTTCCAACGTGTACTAAAACTACAAATAAGAAGTGTAAAGACACTATTCCAATTAGCATTAGTCACGATTTTCTTGATGCATTCAAGGTGTTGATGTCAGTTATTTAATGCCCAGCTGTTGCTATCTTCTAAATTGCATATCACATATCTCCATTTATCATTCTATCAGCCAACTTTTGTACAAATAACATGTACAAAATTTTTTTTTATTTGTACTTTTGCTTTTACAAATAAAGTCTCATGTTACCCCACTTCCAAAATGAGCAAGCGGTAACGTAGATATTTAGTTTTGCGTAACTGTTCAATTTTGGTCTTCCTCGCGGTCTGCGTTTAAACTTTGTCGATTTTTTTAAAAAAATTAGAGGCAATGATTTAAATTTTAACAACTAAAGTTCCAAGTGACGGGTGTAAATTTTAGGATTGATTGCTTTGACTATTGGTTGGTTAACGTCCAGTGGAAAATATTTCATGCATGTTCAGGACGAGAACAAGTTAACAATAAAAACAATAGGTAGGTTTTGCAATAGAGGCAGGGCATCCGCGATGATGGTCGGGAAAATTTTAACTGACGCTATACATGTATATACTTGTATACTTGTTCTAAAAACTAATTTTAAGAAAGAAACGTTCCGGGCCTTTTCCGACGCCTAGTATGCGAGCAATATGGACCTCAGATCCCTAAAAGGTAACTTTGTTAATTTTCTTTCAGTCGTTTTGTCTCCCAACTTGTACATGTACAACATTATTTCCAACTCAAAACTAAAAAAACACCGAATACCCAGGCAAGCGTAAATTAACACGAATATAAAATCTAAATGATTTCAAGATCTAGCTTTTTTACAGTCTCTTTCCGTTTGAATAATAAAAAGTTAGCCGTTTGCATGTAAATTTCAAGAAAAAAATTATAACGGAATCAGGGAACACGGAACCGGTCTGACTACAGCAAGCCCCAACTATCAACTTGCGTTTGTAGACGCAAGTGGATACTCGGGGCTGGCTTTATTCAGACTGTAACGCAATCTAATTAAAAACCGATCTCTCATCGCTCCTGTTTCTGATATGTCGCGTGGGAGATCTAACGAAACCGGCTTTGAGGTCACATGTGAGTGAACTAAAAGTTATGAATTTATAAAGATATGCAAATAAGTTGACGACCTATTAATAAGCCAATCAAAAAGGTTTATGAATTATTTTGATCTCAAAGTGGGTTTCGTTAGATCTCCCACGCGACATTTCAGAAACAGGAGCGATGAGAGATCGGTTTTTAATTAGATTGACTGTAACGGAACCTGAATTTTGTTATTTTATTTTAACTTTCTAATGCTTCATTCCGATGTTGCTGTCCGTCCTGAGTAGACGTGGTTTATACAATTACAAAGCTGGCACTGTATTTTAAAATATTTCCAAAACTATATCGAATTTACTCTGTAAAGACCAATAAATTTCAGAGATTGTTTACACATGGAACACAGGAAAAGTTATTCGGCTTAATAACCACTTTTTTACATTCCATACAAACAAACTATTTTCTGTATGATTTTCAACGTCTGCTTGTATTGTGCTTTTCCCCCTAATTATATCCGTATTCTCATCCAAATAAATTTCAATTTGTCCGCGCGGTGTTTTTGATGACCATTTTAAAACGAATTAATAGTTGTAAAATTCCCCGTTTTTTCACACATCATTCTAAGCTTCTATAAATTAGATTTCTACTTTCAAAACAAAATTTTATGGGGATACGGCGTGAATCATGAATAAGTACTTATTGCAAAAATAAACTAAAGTTTACTTTTATAAATTGTTATTTGGATGGAGAGTTGTCTCATTGGCACTCACACCACATCTTCCTACATGTATATCTATACCAAGAATAAAAATAAAGTGATAAAACTGTGTCGGTTTTTCATAAGAACATATATATTAAAGCGTGCAGATGCTTAAATATCAAAGAAACAGAATATTTAAAAGTAAAGTAATACTTTTTAAAGATTAACAATGGGCAGAATGATTGCAGGAAAACGATAAAACAATCTATGTCAAATAACCGCTACGTATTGCATCAAAACTCTCGGCACTCTGCATCTAGGGAAATTTACCGTTAAAAATGCCACACAAAACCCGCTGCATTGGCGTATATGTGTGAACGTTATTCGATAACATCAGGAACGACAACTCATGGCGTAACGTCATTCGGGATCGTGTTACCTAAGCTTCACCATGAACAACATAACTAATATTTATGAATGTGAAAACCGTTTCTGATATTATGAGACACACAATTCTCAATTGTTCCTCCTCAAACAGACACAATTTTCCATTTCGTTCATATGAAAATATGTGCATATTCAGCTATTAATAGAGTTCTCTTGAATTTTGTCAAATAACAAAGGAGGATGTATTAACACTCACTGCTTAATCTGTAATCCAATGACATGAGCTATTTATTTTTAAGTACTTGTGTTATGTATGTCTGCTTGACATTAATGTCAGGGGTTGTTACTTAACTAACATTACAAAACTTGAAGATCTTTTCTACGTGTATGGAAATATCTTCATTTTAAGAAAGCAATTCCTTTAAAAATAGTATGGTATTGGTTTGAAAATAAGAGAAAAAAAAATGAGCAGCTAATGAACAACAAATGGAAAGTAGCAATCACTTGTCACATTTTAGCTACATTTAACAAACAAATAGGAAAATTATAAATTATGGTCGTACTTAGTTCAGTCTCCTATTTCCAGAATTTATATCATTTTTTATATATTCTACCACTTCTAACCCGATACATAAACTGTTAAATGGAATGCTATAGAAATATCGTTAACGTCCATCTGTATGACCTAACTGTTATGTATTGGCTTCAGATTGTAATTCGAAGAAGGGAAACACAGAAAATAGAGGTCGATATAATTTATTGTTTACTTTTTTCGACATCTCGTTTTGATGGGTAGTTAATTGTGCCTATCAGCAAATGAATACATTGATAAATATTTATTGTAATCGCTACCCCTTATTGTTCTATTCCTAGTGATACCAACGTATATTATATTAAACGTTGATTTCAACTGAACTGTTAATCAACATTAATAGCCTATTTCATCCAAACAGTTAATTAAAAACAACAATACGGTGCATGAAGAACTTGTAATACAAAGCAATAGCGTTAAACTACTTTTTGAAGAAAATTTATGTGTCTGCTTTTGCATTCTTGAATGTCTTTAAACACAATGTTGTTCAATACATTCAGTTTCTATGTGTGTGCAAACTTTACATTATTTGTGCCTATACCAAGTCAGGAATATGACAGTTGTTATTCATTCGTTTAATGCGTTTGAAGTTTTGATTTTTTTCCATTTCATTAGGTGCTTTCCGTTTTGATATTTCCGTGGAGTTCAGTATTTTTGTGAATTTAACTTTTCCTGTCATTTAAAATAAAAATGCGTGATATTTTTAACAGTTTTTCGTAGTATGCCCATAACAATAGTCAACATACCTACTAATGCCCATACCAATAGTCAACATACTAACTACTGCCCATAACAATAATCAACATACACAATAATATCTATAATAAAAGTCAATGTATCAAATAACTGACACAAACAGATGTACAAAAAATCTACATCAACATTTTGCAACATTTAAATGTATCTTTTTTTTAACATCCGTCACATGTAAATCCTTGGTGAATACACATATCAATCAAAAAGCAGTCTTTATATAACACAAGTGAATAAATACATTATTTACAGCCAATATCACAATTTGAAATACCTTTTTATCATCAGAATTTGCTACAGGAGCTGGAGCTGGAGCACAGGTGGCTATCAAAAAGGCGCATAATTTAAGCGGGAGACCAGCAGATTGGAATGTATGTATAAATATTACCTTAGTATAAGCATTTTTTTCTAAAATCCTCACACGTATATAATTATATTTAATTTGGAACATATCCAACGATGAATGTCTTCTAAAACGTTCGTGACTCATAGTTCAAAACGCGAGTAACATTAAATTGTATACATGAGGTGTCGGGTTTGATAAATATTTTAACGGTGAATGTATTGATTGAAAATCGAGTTAGTATTAAAATTGCGATTTTTAATCAAAAAAAAAAACATATCAAAATGTCTTACAATTTTAACGTATGAATATTTAATGTTAACATATTTACCAATAATAATGTTTTTTTTAATTTTAATTTTGGACTTTAATGAGTAATATATTCACTGGTCGAAATGGTGAGTGTCCCATACCAGCAGCAAGGGTGGCTTTAAATCAACATCTCTGTCAAACAACTAAAATTTAAATTAAATCGAACACTATCTACTACCAAGGTGCAATCAGCATGATGATACATCTTTCCTTGTTAAGGGATGATTTGATGGAGTTTGCGATACATAAATAAAACGATCTGCAATGTTTAGAGAATATAATTCTGTGAGGACGACATTTCGATAAAAAAGTAGGTTTTCATCTAAGATATTTCTTGCAAATACCCACAGTGCTTTGACGTATATGTTTTTTTAGTGTGAGCACTTAGATATATTTCGTTTCTGCTGTTAACATGGTTAAGCCTTGCAATTAGAAGTCTATAAATAGTTTGTAGTTACATTGATTACAAAGGATGTAAATATGTGTCCGCCCTGAGATTTAGATAATCAAGCTATTTGTACACACACGTATATTATTCTGTTGCTATAAATCTAAACAGTCTGAAAATGTTGATACATATCAACAAATCAGAATAGAGAGTGTGCATAAATGTCGCACTTATATTCTTTACATATGCTAGATATATGGTTTGTATCAACAAGTAACTATATTGTGAAACATTAACCTATGTTGTGAAATTAATTAAGCATTTTATATATGTTGTTTCTCTCCAGGTGCAAACAGTTTGTGAGTTCATAGAGTCAATACCTAACTGTGCGCCGTATGTTGAGAAATTCAGATCAGAACAAGTCAATGGGACTGCCTTATTAGCACTCGACAAAAAGGATCTAAAAGAATTTTTCGAGATGCCTTTAGGATTAGCCGTCAACGTTTGTTTGCATTTGAAGAAGTATGAAGAACAAAATAAATGAGACACATTTACGCATTCTATATTTGTACATACGAATCTTGTAGATTTGTAACATAGATTGTGTGTTTCAATTGTTTTGTATTTGAACTTTAATATGAACAGAGGTTGGAATCATCAAATAAAAGAATACAAATTCATGTCTAAAATAGATGATTTTATTATATATTCATACATGATGTTTAACTTCCAATACATATACTTTCTAGGATTCTTATGTTGACTGCACTCTTTTAAAATAGTGGAATTCACATCGAAAAGTAAGATTATTTTCAAAATAGCAACCACTCAATTCATTAGAACCGTTTATAATGTCTCGTTGTAGCGTGATTGCCTAAATTGCAGAATTCCTGGGTTTGAACCTTGGAATCGTAAAACTAAATACTTTCAAATTAGTATTCTTCATTTAACATATTGTGTCTAGGTAGGCAGAATGTCTCTCTGAGAAAGGTAACTTAGTAGAAGACATTTAGCACGTTGAAAGGTAGTTCATGTTTTTTTTTTCAGTACAAAGCAAGGTTAATATCGTAACGCAATTACTTTACACATTGCTGACCTTAATTTTGTGTGATGACCATGCAATACCATCTAATTAACTGGTGGAAGCAGTCTACATAATTGAGGTGGTCTATTGAACAAACAACGGAAAAGGAGTGATTTTAATAGTTCGTTCCCGTATTGTGCTGCTTTATCACTGTCACAGATTAGGGAAGGGTTGGAATCCCGCTAACATGCTTGACCTCGCCACATTCTGTTTGTATGTCCCTGTCCCAAGTCAGGAGCATGTAATTAAGTAGTTGTCGTAAGTTTATGTTATACATATTTGTTGTTTTGTTCGTTTTTTGTACATAATTAAGGCCCATAATTTTCTTGTTTGCATTATTTTACATTTTCATTTCAGGGCCTTTTATAACTGACTATGCGGTATGGGCTTTGTTTATTGTTGAAGGTTACCTGTAGTTGTCAATTGCAGTGTCATTTTGGTCTCCTGTGAACATTGCCTCATTGGCATCGCCATAGACATCGTTGTTATTCCTTTGTCCGAAATAGTAGTATTCGACAAAAACCCACGTAAGCAACTCAATAAATGTTGATACGATTACGATACATGTAGTTTGTGCTTAATTGACAGTGGCTATGTTGCCTGCTCCGGCAAAGTAGTGATTTACATGGAGTTTTGCTATTTTGCCAGTTAATTAACTTAATTAGGATTGCAAGATAAAAATAATAATTAAGAATAGAATAAATATAGAAACATACACTTTAACAAGAAATTTCTATACAAATTGATTTCCTTTATATTTAGAATAAGTAGTTTCTAAAAATGTGTATCTATAAATATCTAAAAAGAAAAGCATAAGTATCAATATACATACTAGTACTTTTTTCTTAAATGTGAAGTATAAAATAAAGCATTAACATTTAAATTGATACTGGTACTTTTTCTTTGATAGAAAGACTAAAATATCTTTCTTAAAAGAAAAACATATAATATATACACATAAGAAAAGAATACAAACCCATAAAAAAATCGACATTTTGATTAACCCTTTTTTTTTGTTTTAATAACATAATAATTTTATTCATCAAAAATTGCTTGTTACAAAAACTGTCAAGATTCCAAGACTACTCAGGGAATAATCAGCTGATTAGATATACATTTAATTAAGTCAACAGTTACTGTAGAATAAAATAAAAGTATTATATTAGTTTTGAAACAAAACATAACACCCAACAACTTCAAACTGCTTGAGGAGTGTTACAAAACCAATGCCTTGTTTTTTTTATGATTTTCTTTTGAGTCTAGCACCAAAAAGTTGCTGCCACTGCAGACATGAACTGAACACAACACTTGTTTCTTTTGTGTCTACATCACTTTTGAAGACTGAAATGCAGATATTTATAGATTGTCGTTGATCATCTCAACGAGATTGATTTTCTCGCTTGAGCCGGTAACACAGAATTTCTCCAAATAACATCAATAAGGTCTGATTGTAACTGCAACGTTTTCATTTTATATCCATTAGATGCTGCAAATAACTGATTTACCACAAACTGATCATTGCTAAAATGTTTAACGCACAATCTTGATGTGTAGGATGGCTGAAAGTTCTTCCGTTTCACTTTGATTGTCTGTCCATAGTTTACCTCGTCTGTCATCTTTAAGAAACTCAAATAATCTTATTCCTAGACCTGACCCAGTTTTTTTTTTTTTTGTAATATAGGATCTCGCTGATTTTTTTTTCTATAAATGAACTTTATCATATACGTAACAGAAAACTAACAGAGAAATCATACCACACCTACTTATATTTTGTGTACTTTGTACCGGATTTGTTTTCAATTATTGCAAATAAGTTGACATCATTATCAAACTATTCACTACTCCAAATACGATGTAAATAGGTGAAAAAAGAGGGACGAAAAATACCAAAGGGACAGTCAAACTCATAAATCTAAAACAAACTGACAACGCCATAGCTAAAAATTAAAAAGACTAACAAACAACAGCACACATGGCACAACATAGAAAACTAAAGAATAAACAACACGAATCCCACCAGAATACTAGGGGTGATCTCAGGTGCTCCGGAAGGGTAAGCAGATCCTGCTCCACATGTGGCACCCGTCGTGTTGCCTACGTGATAACTAATCCGGTAAATAGTCTAATTCGGTATGTCACATTCATGAAAGGGAAGGGGACTGTAGTTACGACGTAAGGAACATACCCGATATCATTTGTGAAACGGTAATTCCATAACGGTCAACCAAAACGTGATGGCGTCCGTAAAATTTACGAAGGGATGATTTCAACTTCACCATTTGGAACTCTTGGTTTAATAGCTTCCTTGTGAGCAGCAACCCTCTATCAAGAAAATCATGATAGGAAATGCAAGCACGGGAATATCGTATCAATTGGGAGATATATACCCCGTAGGCAGGTGCTGCTGGAATGGTGCTACTTAGAAATGGAAAGTTAACAATTGGAAAGCTGAAATCATCTCTTTTGTCGTAAAGTTTGGTTTTCAACCGACCCTCGTTGTCAATTTCTAGATGTAAGTCAAGATATGAGGCTGAATTAACTGTATCTGTAGTATCCTTTATCTCTAGCTCGATGGGATAGATGCGTTCCAAATAGTCACCAAATTTTGAAGTATTGAGTGAAAGAACATCATCTATATAGCGGAAAGTAGAGTTAAAGAATATTGCTAACTTCTTATCTTTCTTCCTAAGAAGTTACTGTATGAAGTCAGCCTAATAATAATAAAGAAAGAAGTCGGCAAGTACAGGGGCACAGTTTGTTCAAATTGGAATGCCGACAGTCTGTTGAAAAACACGTCCTCCGAACGTAACAGATATTTGGTCAATCAAGAAATCAAGGATCTTGATAATGTCAGTTTTAGAGAATTTTTTGTTTGAATCAGAGTGATCCTTTACAAAGTAGGATGTATCTCTCCCTAAGACAAGATACTTGTGTCTACGTTGGCCATTCTTTTTTATGAAGCAAAGCAATACCAACTCTTTCAATTTGTCTCTTAGTTTGGAATGTGGAATACTTGTGTAAAGAGTAGAAAAGTTAAATGTTTTAATACTGTTACAAGATGAAAGAGAGTTAGATTGTATGTACTCTAAAAGATCTATGGAATTTTTAAGTATCCACATCTGATTCACGCCACCTCTAGAATAGGCAGTTTCACAATAACTTTGAAGCCCGTCTTTGATTGCTGATAAAATAGATGTTATTAATTAAGAAAGAGGTTTCGTGGAGCACTTGGAAGACCCATCAATATACCGTTGTTTGTAAGGACACTTATGTAGTTTAGGTATCCAATACAGTGATGGAAGATCCAGTTCTTCATCTTTGGTTGACATTTCAAGGGACACAGAACAGACCTATGGTTATCCAGGATTTCCTCTTTGGTAAGTGTCGTGAGGGTATATGCTGAGTTTCCAAGTGAATTATCAATACCTCATTCGCTTATCAAGCAGTTAATGTAATGAGTTTTACACTCAAAAACGATGTTGTTTGGGGCTTTATCTGCGGGGACAACAACATATTTGTCATGGAGGTACATGTAGGAGAGGTGTTTTGCAACAATTGGGTCTTTAAAGATTGACGTAGCATGGGCATTGATAGACTCATTCATTTTCTTAATTATGATTTGTATCAACGACCTCACTGCCTTAATCCATTCGGAAAGAGTATCTACGTCTTCCTTCTCGCGCTTACCCCATTGCCTGGCATAATCCTCAACTGTATCCATTACAATTTTAAAGTTGTATTTCAAATTGATGAATTTAGGCTTACGATATTTCGGACCTTTCGATAACACATTTCGTAGAGAAGTGGTATTAACAATGTTGAGGTCACCGGTAATGACGTGCTATCAGGAGGTTTAGACTTGAAGTCGTCAATATCGAGATCCTGCAAAACGTGTTTGTAATTGAAAAATTTAGTTGGAATAGGTTTGGTATAGGTATAAGAAATGATTAATACAGACTGGTCTTTGAAATAAGGAGGTTATTTCGATGGAACTAATTTATGATGAAGGATATTGCTTAAGTTGACGCCATCGAGACCTTTGTTGGCAAAGGAAAGATTAAGGAAAGATCTTTTCTCTTTTTCATCTTTGCCAATGCGGACTGGCTTGAAAAGTCTGTGACGAGCAATATCCGAAATTATAGCTTCAAGTTTGTATTGGTTTGAATGAGGGTTTGTAACAGTGGATTCCAAACATATATTGAACAGAGAATGAAGTTTTGAAAGGGGTAACGAATAAAGTTTCGTGCGAATGTGATGAATACCTAACGGTTTTTGTATAAATGGCAGCAAGTCATTAATAGATACATCATGCAGAGAATGTGATGTATAATGTCGATGACCATGACTGCATCTACGTCGAGGAGTCGAGTTGAAAGTATTCATCACATTCACCGAGTTACACGAAGGACTAGATAGAATACCTATACCATCAATTTTGTCATTGCAACCATAAGGTGTCGCAGTTCCCAATTGTCTAATCCAGTAGTCCTCTTTTTGTCTACGGAGAGTCGTTGAAAGATTAGGATTGTTAGAGCTATGGTATATCTTATCGATAATGCGAACTATCATAGAAACGATGGAATGATCGGGCTGATTGAAATGCTGGTATAGAATGTCGTTAGCATTGAGGTTAATGTCTGATCTTTGACCGCACATACGTTTGTTTAGCCTTCCTTTCGTTTCACCGACGTATACCAATCCGCAAAGGTTGCACTCCAATCCGTAGACGACATTTATCGATTTACAGTTCAGATCACCGTAACTTCTGGTAAAATATGACTTTTTGTTCAAATTGCTAGTGAATTCAGCATCTGTAATTCAAATTGCACAAGTTTTGCAGCCTTTGGTCTCACATTTCGAAATGTGACAGTGTTGTACTGTGTCATCAAAAACCAACATGTCTTTAAGGAGAACTGAACATGGCAGTATATGTGTCATATTGCTGTTATCACTAGGACGATGATCTAAATGAGTCATGTTTGAGATATTTGTCATGTCTGGTGATGAGGAGATGTAAATAAGTGAAAAGGTGATACGGAAACTCCAATATTATATATTATTAATCACTTAATACTGTTATTGCAGGTCGATGAGTTATTAAATACGACAATTAAACACTCAATATCAGACTATAAAAACAATTGTTTCAGACAGACTTTCAGACTTATTGTAATTTTCCAAATTAGTTTGTTCATATAAAAAAACAAGAACAGTTCGTTTGTTCATTTTTTAATCAGCGGTTTTGCACTTTCTCATTTGACAATAACGATGTATTTATATCTATGTTAACATGTATAAGGAGACTGCTCGAGATATGAAAACAAATCGAGAGAGCAAAAGAAAACAAAACTAACTTCGAATCAGCTTTTAGTATTGTGCCGGTAATATAAACAAATATCATTATATCTGTGATCAGGATTAAACTATAATAATTTACTTGGATGGAGATCTGTTTCTTCAGACAGTATTTGTTTTAAAAAAAAAATCTGTTATATTAAGTAATGATACTGAATTGTCAGTTTGAATTTACTGATGAATGTTTAGTGTCTTCAATCTATTTCAAATTCACAACTTATCATATAGAGAAATTGACAATACCGGATAACTTTTATTTCGTCAAAAAAGGTATAAGCATTATGTTGTCATCTTAATGAATTATCTGACTATACATACAACACGTTTTATTTTAAATAATTGTGATATAGTTCATGCCGTGTATTGCCCATTTGGGAATCTTGTCAGTCAGACTTTTCGATGATGCAATACATACCATACTTTCAATTTGGTTCATGGATAAATTGTATAAACGATAAAACCTTTGATCATTTTAATGACACCAGACAACGCTATGTCCCACATCACTAAGAGAGGGATGAAGAAGATGATTTCTCCTCTAAAAACAGTGAGAATCTCTATCTCTATCTACAGCCGTGAAACTGACAGAACAGAATGTTTCGCAAGAGAAGGTAGTTGTGAATTCCGTATTAATCTTTTCTATTACTATCTCTCTCATATTCTTTGGCGTTATACTAGTGCAAAACACGTATGTGAATAACTGTAATTAATTAAGACATTATCATTTCAATCGGAGAATGCGTGGTCAATAATCGTGCATACACCTAAAAACATTTCCATATGATATTTCTTGTTATTAGGAAGAAAATGAAAATTTCCGTTTATCAATTGGTTATGGACTATATACATCTCCATTCATTTTGTTTCTACACTTATAAAACGTGCTAGGTATATCGTTGTTTTCTTTTTAAATGTGAAGAAACCATACAATTATACCTGGAATAATATAAAAACATTTAAGATTCATATTGTTTATCGGAGAAGAACTAAATGATCGTTTCTTTCACTTAACAGCTTCCATCAAACATATTAACATTCTTCTGCAAATGGCACCTTGAGTACTATTACAAAAACAAACACCAAAAAAACACCAGAAAAGGCGAAAAACAAACGGAAGTCTTATAAAGATGTTTGCGTCTGCGTTTTAAGTACCTGATGTACCCACCAGTATTATCAAATTAAATGTATAAACGTTTACAGAAGATACAGTTGTGCGCAATACATACGCAGACATCAAGCTTTATTGAACTTGCATTTTTAAACAAGCATTATATTTGATTTTCAAAATAATCTAAGTAGTTAATAGAAAGTGGTTCACAATAAAAACAATTTAAATCCAATATACTCATCATAACAGTCAGATGCCTGCTTTCCTGTTGTCTGTTCTTTAGTCGGGTTGTTGACCCTTTGACACATTCTCAATTTCCATTCTCAATTTTATTCTAACTGACTAAAAGTATGTTAAGGTATAAATCGTTTATTACTAGTCTTGACTTATTTTCTGCACATCTAGTTAAATGTCTTAATGGTTTGTTTGTTATTATGACAAATAGGTGTTTGAGTGTTTCAAAGTATCGAATGCACTAATAAAAATTAAAAAAAAAGAAATGAATGTCAACTCATTACATAATCTAGAATGTCATGCAATGGATTGAACAGATACAATCTAATAGCCAAACAATTTACAAATACATTTATAATAATCAATTTTCAATTTGTAATGAATCTATGAAGAACATTTTTAAGGTAAAAGTTAAAAAACAATATTCAACAAATAATAATAAAAACAAAAATAATAGCTTTATTTTAGTCATTAAACGTATTACCATTCTATCGTTTCCGTTTCATGCAAATTGTTACAAAAAAACTAACGAATAATTGTGATACAGTTCAGGGTATTTGATTTTTTACGAAGGCCCTAAATATTAAGGTTCGCAATGGTTTGTTTTTCTGGTATTGAAAGTATTTCCTAGCTCTTGTGGACAATACTTAAAAAAAGATCCAATTTGTTAGACAGAAGACATTTTCAAGAACTTTTTTCTTTATGGACTGCCAAATGTTTCCAATCTATCTTTGTTTCTGCATTTGGATAAAATACATTGAAGGAATTGTCATAGCATCAATAAAATATCGTTAATAGAGAACGATTACTTCTGAGTCTTTATGATGCAATTCATTTATGATAAGTATGTTTCCACATCATGCAAATGGAATATAATCCAGTTATTGTTTGTAACTAATGGAAAACATTTAGAGGAAATATTGTGGACGCAGATGTTGACCCGTAAATTCAATAACGGTCAACCAAATCGTGTTGTCGTTTGTTTTGTAGAATTTTAAGATGGCGATTCGTTTCATATATGCCAGAACACTATAACTTACATATATATTTGTTTAAATACATCAAATAATAACATAACAAACAACATTTGAACTTTATGATTTGTTTAGAAATTTAACTCTGACGGCACTTTTAAGGTGTGGATCAAGTCGTGTGACAGACAATGCGTGGTTCTGTTGTGCTGTTTTTATGTGCTGTGTTAGGTTGTTTTACGTATTTGCTTTTATTCTGTTGTATGTCAGCACTTCGGTCTTAACATTTTTATCTATTTAATGGTCATTTTTTTTTTAAATTTATTGTTTGCAAAAGTATAAATAATTCTAAACAGTTTTTTTTCTCCCAGGCATATATCACCGTAGCTGTATTTGGAACACTTTGGGGAATTTTGGATTATCAATGTTCTTTTACTTTGTACATGTATGTTTACCGATTTTGAAGTGACTGTCACTGAAATACCCTTCCCTTTTCACGAATGTGACCTACCGAATTAGATTATTTACCAGATTTGCAATAACATAAGCAACTTGATGGGTGTCACATGTGGAGCAAGATCTGTTAACCGTTCTTGAGCACCTAAATCGCTAAATGTTCTTCTGTTCGTTATGTTATTGACATGGATAATAAATAATTATCTTTTGTTGACATTAGATCAGAGTTTTTAGATGTCAGATTATTGATAATGAATAACACACAATTACCAAAAAGTAAAAACACAAAAATACTGAACTCCGAGGAAAATTCAAAAAGGAAAATAAAAAATCAAAAGGCAAAATCAAAAGTCCAAACACATCAAACGAATGGATAACAACTGTCATATTCCTGACTTGGTACAGGCATTTGTAAACTTAATTGATATTGATATCTTGTGTGTACCATTCCATTACATAATTGATAAAATTGAGGGAAAAATTCCAAAACTTTTGTAACGTATTGTTACCATAACATTGTATATATGATAAGTTTTGGAATAGCTGTATTTGCAATTTCTTCTAGGGAAAAGTAGAATAATAATAATTGTTCTTTTACATATCAAACAAATAGGAAACAGCTGTCATCATCCAGGAACGTACAGTATTTTTTTTTATCTACAAACGTGCATTTAACTTGGTTTTACAGCTAGCCGAACCTCTAACTGATATGGTGCATTCAATTATATTAAGTTTAAAAGAATGTATCAACAAAACAATCATTTGTCATTTTGGGGCTATTTATAGTCGATTATGTGGTAAGGACATTGCCCATTTTTGAAGGCCGTACAGTGACATTTATGTCTGTGTAATGTGGTCTCGTGTGTAGAGTTGGCTTATTGGCAATCATACCACATCTTATTTTTATATGTAATTATGCCAACATATTTGGTTACAGCAGTCATTATTGTGTTTTAGTTGTTATTACTAGACCTCACATAATAATGGGAACAAAGGAACCAAAAAGGCTTAACATAACTCTTTGACAAAAAAATAACGAAAAGAATACAAACTTTATCAAAACACAATAGCACAATAACACAACGGCGGACCTAATTCATATTTAGTATGCTTCAACTTGTTTTTGTTTATTGAAAACCATTGTAGGATATTTTGTAAAACGATTTGTTAACATAAGATTTGTGGTTGAACAATGTAATGATAGTTTTGTTAGATTTAATTACAGAGAATGAAATATCTTTTAACATGTTCGAAAGTTATTTCGGGTTGATATGAATACACATACGCGAGTAAACAGCTTTACATTTTTACATACACTACGTACCTAATTTTTGAAATTTAATTTATTTGTAGAAATTGCTGATTAGCCGGCATTGTACCGTTGAATGTCGTGAATTTATTAAAAATTCAGGGTTAACCAAATGCCGCTCTTTATTTCCTGGACATTATAATATGACTCACATATATACTGTTAAAGACGTGAAATGCCTGATGAAGAAAATGAAAATGAGTCGAATTCCTCGTTATCTTAAAATTATAAAACCGACTTTATTGAAAACCAAGTGCTAAATTTACTTAAGATACAACGATTAATGGGATGCAAGTTCACAGCTAGTTCGTGTAGACGACATTCTTGTACAATAATGTTACTTAGTAATATCAATAGCAATTAAGGAGAAATGAAGTGGGGGTTGTTGATTCATCAGTTTATACAAAATTCAACAATAAAGACGAATCATTAAATAAAGTAAATTTTCAAACAAATTGATAAATAACATCGGAGAGACCTTTTCAATCATTGTTTAGTAGTCATCGTATGTAGCTTATTCAATTTATTTTAAATGTATTCCCTAGAATATTGTTTAACCATACAAACGTCACCAATGCACAGCTTTATTTGGCTAATGCAATATAACATTGTTTGAACATATACATGTATCGAGATCCACATTAAAATTGTCGACACAGAAAAAGAGATAGAAAGATATCAGATTTCTATTCAAACGCATTACCCGAAAATAAATTGACAAAGTAATAAACTTATTTAAATGTCTAAAGAAAAGTAAAAGACAACAACATACAAACACTATTCCACACACACAATAAAGAAAAATAAAGACTGAGCAACATGAACCCCATCAAAAACTGAATGAGACATGCACCCTCTAATAATGATACCCAAAACTACCCACCACCCATAGCAAGACCCTACACACATGCAGTGTAATTTGTCAACATAAACATGCTTTCAAAATAGTTGATTTTTTGTCGTTTGAGATAATCAATCTTAACCAGAATATGCTTACCCTTCTGGAGCACATGGCATCACCCTAAGTTGTCAGTGGGGTTCGTGTTGCTTATTCTGTAGTATTCTATACTGTGTCTTGTGTACTATTATTTGTCTATTTGTCTTTTTTATTTTTAGTCATGGCGTTGTCAGTTTATTATCCATCTATTGCGTTTGACTGCCCCGCTAGTATCTGTCATCCTTTTCACTAACTATTGCATTAATCAGGAAAAAGGAAAAACAAGTATTTACATCTTATTTCGATCCTTCATTACATTTTTGTAATACAGTCATTTATTCAGACGTAATGGAAGTCAAGGTAACCGTGTTTTCATCCTCGAAAATAAATTACACTTCTTATCAACGTGAACAATAATCTACTTTTTGAAATGTTCTCTTTCAGAGATTTTTCTTTGTCCTTATTTCACTTTATTTAGACTAGTATTCTGTAATTTCAGTTAAGTTGTGGTAGATTTGTATTACCATGATCAGGGAAAAAACATAGAAATTAGAATCCTTCCACAAAATGTGTTTTACTGATGTAACCGCACATGACCATTCCCGCATTGATAAAAACAATATATTCTGTTGGTGTTGAGATAATGAACTAACGTGGTTTATGAGTTTTCACAATATGGTGTGCGGAAATGGAACAATTACAGCCCAATCCTTTCGATTTATGTCATTACCCCGTTATTATCTTGTGATTGGTTAAAAACTGTATTCGTTGTTTGTTTGTATCATTACTTATACAGCTATAGCAGGGAATGATTTAGTCAATTGAAGGATAGAATACATCAACATCGTCGAAGTTTTCATTTTTCTCCATGCCCATGTTGACGTTAATGTAGTGATAATGCATGATTATCACACCTTTTTCAGGTTAGTGTTTTGTGTGTTTGTGGTTGTGGCTGACCATTTGAGGAAGTTGTGCTTCTTTCCAATGTATTTTGTAATGATTATGCGTTAACAGACTAACATCAATATTTAGTGGTTTCATAATGAGAGGGAATGGGCGATCGCTGACCTGCCAACAAATACTGAATACTCAAAAATGTATTACTTACCACTGGGACTGTGTACACAATATACCCAATAATTTTGCATACCTTTTTTCGGTGTCGATGTGGCATGCGGTATGTTGGCGAGACAGAACAGTAATTCAGCACACGCATGAATGGTCAGCGAAGTGACTACACCAACGAGCCAAACTGACGGTAAGTTGTTATTTGAGTTCACCTGGGCACGCTCAAGCTAATATCAAAAACCTTATCATCAAAATCATATACGACAACGAGGGTTGGTCAAGGGCAGACAGACTTGCTCAGGAAAGGTTTTGGATAAAAAAGCGAAGGACACCTTCCTCACAGGGAATACATGAAAAAGAAACATAGAATAAGTCACTCATTTTCCCTACCATCACTCATTTTCCTACGATAGATATATGAAGATGTGGTATGCGTGTCAATGAGACAACTCTTCATCCAAGTAACAATCTATAAAAGTGAACCATTATAGGTCAAGGTACGGCCTTCAACACGGAGCTTTGACTTACACCGAACAGCAAGCTATAAAAGCGCAACAAAATTTACTAGTTTAAAACCATTCACACGGGAAATCCAACTGTCTAATGTTTATAAAAAAACATAGAAAGACGCACCTACGATCACTTGTCTCCAGTATATCAGGCTTCCATAATTGACTCTAACAGTTTTAACTATTTTTTTTTTAAATTATACCAGTTTAAATTACAAGTTCTTTTTGTAGGGTGAGGGATCTACAAGTACACAGTCAAATTTAATCATTTAACCTTAGTCAAAATTTAGTATTATTTTTTTAATCATTATCAAACTGCTATGCATTTTTCATTTTTAAATAAACAATTAGCTTTTAAATACAAATGGTTTGAGAAACCCTGATAAATATGAAAACGCAACAAAAAAAAAACCCTACACTGACGCCCTTCATTTAATACATTTTTACGGACATGGTGTTGGAATTAGTGACAATATTTTACAATTATATCAGATGCAGACCTCGGTTTTTCTAGAGTATTTTTAAATAATGCAACTAGAAACCAGTGATTGATTTGAAAACGGCAGGAACAGCTGTTTTGGAAAACCGATTGCATTTGTGTAATTGATTTAGGTAATGTTGTTACTATATTATTCTAGACATTTAACATTTATACAATATATTAAAATATTTAACTGTTATCAATTAAACGTTTCAACTAAAAGTGCACATAGCTTATCCGTATGTAATTATTTTGTGCTAACAAGTATATGTAATTCTGAACACGTACACAAATGTACCAATTCCCTCAGAACTTAATATAGAACTTGTAACATTAAGTGAAGTACACTGTTAAACATTCAAAACTAATAAAGTCATATGACGATTGTTCACAGGTCTATCTCGATAAACGAAGTTATTGTGTCTGAAAAACTGATAAGATAGATACCATTTATTTGCTTAAACTTATCAAATATGTGCATACATATAATTATTCGTTTTACTAATATTCTTCCACAAATGACTTACAGACAGCTTGTTATCAATTTTTTTATTGTCAAGAATCAGGGAGAAACTGTGAAAATAGGTAAACCACTGGAGGTGTTAGAAGTTACAAAAAGCATGTTTCCGTTTTTTTGGGATGAAGAACCTGTATGAACTGGTTATGATTGAAACCATTATAAGTGACATGAAGAAATAAATATATTGATTGCAATCCATAAGATCTATACACACTGTGAAATATAATTAATTTAAAGTGCTCTGAATAGGAACTAACATATTTGCAACAAATCATTTAAAGTTAATCTGATCATTGTCCGATATATTGATGATACATACAACGTTTCTTATTAAACTGTAAAAGGCTAAAAAAAAATCCAAATATGTGTGAAACAGTTTTAACCGGTGAAGTGTTAGCTCATACAATATTTATCACGCAAACATATGTAGTAATATATTCTTAAATATGGTTTGACTAGTCTAACTGTTAATGCCAATATTAGATTAAAATATATGTATTTCATGTCATACTGTTGGGTCAAATAGTAAAAATGTTTTCTTGCAAAATTGAAGAACGACAACGGCAGTTATCAAAATATTCTATTCAACATGTCCATTTCTGTTGCTATTTTACATGTGTTTGCATTTTTTCATATAATTAAAAGTCTAACTTTGTATTTATTTTTGCAAAATAAATACTCATCAAGTGCCATGTTGGTCTAACATCACACCTATTATAAACAGTACAGCAAACGGAATAACTGCAATAACAAAAAAAATCGACTACAAAGACGGATGTGGTTTAATTTTGTCTCAGTATACCCAGTAAATGCAGATTATAAAAAAAAAAATATATGTTTTAATGAAATTTAAATTATTAACATTATGCGATTTCGTTTCTTTTGTGTGTGTTTTTTTATTTATTATTAGTAGCATGGCCATTTCGGATACGTTCAACTAACAGTATAGCAACGTCTAAAAATTAAATGATAACATTGAATAAACAAATAAACAGACGCACATGGGAGTGATAAATAGTTTAGTTATTACGGATATGGTTGTTTGTTGTTAGTTCATTAAAGTTAAATGAAGATTTAAAGAGAATTCACATCTTTTCTGAGAAGTGGTTGGTCAATTTTAATGCACATATAACTGAGCGCATGACCATATCCCAAAAACTTACAAAAACATTCCATCCACAGCTTTTTATCAATCATTTCCTTTCAAACTTTAATATACGCCTGGTTCTTGAATATGCTGACGTAGTTTGGGAGACATCTACATTGATTTTAGTTCATAAAATATTAAGCGTCCAAACAGATTTTGACTGGAGGATCATCTAGTAATTTATAGTATAAGGAAACGGGATGGGACAAACTAAAGGATAGACGAGAGGACCGCAGACTAACATATTTTTACAAAATGTCTAACAATAGTACTCCATCTTATCTTAATAATATTTTACCTGAACGGTTCCGTAATATACATGAATATACTACGGGTAATGCGAATGAGTTTCAACATATTGCAGCTATAACTGCATCATACTCTAACTATTTTCTGTCATCAACAGTAAAATCCTGGAACTCGCAGACAACAGAACTACAAAATAGTCCGTCATTTCTCGCCTTCAAAATTAATTTTAAAAGTAACCGTGAAGTTAGGTTGGTACTTTATCATTGTGGTTCCAGATCCGGTCAAATATATCATGCGAGAATAAGA
The DNA here is from genome assembly GCA_019925275.1 of Mytilus edulis. Lineage (NCBI taxonomy): Eukaryota > Metazoa > Mollusca > Bivalvia > Mytilida > Mytilidae > Mytilus > Mytilus edulis. The sequence continues at coordinate 50,030,946 of CM034362.1, forward strand.
ATGAACTGTAGCAGGCTCAAAAAACACCTCTATGACAGAAACTTGATACGATCCCCGAAGTGTGTTTGTGGAGACCCTAAAACAATAGAACATTATTTATAAAAATGCAAAATATTCAGTGTATCTCGCCAAAAACAATTTCACAACCAACATATTCCAATCGAAATTTCTACTAATATCTTTCTTTTTGGCTCCGATAAACTCACAGTAGAGAAAAACAAACTGATATTTAAAGCTGTGCAAAACTTTATTATAAGTAGCAATCGATTCACTTCCCAAATCAAATTATTCTAATTATTAATAATCACATTTTTTCTACACCTTTTATCCATCTTCCTTTGCTATATTTGTTTTTTCTTATCAATTTTTCTTTTGTTATTGTAATCATTGATTGTATTTTGTTACATATATATTTGTTTGCTATTCATCATGTATTTATAGCTTGTAATTTTACTTTCGTATTAAAAGGGAAACGGATTTACATGTTTCCTAATCCCAATTATTGAATCTTTTGTATATTTCGTATTTATGTCTTTACCCTTGTAACTATATATATAACGATTTCTTTAATAAAATATGTTTACAGTATTGTATTTAGAACATACGATATTTGGCGTCATAGTAAGTATAATGAGCTACGAAATTTATGATAAAGTCTATACAATATGTTGTGCAAACATAGAAAATGCAAGCTATAGTCTCTAACCAATGTCATAACCCGATAATTATCATGGGAATTGTCAGAAAACGATATCCGTTGTTTGTTCGTGCCGGAATTGGTTCAGTCGATTGACTGATAGTATGCATCAACTTTCAAGTATTTAATATCTTCTTTTTAATAACGTCAATGTACTAATAATGAAATAATATCAAACTGTTTCAAGGTACATGTCTTGTGTCTTTACGGTGATTACGGATTATCGTAAGATGCCGCTGCTCTTTTTTCTATGGTATTATGTAATGTATACTTTAAATCAATATCAATATGTACAGTAATCTGTTGATTATCAATTAGACAATCCACTTTCAGAAATCATTTTTACATTATCAGTACTTGTTTGTGTTCTAAAATATTTAACAGATAAGTTGTCCAAAAGTAGTCGTCTTTAATAACTTGTGGAGCCCAATAACAGAAGAGATTTAAGAAACACATATCAATTATAATCAGACAACATAACGAATAACACATCTCTTTCCATTGTAAATACAACCATGTTCATACTAAATGCAAAAATGTAGTGAAATCCATCGCAAGCAATCAGAAATATACCAACTAATCATTCTTGAATATCAATAATATTTAATTCGATGTGGTTTTTAAATTACATCTCTAATTTGAATAATATTATTATTATATAGCAAATGTTTTTAACACCTCTTGATTTACAAAAAATAGCAGAATTGTGAGTGCCTTAACCATGTTACCGATTTCATTTGATTTGACATAAGAAAGACGTTCATGTACACTCACACTGAAAGGTGTGATTTTTCTTTATAATATGTATCATATTGATACAATATGTTAAAACATACAATTTCTAACTGTTTAACGTTTCATTTAAAGTGCACATAACTGTTCTGTATGTATGTTCGTTATTATAAGAACTTCGAATCTAATTAGTTTTCTCTGAAAAGTATCTGTTATTCTGAACACGTGCAAATACCCTCAAAACTTAATATATAACTTGACATAACGTAAAGTACACATGCAAAGTACACTAAAAAGTAGAAAACAAGTCTTATGACGATTGTTCACATGTCTATCTCAGTCAATGTTATTCTCGTGTCTGAATTATTAATTAGATAAATTACCTTTTACCTTGCTTTCTTTATCAAAAATTTCCCTCAATCTGATTTGTCGTTGAATTAATATTCTTCCATAAACGACTTACAGACAGCTTGTTGTCATTTTTTTCAATGTCAAGCATTAGAAAGAAATTATTGAAAGGGAAACCTGAAGCAAACGAAACATTCGCTTGAGGTGTAAGAAGTAGAAAACTCATGTATCCATTTTTTGAAAAAAGTACATGTATGAACTGGCCTTGATTGACCTACCTTATTCCAAAACAAAACGTAAAATTACTTTGACTGTTTTGGTAGTAAGTGATTAAGATTTGAACACAATGATGACTCCTATACCCCTATTTGTGGCATGCTTCTCAATTTAAAACTACTATGTCTGATTCTTTTGTTCATGCATCGTTTTTAATGAATGGAATTTGATGTGACTGTTGTACAAAAGACAGGTTTATTTAGCTTAAAAACCAGGTTTAATAAATCACTTTCTACATGACATGCAGTTTTCAATTTTCGTCGGAGTTTAATATTTTTATGATTTTACTCTTTTTATTTTAACTTAGAGCCTTCTCTACAAGTTTTTGCGTCGATTGTAGTATTTTGTGTTTAGCCGAATGAATTGTTGCAGCTTAACTGTTTTTGTGATGCGATCTCCGTTTTTTCGTCCAAATGACAATATCGTGTTAAGGTGGTATGGGTGTCTTCCTCCATCTTGGATTGTAAAAAACAGAGAACCAAAGGTCAAGATTTTCTATCAAGTTTGCAAAATTTGATGCAAGAATGCAGATATTTAATGTGAATTTTCTTTTTAAAGAATCAATTTATAAGAATATAACTTAAAAATATTAATATTTTTGCAAATGGTGATTATTTTTGGTTGTTTTAAAAAAAAATTAAATTGGCATTTTAAGGGGAGGTAACTCTAAAACAGTGCATTTTCTAAAGGATTCTACATGGAATTTTCCTATTTTGCATTTTAGCTGGAAAAAACGCACGGTGACCCTATCTTTTCTTTTGATATTCTCAAAGCATTGTCTGAAAGCTATCCTTTCCTTAAGTATTTTACAATTCTATCAGTTTGTTTAGTTTCTAATCACAAAATGGTGTTTTTTTTCCCTGTATAATCCATACAAAATGTGTAATTTTGTCACGTCCTGTAGCTTGAGAAAATGCGCGGTGACCTATCATTTTTATTATATTTTTCTACATATATCAATAGATACTACGTTTTGACAAAGTATGAACAAATTCTATCATTTTTATTTTAGACTCCCATACCACCTTAATATTATTTATTTACAAAGTGTATACCTTTGTGTAAACATCTTTCACATTGTATACATCGTGATGTTGAAATGAAATGAAACCAATTAACACATGTGTTAAGAAAAAGACATATAGCTTAGCGACATAAAACGTGATGATATATGAACTATAAAATAATGCAGTAGCAATCGCTTATCGAGTCTCTCTGTATAGGCATGTTTACGAGATACATAAAGTGAACTGCACCTTAAAGCAAAATGAAATATGATATCAATATCATCTAACCTTGAGCGACATTTCTGTACATATTCATTGATAAAGTCACTGTTCATGCCTAGATACATTGGATTGAGTTTAACAGTAATTCTTTTAAATCTTTATTTTCTATCATTTGACAGAAACCGATTCTGGATTCTATCAAATTGATCAAGATATATATGATATGGTTTGAAAGTCAGATTGACGGAATATATTTCAATTTGGGGTTCTGACTATGAATTAACAACAACTCATTTATAGTAAATCTGGAAATTGTCAAATATTTTGATGATGTATACACATTCTATACACAACTGTATAAGGACAGGACACAACAACTATAAGTTATATCAACCGTTTACATTACACGATATCAAGCTCGAAGGGAGATTAAGATAACATGTGCTACATGTACATAAAGGTCGTTACTTTTTAAGAAGTCTACCATAGAGTTCAGAATCTGATTATCTAAACATCACGTGTGATACATGTTGTCTTTAAAATGACAAATATACAATGCATTTAAAATAACTTTCAGTAATTCATTCGATAAAGACTAGCTGTAAATGATTTGACAACACTTTTTTCACAGAATGACATTGAAGTTTTTATTTCTTGGACTTTTATCTTACTTCAGGGATTGTTTCGATGATTTGATTAAGTGTGTGCCTACTGAATAATGTAACATTTGATGTGGTATATTTACGCTATAATAATAACAGAGTTAATTTCTTTCCCTAGAGAAAACTTTCGACGTACCGTGGTTGAAAAAAAGCTGTCATATGACATTCGTGTCATGACTATGTAATTCATAGTACTGGATATTGCCATTCAAATGTTGCTTTTGCCAATTTCTGTCGAAAGGGTAACAATTATATATATTGTTTCCCGATGGCCCGATTTATTATACAATTATAGCGTTCAGTTGAAGGAAACACAGACATAATTCAATTTAGAAGTCTAGACAGAGTCTATTGAAAAGGGTGTACATTGTTGAATACATTATTATTGGCAGGTCAAAGGATTAAGACGCCTGTGATGTAATAAATAGTTTATCGTGTTATCAAGTTTCAACTTCTTGTAACACTATATTTTCCCAAAAATTTGTATTGTGGATATTGTAACAAGATTTGATGCAATATAACCTTTAAAATCTACAAAGACAATTTAGTATTGGAACAAGGCTTTGGTCAATGTGACGTGTTTAAACAATATATTTGTTAACTTATAGATAAGAAAGTTTTTGTATTCCAAATTGTAGATAAAGTCGACAAAAACAGAAACAAAAAGAGCAACGTACTAGAAACAACAACACCGAAAATAAATAGTAAATAGTAAACACTTTGCCAGTAATGAAAAGTTAAAACAGAAAAAAAAATAAAACGCAGTAAATCCCGGATGATTTGAAGTGCTGCACTGGGGACATTATGTTACAACTCAAAATACGTTGATAAAGTATTATCACATAATACGCAATTACATCTTAGCGCATGTGTCATCCATTCATTTGATATGTTTGAGCTTTTTGGTCTTGTCATTTGACTAGGGACTTTTTGCTTTGAATTATGCACGAAGTTTAGTTTCTTCGTAATTTTGCTTTTTTGTAAATACTTTGTTTAACATTAATATAACAACAAATTGTTTAAATATCGATAAGGTAATAAGTCTTTCCACTTTTCTGTGGAAAGACTTATTGTATTTCTTCTGATTATTATTAGGTCTTTCCACTTTTCTGTGGAAAGACCTATTGTATTTGTTCTGATTATTATTTTTTTTCCGCCAAAATTTGTTCTTTCGATAAATATTTGTTTCGCAATATGTCGTTTAGATATTTCTCATATTGAATCGTATGGTTTATGCGCTTTTAAATTTCACCCTGCTAAGCCGAACCATTTTCTTTGTAAGCGTTATCTCCCTATTCACTGTTAACAATCTGTGTACATCTCCTTCGTAACAAAAAGAGATAGCGACATAATTCTCTTTACAAATTGTTCGTTACATCCTCAGGAGTTTTGGGCTTTTTAGGATCGAAGCGACTCGATGAAATATTATATGAGTTATCTGCCTTTACACAATAAATTTGTCGCTATGTTTTTTTAACTCACAAACCCGAAACCGTATAACCCTGAAACATTTGTATTTGAAGACCCTATGTCCTAATTTAAAAAATAAGGTAAAAGTCAAAGGTCAAGGTTAAGTTCTGAATTGAGACTTTTGCTTTTTTTGGCATTTTTTCCAACACTTTTAAAGATATATATAAAAGAACAAGCATAAAATGTTTGCTTAATTGTTATGAAGATATGATACATTTGGTTCGAAACAATTTAATGACTTCTTATAGGAGTTAGTGCCCCTGAAATGTCTTATTATAAGGTTAATTGATTATTTCTTTAACTTTGTTCATTATAAAGTCATATCACCTTTAACAAAAGGTTGAGTGATATATGACCTTGAAAAATGACAATCGGAAGTGACCTTGAGAAAACTGGAAGTAGCCATTTTTGCACTTTTTTCAAGAAAAAGAAGTCAGAATTCATATATTTTGTCAATTCAATACATATCACTCAAGACTAGAAATAACTTTCGATCAACCGGAAGTGGCCAATTATCTCCTGGTTTAAAGTCTTAAGTATATAAAAACTATATATTTTTGGGATCCTTGTGAAAGAAGCTATCATATGAGACCTGAAGAGACATTTACTTCAACAGAAGTAGCAAATTATCTCCCGTATTTCAACCAAAAGTATATCGAAACCACTTATGTATCGCATCAGTAAAATGTAACTAGCTTATTCATTTTAAAATTTCTTTGATGTGGAAAGACCTTCAATTGTTCTCTGAACAGTTGTTTTTTAATTAATAAAATTGAGAATGGAAATGGGGAATGTGTCAAAGAGACAACAACCCGCCCAAATAAAAAACAACAGCAGAGGGTCACCAACAGGTCTTCAATGTAGCGAGAAATTCCCGCACCCGGAGGCGTCCTTCAGCTGGCCCCTAAACAAATATATACTAGTCCAGTGATAATGAACGCCATACTAATTTCCAAATTGTACACAAGAAACTAAAATTAAAATAATACAAGACTAACAAAGGCCAGAGGCTCCTGACTTGGGACAGGCGCAAAAATTCGGCGGGGTTAAACATGTTTGTGAGATCTCAACCCTCCCCCTATACCTCTAACCAATGTAGTAAAGTAAACGCATAACAATACGCACATTAAAATTCAGTTCAAGAGAAATCCGAGTCTGATGTCAGAAGATGTAACCAAAGAAAATAAACAAAATGACAATAATACATAAATAACAACAGACTACTAGCAGTTAACTGACATGCCAGCTCCAGACTTCAACTAAACTGACTGAAAGATTATGATTTCATCATATGAACATCAGGCACAATCCTTCCCGTTAGGGGTTTAGTATCATACCATCATAACATATATGAGAAGAACATAACCCGTGTCATGCCAACAACTGTTTTTAGAATAAATGTGTTTAGTTCCGATGCAAAGACCTTATCAGTGACTCAATATTAACGCCAAAATATGCAATCTTTAATGACTTGACAACAGTATCGTAATTATATCCCTTCTTAATAAGTCTATTCAAAGGTTTTGTATGTTTCTGAGGTGAATACTGACACCTTTGTGCTTTATAAAGAATATTACCATAAAAAAATTGGATGTGAAATACCTGAACGTATTAAAAGTCTGCATGTTGAGCTATATTTACGAATAATGTCTTTATACCGATGATAAAATTTAGTAAATGTTTTGACTAGTTTGTGATATCGAAAACCCTGGTGTAATAATTTTTCAGTAATACATAAATTTCTCTTGTTAAAATCTAAAACATTGTTACATACACGAGCGAATCGTACAAGTTGAGATATATAAACACCGTAAGATGGTGACAAGGGAACGTCACCATCTAAAAACGGATAATTAACGATAGGAAATGAAAAATCATCCCTTTTATCATAAATTTTAGTATTCAGCTTTCCATTAGTGATATAGATATCAAGATCGAGAAAAGGGCAGTGGTCATTGTTAGTATTAGCTTTATTTAAAGTAAGTTCAACAGGATAAATTTCATTAATATACATACTGAAGTCGTCATTATTGAGAGCCAAAGTATCATCCAAATATCTAAAAGTATTATTAAATTTGTTTATCAGATGTTGTTTCGATGGGTCTTTGCTTATTTTTGTCATAAATTGTAACTCATAACAATACAAAAACAGGTCCGCAATAAGTGGTGCACAGTTAGTCCCCATTGGAATTCCGATAATCTGACGATATACGGAATCCCCAAAGCGAACAAAAATGTTATCTAGTAAAAATTCAAGGGCATATATAGTGGATGATATTACGACACTCATTCCAATTAATAATTGACGGGGGACGATATTTAGGTCCTTTACTGAGGAATGATTTTAACTCTCGGTCTTGAACGATGTTAAGATCTCCTGTTATAACATGGGAAATGGGGCCATAAATATATTCGGAATTACTGCAATTACATGAAGTAGGTGTATTTTCACTGATATTAACATCTTTACACAATTGGCCATAATTAAACACAAATTTACGGGTAGATTTCTTGTAAATATAACAAATAAGAGGTAGCTCAGTATTGTCAAAATATCCAGGAATTTGTTCTTTAACAGAATGGTCGTTAAATATACCGGCAATATTTACAAAATCAAAGCCTTTATTGACATACCTAATTTTAATAAAATGTTTTTTATGATCTTCAGGGCGATCAATTTTGGGAAATAATTTAGAATAACAATATGCCATAATAATTTGAACAATTTCATACTTAGGACTGCTATATGAAATTGTGTTGCAATCCTCCAAAATTTTATTTAACTTATTAACCGGTAACGAACAGAGTTTTGTTAACAGATAATGTCTGCCGTTGTTTTTTGAAATAGAAATTAGGTCCGAAATATTGGTATGATTGGACCGAAATTTTCTTTGATTGCGATTTGTTCTACGACCGTGCGAACGTTTTTTACGAACAGTTTTAGAAACTATATCCAAAATGTTAACGGAATTGGTTCTAGATATATTACCAATTCCCATGATATTATCATTTAGACCGAGAGGGTAAACTGTCTGTAATTTTTTAATCCAATTTAATTCAATTATTTTCCGTGATCGTACAAACTTTGAATGCGATTCACCAGGCTGCTTATTTACTACTTCTAAAGGTTGAACTGCTAAATATTTAAAAGGATGGTTGTGCTTCTTAAGGTGTTGGTAAATGATACTTTTGAATTTATTGGGTCTTTTAAAACGATACAGATGTTCTTGAGTGCGTTTAGATAAATATCGTCCAGTTTCTCCTACGTACTGAATACCACACCCCGGTTTGTTTCATGTGAGTAAATAAATAATACTGTTTGTTTTTCAAGTTATATCAGTTTCAAAATTTAAAGAAAATGTGCGACCATTAAACGTGGACCTTACCGTATTGTTGGTGGAAAGACGGGGACATGTAAGTCATTGTTTGGCATGACACTTATCGATAGAAGGGTAACCACGTTTTTTATTGTTAAAAATGTTAGCGATGGTAGTATTTTTAGATAACCGATTTTGAAGATTGAGACGTGTGGATACCCTTTGAACAAGTTTAGTATTTAGTAATTTTCCATTTCTAAGCTTCATAATTGTTTTGTTAGTGAATTATATAATAAAGGAGCAAAGATTGGCGTCCAGAATATGAACCAGCATACAATAATTGAAGTATATAAAATGGATAAATTTGTTCGGCTAAAAATGTCAAACGCTATCAGTATTAAATAGTAGAATGGGGCTGAATATTGAAATACTACTTTTTGATAAATATTCCTAAAGTAATGAATTAGAGCAGTTCTCGCTCGGACACACACTCCATAATCTAGTATATTATAAGAGCATAAACCTGAAGCACGGGGAGGCACTCTACTGCACGGCACTAAAGACAAACTCTGTGAAAAATATTATTGAGAATGGAAATGGGGAATGTGTCAAAGAGACAACAACCCGCCCAAATAAAAAACAACAGCAGAGGGTCACCAACAGGTCTTCAATGTAGCGAGAAATTCCCGCACCCGGAGGCGTCCTTCAGCTGGCCCCTAAACAAATGTCTTTCCACGTTTCTGTGGAAAGACTTATTCATGTTATTGTATTTCTTCTGATTATTAAGTATACTTTTCTGTGGAAAGACTTATTCATGTTATTGCATTTCTTCTGATTATTATTATTATTATAAAGTCTTTCCACTTTTCTGTGGAAAAACTTATTGTATTTCTTCTGATTCTTATTATTAGGTCTTTCCACTTTTCTGTGGAAAGACCTATTGTATTTGTTTTGATTATTATTTTTTTTTCTTTCGCCACATTTTGTTCTTGCGATAAATGTTTGTTTCGCAATATGTCACTTAAACCATCATTTATCGCATCAGTATGAAGAAACTATCTTCTAACCAAAATTTCTTTGATGTGGAAAGACTTTCAATTGTTCTCTGAACAATTGGTTTTTAATTTTCTTTGAATTGCCAACATGAGATAACTGTTTTGTTTTAAACACAACCACAGTTTTTTTGTTGTTGTTTGATTTTAATTATTTTAATTGCCTTTTGGTGTTTTGGAGTGTCGAAGCTTCATCATACCTATAAACATTTCTGAAATCATTTAAAATGTATGTAATCTAAAATGCATTGCCTTGGAGGTTGCATTTCTGTAAATAATGACAATGCTATTTCCAGTAGGAACTCTTTTTACGACTAAAACTGTACCTCTTTTACTATGAAGTTTTGAAAAAAATCAGATCCTAGAATATGCACCACATTTTATTTTCAAAGGTCAAAATATAGGGCTGTGCGGCATATTTCCAACGTTAATATGCCCTGAACTTCTCAGAGTTTAAACTAACACTAATTTTCTTTACTACCCTTACCTCGAATGAAAGTTTACCACAGATTTCAATGTTATAATATGCACATGTATATTTACTGGTAACATTCCCAAGTTATGTCTCTGTGAGATGGAACACAGAGAGCATAACTGGGAACCAGTATGAAAACACAATTAATTTTCTATGCAAATTCAAGATCTCCCAAAAAGAGGCGTGTTTTGAGAAACAGCTGTATTTACAAAGTGCAACCTGTATTGGAACAATCCAACCGTATTTTCAAACAATTTATCAATACATTTTTTGAAATCAATTTCCAATTTGTAAGGAATCAATTGCAAACTATTTTCATTAAATATTTGGAATAAAATATTTAACAAATACAGAGAAATTCCTGTTGCTCAGTATTTAGTGTTGTATGTTGTGTTGTATGTACCAATGTTTTACTTTTTTTTGTTTAGCTAAGGGGTTTTCAGTTCATTTTCGGATAATGAATAAGGAATAAGAAATTAAAGGCTAACAGAAAAGTATTCACATAGAGATATACGGTGGATTTTGAATAATTGATAAACCAAGTGGCGCTTCTTGTCGATAACAATATATATATTTGTCTTGATATAACCACCAAAACATTTTCATTCAAACTTTCAAGCTACAAATAACGTGTTTTGCTTGTTTAACGTGGATCTCACAAACATGTTTAACCCCGCCGCATTTTTACCCCTGTCCCAAGTCAGGAGCCTCTGGCCTTTGTTAGTCTTGTATTATTTTAATTTTAGTTTCTTGTGTACAATTTGGAAATTAGTATGGCGTTCAATATCACTGTATATATTTGTTTAGGGGCCAGCTGAGGGACGCTACCGGGTGCGGGAATTTCTCGCTACATTGAAAACCTGTTGGTGACCCTCTGCTGTTGTTTTTTATTTGGTCGGGTTGTTGTCTCTTTGACACATTCCCCATTTCCATTCTCAAATTTAGTTGTAATAACCAATTTGATTGCGACATTTTAAATATTTCATAGAAATGAAAGCACCACTTTGTTTATCAATTATTCAAAATGCACTTTATATCTCTATGTGAATACTTGTAACCTACACACATTACATGTATGCAATGTCTACGAGATGTGACAATCAATACGCACTATTGAATAAACAAATTTATCTCGATAAAAACATTGTCCCTTATATGAGAAGAGACAGGTACATATGTAGTCGATAATATTTCCTCTTGAAGTTATTATCTGGAGAACTGTTTAATGGCATTTGTATTCTATTTTAAGGAATCCTGTTAGATCTTATTACTTGTTGCAATCTGAAATAATCTTTACACCATTAATTAACCCAAATGGGAATACCATAGTGTAATGATATGTATTGTTATTCATTCATTGCCGTCAACAGATGGTACTTATTCTGATTTTAAAACAGGATGATTCCAATAAAGAACATTGTAGTCACGATTTCACCTAAATAAAATGACAATGGAAAGAAAAACATTATAACATATATAATTCGCCTGCAGGCTGCAGGTGCATCTGTTCTGCTGCCACACCAAACAATGAATATTTCTGTTTCCGTGTTAAACTTGGTTTTAGCTAAATAGTGGATTAAAAATACCATGACTTAGTGAGTGATAAGTAATCGCCTACTTGTCTGAATTAAAGTGAAATGGTAATTCCAATTTTGTGTCCTTTTTCTTGAAATACTTCAGTCGGAAGTCCGTCTCATCCACCATTTTCTACATTTGGAAATGCTTGTACCAAGTCCGGAATATTTCAGTTGATGTCCATGTGTTTTGTCATGTGATTAGGGACTTTTCGATTTGTTTTGCCATGTGATTATGACCTTGTTGATTTGATTTTCCTCTGAGTTTAGTATTTTTGTGATTTTACATTTTACTCATAATAATACACCTGTAATGTAATACTGCAGAACACAAATGGCAGATACTAAGTAGACATTCAGAATAATTTTACGACGAGCACTGAGCCCATATAGGACAAAATGACATATAATAGTTTATTTCCTTATGTAGGGTTCCAATACCACATATGTTTGTTTATACGTAATGATGTGTATATTCTTCTACAATAGCAATACAGACGGTGCTCTTTTAGTTTTGTTTGTATGCATAAACTTCGACTGTTCACCTTTACCTATTTAGACATGTTTGTATGTTTCATTGTTGTATTATTTCTTTATACAGTTGTCCCAAAAAGGATCCGGAAGTAAACTAAATGTCTTGACAATATATTCATTCAGAGTTTGATCGATTTTATTTCCATCAATATGAACAAGATTAATAGATGTAAGTTCAAATACTAAAATTTTGCTCATGCTGCCACACATACAAACTAACAGCGGATACATAGAAATAGAAAGGGTGATATGAGTGCCAATTAGACAACTCGTCATCGAAGTCACACATTATAAGGTACGGTCCTCAACACGGAGCATTGGTTCACATCCAATAGCAAGCTATAAGGGGCATCCAAAAAAATACTAGTAAGTGTTAAACCATTCAAACGGGAAACTAACGGTCTAATCTATACAAAAAAACTAGAAACGAGAAACACTTATGAACCAAATAAACAAACGACTGAAAATCAGATGCCTGACAGGTGCAAACAATTGCAGCGGGATTACATGTTTTAATGAAACCAAATTTATCTGAAACAATAATGTAACATCACAGCATAGAAATACATATTATAAAATACCAATTAGAATGGCTAAACTCAATCGAAAAGAAAAAACAAACTAAGATAGTAAGATTAGGTGTTAAATTTGATCTGTACGTTCTATCTGAGACAATCTGAAGTACAAAATGGCTCTAGGAACAACATATAATAACATCAACCCTCTCAGGGTATCCATGAAGAAGCTAATTTTAATTGAAAGAAAATTTTGTAGACACATTTAACATTGTAATTGATTACATACTTGTTGTAGAATACTAATATTGCATTCATTTGAAAAAGTAATCTGTTACCTATCCATAAATACCACTTTTATTAATTTTCAAGCATTATAAAGAAAGTTACAGCATTTTTAAATTGTGGAATTGGAGGTATACAATCTTTGTAATGTGCTACCTTAAAATGCATGTATCTGACTTAAAGAAGTATTGAATTTATATAGTAGTATATTTATTATGATTATTAACCCCTTCCTGTAAATTACTTCTATTAGTTTGCAAATTAATATAATGTTTATTAAAACAACTTTTAACAAAGCTTGGAGTAATAGAGATAGATATAATATCGTCAACAATTAAATAAAACACAATAATTCACCCAGGCGACTTGTTCTAATGTCATAATATGCACATGATACAATACATATACATTTCAATTAAAACGTAAAGTATTGTTACAAAATCAGCTTAGGTATGTCTCACAACTTTATCTTTTGTACATGTCTGATCAAAGCATTTGATAATAATTTAATAGGTGTACATAAAACACAAAAGCAAACAAATATATGAGACTTCCGATTGTTTTTCGCCTTTGCCTTATTTTCATTTCTCTTTTGAAATATCATTCAATGTGCCATTTAGCTTTTGTAGAAGAATATTAATATGTTTAATATAAACTGTTAAGTTAAAACTCTTATAACCAGTCATTTCGCTTTTGTCTGATAAAATAACTCTTGACAAATATTTTAGAAATAACCCGAAAAAGACCCCAACATGTTACACCTTTACAATTAACTTATGTATAGATATCGATAAACACATGGTTGGATACTTATTTTTGTGTAAATGTTATCGTTGTTTACAATATCACGGTTCAACAAGAACGCCCTTGGCAAAATAAGAATTGTTTACGCACAGTAAATAGTAAAAATATGATGTTCACTTTTAAGTTAGCTAATTGCTATGTATTTTTAGAACTTCACTTTGTCGGTTTATCAATATTTGTACATATTTGAAATACATTATTCGCTTGTTTATGTTTTACGCCACTTTCAACAACCTTTGCTTCGACTATTTATATATATGTAAATGAAGCTTGAATACAAGCAAAACACAACACATCTAATTGAAGACTTTGCCGGCGTACTGTAAATATAAATGAACTTGCTAACTGCATTTTAAGTTTTTAATGTTTTTACATGAAATAAAAAAAAAAGTACATGAATTTAATTAAACATTCTTTTAATGATATGTTATCTAACGCAAATTAAAATGTTCAATGTATAGGTTTGTGTAACGTTTTAAAATGTTAAAGTCTGGTCAATGTTAGTTTATAACAGTGTTTGATATGTGTCCAGCTGTGCACAAACATATATAGCATATAACTAAATACATTTGTTAGCGCTAATCACTCCTGAACTGAATTATCTACAACGATAGATTTACCAAGCATGACTATGATTGCTAAAATTGTGTATGCTAGCTATACATACATGTAGCAGCAAAAAAGTTTATATTGTGTAAATACATATTTACGAAGAATTGAAATTGACAGACAAAACACGATTATGCACTCAAAATGAGCAAAAATATCTGCGTATTGCAAGCTGTAAAAATGTCCAAAATGTCAAAATGAGATAAATAGTACACTACAGTCCGTGTAACGTAACAGTGAACAATACGAACGATGCCCGAACCATGTACGGACGATGCCCGAACCATGTACGTACGCTTCCCGAACGGTGTACGAATGCAAACGAAACGCTGACCGAACGTTGTACGGACGCTGAACGAATGATGTACGAACGAAACCATGTACCATAAACCATACCATAAACAATAACATTAACGCCCTTTTATCGTATATCCCATGTTTTTGCGTCAATCGTTTCATTTAGCGTATACCGTATCGTTTAGCGTACATTGTTTCGTTTAGCGTATACCGTATCGTTTAGCGTACATCGTTTCTTGGCGTGCATAGTTTCGTTTAGCGTATATGTTTTTTTTTAAATATAGAACATGAATTGTGTTCTGTTAAATCTTTTTATATAGGTGATAACATGCGTAAAATTCTGATCAATCAACATTTTTTGTAAATAGCCTAAGGTATCACCCTTTTTTTCAAATGAACAATTCAAGTTATTTTAGATGGAAGTCGCAATTAATATAATGTTCTTACAAAAATATATCCCGTGTCTTAAGGTTGACTCTCTGTTCAAAAAGATTGTTAAACATTTTTTATGTATTCTCTTTTAGAGCATATCTTATAAAATCGACTGAATAGCAGTTTTATCTATATATGTCGTAATTAAACCATTTAGTTTTGTATTATAGATTTTTTTATTCATTTTAAAATCAGACGAAAAGAGAAAAAAATGCCCTTTACTTTAAACAATCATCAACATAGGCGGATCCCGGCCCCCCTCCTTTCATGGGAAAATTTTGATTGATTATATACGGAATCATTGAAGCATGACTGGAACGCCCCCTCCCCATAGGTCAGTCAGCGGCTCCCCCTTAGGAAAGTTCTGGATCCGCCACTGATCAACAATTGTCCGGCAAAAAACTAGACCATTTCCTTCTATTCCTGATTTTTCTTATACCATTTTCCTTAATTTTCTTTTACCATTTTCCTCTGTTCTTTATTTTGCCCGTTATCCTCTTAGACTATTCTAATTTTGTATTTTTTTTTCTTTATTTTCCTGTATTTTTACCTCCTTAATTCGTAGCAACCCACCCTAAATATACATATGATACACACGGTCTATAGGTCATCGCTTGTGTCGAAATACACATGTTTGCATAACACAGGATGTCCTTGTTCATATTTTTTGAAGTATTGAATGCTTTTTTGTAACTTCATTGAGGTGTAAAAGTGTTTACCGAAGTACATTTTGTAAGAAGCGCGAAAGTGCTTCATTCTAAAAATGTGCGAACGCTTTTACAACCCTATGAAGTTACAAAAAAGCATTCAATACTTATAAATACATTTTTTTTAGCTAGGATTATGAAAACTGGATATCAAGTTTTTATTTAATTTACCTGTGCACTCTATTGTGGGACCTCGTGTCATCTTGAATGATATATTTTATTGTGTAATGAAATTGATTAAGGAACAATGCAAGACTGCAGTGTAGCCAATCAGAATAACGTATTATAATTCAATTCAAATCTTTATTGCCATAAATCTACATATTCAGTATGTGACACAGCATATAATGACACATACATCTAATGTTAGTATAACATTGTAAATGTCCTCCTAATGATGCATCTAATAGTTGCCACTGGATATTAAACAGCTAACTATAAATTCATCCGTATTATTCTTAGTTTTGTTATAATGTGAAAATCAAACAACATGATGAAACAATAATTATTGCAGATTTTTACTAGGAAAATAATGGGAAATAATTGTAAACAAAACCACTCAATAACATCCCTACGACACAAACTAAAGTCTAGCCTCTTCACATTAAAATATGTGATTTTTATCTATTTCAATCTATTCTGAACAATTTCAAATCAAACGGTAATTTTTCTTATTTGCCATAAAAAAAACAATTATTTTCATTTCTTATTTTAAACTAGGGATGGCAACAAGTACTCGAGTACTGGGGTACTCGATTGAAAGGCCGAGTACTCGAATACAGTTTTAGTACTCGGATACTCGTTTGACTGTTATACATCTTGAGATATTTCTCTTCACATTCCCACTCAATTTAGTTCTTTTGAAATAACCTATTCGTAATACTTAAATAAAATCAATTAACAACATAAATATAATATATTGAGGCTATTTTTTGTTATAGTTGTACCAGCAACGTCCTTTCCTTCCGAGGGATTTTTTTCATATACATTTATTGTAAGAAAAATAGAAAGTCAAACAGTCTTTCGTCTGAAATTGTTGACCAGATCATATTTCTAAACAAGAACAAAATGACCTGCGTTGAACCCTACACAACTGATTAGAGACATTTTTAACGGTGTTTGTACACGGATTAACACATTCATGGATTAATAATTAACTCATCACAAGCCGTAAAAACTTACCTTTGTTTGTTAATCGAGACTTCTATGTAAACGTAATTGGTATGAGATGTATATTTAAATTAATTTAATTACTCTGTATTTGAAACTGAACCTTAATTGTTTTATTTACAATTGAAAGATACAGGTGAGAGGGACATTCAAACCCAAAAGTCGAATATAATCTGACAACGGCATGGCAAAAAAAACACCAGATCAGATAAACGATAGCGCAAAAAAAAAAAAACACACACAGAAAAAGTAACACGAATTAGCAAAAGTAGCTGAAGTCTAATATTGTTGTTGACAATAATTGGACAAGTCGTTTTATAAAACAATACGAACTCCTAAGGAACAGACGATACAAACATAAAGGATCTACTTTGTCGGACTTTATATGTAAATATTTTTGATTTTTGTTTGGAATTAGGTTCATGAACACGAACACAAACAATTATTGCTGTTATGAGTATAGTTATTTATAGAAACGGCAGTCGGTAATTAATTGTTTAATTTACACAAACAAAACAGCATCATGCTATGTTTGTAGTACTACGTTTGTCTTTCGTTAACATGTTTATGAAAGGTATTAACAAAAATACTGCATCCCACCTAAAATCTGAACTTTCAATAAACATTTAAGCTTCATCCGAGTACTCGCGAGTACTCGAGTATCATGACCGAGTATCCGAGTATTAAATTTCAGATCTTTTGACATCACTATTTAAAACAGATCGATTGTTTTTCAATGGTCAGTGCCTGTCAGCATTTATAAAACCGTGATTGCCAGAAAATAAGCTACATAGAACACGAAAATAGCAATGTCTTAGAAATACTTCGAGTCCCTACATGTATTTTCTAATTTCTGTTGTAATGTGGTGTAATGCAAAGTGGTTATTCCTGAAAACTAATTTGTACCCATCAAGCATCTGGGGTTAATAACAAATTTATGGACAGTAGTCTCTTTTTCTTTACTCACAAAGTATTCACCAAAATTATGTTTTATTTATGAAAATTGCTCATTGCTGGCGAATGTTAAACATTGATCTCTAGGTTTTCAATTATATAGTTGTTAGGTTACTTTCTGATCTCGCAAATCTGACATTTTATGGTCATTATTGTTTGCATCCAATTGCACCAATGCATTCAAAAGATATAAACACAAAACCGTACAAGAGTCGTTATTTTACATAAACTATTAGTATTTTTTTTCTTTAACGAAAACGAAATACGAAACCACTTCTCGCAATTTGCTATGTGGTTATTGTGCTTGTCTTTTGACAAAATATAGCATTGTTTCAAAAACAAAACGTATAAGAGTTATATATAAAATTGAGTGAAGAGTTGAGAAGTAGGAATTCCGAATTTTAATTGAATGTTTTAAATCTTAGTGTATTTCTGATATATGTCACCGTCACCAGCTAATAAAAGAAAAATGGATAAACATTATTTATGTATGTGCCTGTTCCAAGTCAGGAGCCTGTAATTCGGTGGTTGTCATTTGCTTATGTGTTACATATTTGGTTTTCGTTAATTTTTTTTTAACATAAATAAGGCCGTTAGTTTTCTCATTTGAAAATGCCTGTACCAAGTCAGGAATATGACAGTGCTTGTCCATTCGTTTTTGATGCGTTTTGTTATTTGATTTTGCCATGTGATTATGGACTTTCCCAATTGATCTTCCTCTAAGTTCAGTATTTTTGTGATTTTACTTTGAATTGTTTTACATTGTCTTATCGGGGCCTTTTATGTGACCTATCGAATTAGACTATTTACCAGGTGTGTAATAACATAACTTGACTGATTCCAAATGTAGAGCAGGATCTGCTTAACCTTCTGAATCCTTCGACAACAGTTTTACTCCCAGTTTTTGGTGGGGTTCGTGTTGCCTAGTCTTTGGTTTTCTATGTTGTGTCTTCTGTATTATTGTCTGTCTGTCTGTTTGTTTATTTTGACCATGGCGTTGTCAGTTCGATTTCGATCTATGAGTTTGACTGTCCCTCTGGTGCCTTTTGTCCCTATTTTATGTAAAGGAAACGCCCATATGTCGTTTCAAAATAATAAGCCGAGAATCTTTGGTAACTATAAGTATGTCGGAATATTCTAGTACTTATTTGTTGTTTATTTCTCCGTTCTGCATGTTTTTGTATTTCTTTGTTCTGTAGTGCGGTCATTCAATTTTAGTGTTATATTTTAACATTGCAGAAGACGCACAAGGTTTGGCTAGCCACAAAACCAGAATCAACCCATCATGTTTTCTTAAAATGTCCTGTACCAAGTCAGCAAAATGGCAGTTGTTATATTATTGCTCGTTCTGTGTGTTGTTTGGTTTTTTGTTGCCATTCAGTGTTTCTGTTGTTTCGTTTTTTTCCTCTCATAGTTGATGTGTTTCCTTTGGTTTTAGTTTGTTAACCGGATGATACTTTTCTCAATCGATGTATGATTTTCGACCAGAGGTATACTACTGTTGCTTTATAAAACTTTTATCACCTCGAAACTAAATAATTCATCTGCAGGAACATGATGCAACAAATATATGCATTTATTCAATATTGGTATTATTTAAGTAGGTTTCTCTATACGAATTGGATTGAAAAATGAATGAAAAGGCATATTCACCTAGGAAAGTATAATTCGTCGCACATAACGTCACACGCTATTACATGCTTTTACATTCTCCAAATTAAACACAATGTCGTGTTAAAGATTGAACATTTAGTTTTAAGACAAACAAGGATTATTTGAGAAAAAAAAGTATGCCAAAAACCTTGTTTTTTGATTGAAATGGTTCCACAATTATTGCAATGTATATCCAAACCTCTTACTGATAAGACCGAAACCTGCAGATTCACAAAATGTATAAAACTTAAAGCTTTGTTATCGATATCAACGTTTCTTCCGTATATTTAGTATAATATTTGGCTAGTCTTGGTATTTGAGATTTACAAATCTTCTTTTGCATATTGAAACATTTACAAAAATTATTTCATGTCATTTCTTTATATAAAATGCAGTGTAATTGATTGGAACGATTGCATATATTTTTCAAACGATTAACAAAAACATTTACAACAATTAAATTTCCAAATTGAAATGCATCCATTTGGAAAGTAAAGGTTAAAAATAATGATATTTTACAACACTTTTAAAATAGAAAAAAATTGCTTGATGTCATCATTGTTCTATAAAATTTGAACTTGTTTTGCCATTTTAACGTTTTACTCCCACCAAATAATCTAAAAACTAATTTTCAACGTGTAATTAATACTAGTAGTCACGATAATGTATAGGTTTACAGGATCTACTCATTCACATGTACAATAATGTTATAATAAACTAAGAGGAGTATTTCCATTCAATAAAAATGGAGAATAAAAAAATTCTCAACCAAAGGGAAAATTCCCTAATCTTACTACTAGATAATACCTGTCATATTCCTGACTTGGTAAAGGCATTTTTTGCTGTAGAACATTGTGAGTTGACCACTGTTGTGTAGCGCTAAACCTCTCACTTTTAGACGGTCACATTAAATTTAATCATATCAATAACGATGTGTGAACAAAACAAACAGACACCATAGGTTAACATGCATGTTTTTCGTTTGAATTGGTCTACATTGTCATTTCGGGGCCTTTTATAGCTGGCTATGCGGTATGGGCTTTGCTCATTGTTAAACATTTGTTAAAGGCCGTACGGTGACCTATAGTTGTTAATGTATGTGTCATGTTTGTCTCTTGTGGAGGGTTATCTAATTGGTAATCATATCACATCTTCTTGTTTTATATGATATATTCCTGTAAAACAGTATTCAACTTATAACAGTGTGACACTTTACAAATTCTATCGAAATTAAAGAGTGTCTACACGAAAAGATACACGAAGTCTATTTTATACATGTTATATTCGAGAATCATTAAATCTTCTGTTATCCTTTGCAAAAAGAAATCGGATTCATTCCTAATCAAACAATAAGTAATATTGAAGGTTAGACTAAATCGATGAAAACAAAAGTAGTACTCAGAAATTGAAGCATTCTACAAATATAGATTGCTGTTCCAAGACTAACTGACAGTACCGACTAATTTGAAAAAAAATTCTAGACAATTAATATTTCTTTATCACATATGTAGCTGGTTTTGGAACCACGCAACATCTGTATTTGATATTGGACTAATTGTTTTGGTCAAATTTATCTAGAAATACAGAATACAACAGTGCCTATAAGGTCGAACGAAGCAATCGTTTGTATTTTTATTTAAGAATTGAATGCTTCTTTTTGTAAGTTTATTGGGGTGTAAAAGCGACTTCATTCTAAAAATGTGCGCACGGTCAACGCTTTTACAAATCTATAAAGTTACAAAAAGAAGCATTCAATACTTATAATTACATTTTTTAGCTATGATCATGAAAACACGAATTTTATATATTTTTTTATTTAATTCACCTGTGCACTTAATTGTTGGGCCACGTGTTATCATGAATGAAAAGTTATATTGAGCAATGCAACTGCTTACGGAATAACACGTGATGTGCAGTTAGCCAATCAAAATAAAGTATTATAATGAAACATACATCTTATGTAATTATTTAACTATATAATGCACGAAGCAGACACTTTATAAATATTCAAAATATCACGTAATGTGCACTAGTTTTGTATCAGAGTAATTCTGTAGTTTAGATTTAAAGGGTCAAAACAGTAACAAATCTTATTTTTCGAATCATAATTTTATTTCACACAAATGTATGTGCTTTTGGAAATATATTATATTTACAAATGGTGGTGCATATTGAGTTATCGTCGGTATTATTGCTAGAACGCAAATACAATAATTATAAAAATATCATAGTCTGCAGTCATTACGAAATTGGTTATGGTTGTTCTTATATGTGCAACAGGACAATTTTCTGAACTATTTCATAACTGTAGTTGGCTTTTTCGACTGATGTTTATAGTTTGTTCTTATGTTGTACTGTTAATCCACTGTCTCGGTAAAAAGGTTGAGATCCAGCCTATATGTTTCACCCCAACACAGTGGGTATGTATATCCCTGCTCTTAGTCAGCAACCTCCACTTTAGTTGTTGTCGTTTCATACGGTAAACATGTGTTACATATTTGTTTTGCGTTCATCTTTTTGTACTTACTTTAGACCATAAGGTTTTCTTTTTTGAATTGTCATGTCGAGGTATTTTATTGCTGACTACGCGGTATGATTTTGATAATTGTTGAAGTCCATACGATGACCTATAGTTGTTATTCATGCGTCATGATGTTGAAGAAATGTCGCATATGTAATCATACCACGTCTTCTTTTTATAAGATAGATATAAAACTAATGATTTACCAATTATTTCTCCCAAGGCAGGACAATGACAGTATTGAGGTCTCCTTACTTGATTAGCTCTAACGTTCGATTGTCAATTGTTAATAACTACTCCTTTTTTGAATTTACCTTTAAATATTTGTTATACTTTTGTTCATTTGGTAGGTTGCAGATAGATAATTTAAAAAAGATATAAAGTATAATTAAAAAAATTAATACCCGACTCTTAAACAACAAATGTTACCTCAAATGTGGAATCAGTTAAACACATTATGGAACAAACAGCAATGCAGTACATACCATACAACATTGGACAACACGTCACTTTGGAAATGATGAACAATGTATATAAGACGTTTTCTTGAGCTATTCGATATATTGTATTTTAATACGTGGTTTTTCTTGCTAAAAATACGCCTTTATTTTATGTTTAGATATTTGCCAACTTTTAGCTAAACAACTTATACATATTATAAATACCAATACTTTGATTGATTTCGTCAATCATAAAAGTCATAGATTCAGAAAGGCAGTTGAAACAGTTCGCATACGTCATTAGTATTTCTTTTCCTTTCCGTTTCAAAATATATGTCAAAAATCGCTAAATATTCTGTTCGTTATGTTATCATGGTTATTGACATGGATAATAAATAATTAACATGTGTTGAAATTAGATCAGAGTTTTTAGATGTCAGATTATTGATAATGAATAACACACAATTACCAATTGATATTGCTATATTATGTGTACCATCTCATTACATAATTAATAAAATTTAGGGGAACATTCGTATGTTCATGTTGTTACCATAACCTTGTATATACGATAAGTTTTAGAATAGCTGTATTAGCAATTTCGTCTAGGGAAAAGTAGACTAATAAATTTTCTTTCTCATATCAAACTAATAGGAAACAGCTGTCATCATCCAGGAAAGTACAGTATTTTTTATTATCTACACACGTGCATTTAACCTGGTTTTACAGCTAGTCAAACCTCTAACAGATATGATGCATTCAATTACATTAAGTTTACAAGAATGTGTAAACAAAACAATCATTTGTCATTTCGGGGCTATTTATAGTCGATTATGTGGTAAGGACATTGACCATGTTTGAAGACCGTTCAGTGACATTTATGTCTGTGTAATGTGATCTCTTGTGTAGAGTTGGCTTATTGGCAATCATACCACAGCTTATTTTTTATATGTTATTATGCCAACATATTTGGTTACAGCAGTCATCATTGTGTTTTAATTGTTATTACTAGACCTCACATGATAATTGGAACAAAGGAACCAAAAAGGCTTAACATGACTCATTGACAAAAAATTAACGAAAAGAATACAAACTTGATCAAAACACAATAGCATAATAACACAACGGCGGACTTAATTCATATTTATCAAGATTTCTCAAACCAACTGTATGATAATGATTAAAACATAATACTAAGTTTTGACTAAGGTTAAATGATTGAATTTGACTGTGTACTTGTACATTCCTGACCCTACGAATAGAGCTTGTAATTTAAACTGGTATAATTTAAAAAAACAACTTAAAACTGTTATCATTTATTGTTTTGATCAATGCGGGAATGATTATGTGCGGTTATGCCAGTAAAACAAATTTTGTGGAAGGATTCTAATTTCGATGTTATTTTCTTGATCATAGTAATACAAATCTACCACAACTTAACTGAAATTACAGAATACTAGTCTTAAATAAAGTGAAAAAAGGACATAGAAAAATCTCTGAAATAGAACATTTCAAAAAGTAGGTTATTATTCACGTTGATAAGAAGTGTAATTTATTTTCGAGGATGAAAACACGGTTACCTTGACTTCCATTACGTCTGAAAAAATGACTGTATTACAAAAATGTAATGAAGGATCGAAATAAGATGTAAATACTTGTTTTTCCTTTTTCCTGATTAATGCAATAGTGAATGAAAAGTATGCTACAACTTGCTTTTGTTTATTGAAAATCATTGCAGGATATTTTGTAAAACATTTTATTAACATAATATTTGTGGTTGAACAATGTAATGATAGTTTTGTTAGATTTGAGATATCTTTTAAAATGTTCGGAAGTTCTCTCGGGTTGATATGAATACACATACGCGAGTAAACAATTTTACATTTCTATATAGACTACGTACCTAATTTTTTAAATCTAATTCATTTGTAGAAATTGCTGATTAGCCTGCATTGTACCGTTGAATGTCGTGAATTTATTACAATTCAGGGTTAACCAAATGCCGCTCTTTATTTCCTAGACATGATAATATAACTCAAATATATACTTTTAAACACGTGAAATGCCTGATGAAGAAAATGGGATTGAGTCGAATTCCTCATCATCTTAAAACCGACTTTAATGAAAACCAGGTGCTAAATTTACTTAAGATACTACGATTAATGGATTAATGGGTAACTAACTAGAACTGAGGGAAACGCACAAAACATAAGAGGAGAACAACGACACAACACTACAATGTAACACACACAGAAACGGACCAAGCATCAGACAAAATCCTACGAGAATAACAAATATAACATCAAAACCAAATAAACTATGTGCACATTTATCAGGATTTCTCAAACCAACTGTTTGATAATGATTAAAACATAATACTAAGTTTTGACTAAGGTTAAATGATTGAATTTGACTGTGTACTTGTACATTCCTGACCCTACGAATAGAGCTTGTAATTTAAACTGGTATAATTTAAAAAAACAACTTAAAACTGTTATCATTTATTGTTTTGATCAATGCGGGAATGATTATGTGCGGTTATGCCAGTAAAACAAATTTTGTGGAAGGATTCTAATTTCGATGTTTTTTTCTTGATCATAGTAATACAAATCTACCACAACTTAACTGAAATTACAGAATACTAGTCTTAAATAAAGTGAAAAAAGGACATAGAAAAATCTCTGAAATAGAACATTTCAAAAAGTAGGTTATTGTTCACGTTGATAAGAAGTGTAATTTATTTTCGAGGATGAAAACACGGTTACCTTGACTTCCATTACGTCTGAAAAAATGACTGTATTACAAAAATGTAATGAAGGATCGAAATAAGATGTAAATACTTGTTTTTCCTTTTTCCTGATTAATGCAATAGTGAATGAAAAGGATGACAGATATCAGCGAGGCATTCAAACGCAATAGATCGATAATAAACTGACAACGCCATGACTAAAAATAAAAAAGACACACAGACAAATAATAGTACACAAAACACAGTATGGAATACTACAGAATAAGCAACACGAACCCCACTGAAAACTTGGGGTGATACCAAGTGCTCCAGAAGGGTAAGCATATTCTGGTTAAGATTGATTATCTCAAAAGGCAAAACAATCAACAATTTTGAAAGCATGTTTATGTTGGGAAATTACACTACATGTGTGTAAGGTCTTGCTATGGTAGGTGGGTAGTTTTTGGTATCATTATTAGGGGGTGTATGTCTTATCCAGTTTTGATGGGGTTCATGTTGCTCAGTCTTTAGTTTATTATTTATTGTGTGTGAAGAGTAGTGTTTGTATGTTGTTGTCTTTTACTTTTCTTTATACATTTGAATAAGTATATTACTTTGTCAGTTTATTTTCGGGTAATAAGTTTGAATAGCCCTCTGATATCTTTCTGTCTCTTTTTCTGTGTCGACAATTTTAATGTGTGTCTTGATACATGCATATGTTCAAACAATGTTATAGTGCATTAGCCACATAAAGCTGTGCATTGGTGACATTTTGTATGGTTAAACAATAATCTAGGGAATACGTTTAAAATAAATTGAATAAGCTGCATACGATTACTACTAAACAATGATTGAAAAGGTCTCTCCGATGTTATATATCAATTTGTTTGAACATTTACTTTATTTAATGAATCGTCATTATTGTTGAATTTTGTATAAACAAATGAATTAACAACCCCCACTTCATTTTTCCTTAATTGCTATTGATATTACTAAGTAACATTATTGTACACGAATGTCGTCAACACGAACTAGCTGTGAATTTGGGATAGACAAGTACCGTGACAAGTCTTATCGCAATGTGAATTTACACTCAAAAATAAGAGAAAACAAACGACGCAACGTTAAAATGTAACACACAAAGAAACGAACTATAATGTATCAATGGCCATATTCCTGACTTGATACAGAACATTTTTAAAAGAAAAAATGGTGGGTTGAACCTGGTTTTGTGGCATGCCAAACCTCGCACTTTAATGGCAATGTTAAATATAACATTGAAATGACAACATAATATTACAGGACTACAATACAAATAAATAGGAAAACGTGTTAGACAAACAAAAACATGATTAATGGATAACAAAAAGCATAAGGTTTAAAATTCAATACGCCAAAAACGCGCCTCGTCCACACAAGACTCACCAGTGACGCCCAGATATAAAAGTTCGAAAGTGAAAAAAAGTACAAAGTTGTACAACACTGAAGATCAAAAGTTGAAAAAGGTTGTGTCAAATACGGCGTTAAGCTTGGGATAAGAACATCCTTATCATTTAGAACAATTAATGCTATAATATTGCAAACAGTACATTTTATTAAATGAATGTAATAGATATACATAATGAAACTGAAGTATTAACTAATTACAGAAAACAAACACGAATACATAATGCAAAGACCAACACAAAAGACACGCCCAACTCAGTCCAGGCTTCAACGCAATAAATAATAATAATGACGTCACATATGAGGGTGAAAAAGCACGAAAATTACGTCACATTCGAATTGATGAAATTTGAAAACGGATCATCAAAAAATGAAAAATGACGTCACATTTGAATGAATAAGATAGCATTAGGATTGATTTAAGATTATATTTGAACTAAATACTGATATTGCATTTAATAACAACCCTTGTTAAAATCACGATATATTCAAGCCCCCCTAAATTATTTCTTAAATAATCGACAGGAATCTAGTTATATTATAAGGTATCAGGTTATACATGAAAGCCTTTGCAACACTTCATCGATCAAAACAACACAAGAGTACACCTATTATCTTTGATAATGTAAAAACTTGTGTAGACCAGTCGCCCTTTGCAATGTTTAAAAGTAAAATACAAAAGTACGGAATTCAAAGGAAAAATCAGTCGCTTATCAATTGGCAAAATAAAAAAATCAAACACATCAGACGAATGGAAACCAACTGTTATATTCCTGATTTGATAGATGCATTTCATCATATGAATTAAACCAGGTTTGATAGCTAGCTAAACCACTCTCACTTGTATGACAGATGTATTAAATTCTTACTTTATTAGGCCTTTTTAAACAATTTTTTATTCGAACGTCACTGATGACTCTATTGTAGACGAAACGTGTCCCTTGCTTAAGTGTAAAAATTCAAGTCCTGGTATCTATGATAAGTTTATTTACAACCACTGGGTCGATGCCACAACTGGTGGAGATTTATTTTCCCGAGAGTATTACCAGCCAAGTAGTTAGCACTTCTGTGTTGACTTGAGTTGTCATTGATATGTTCATAATAATAAATGAACTGTTAACATTGAATTTTCGAATCACTAAGGTTTTTCTACCTCAGGAATAGATTATCTTAGCGGTATTTGGCAAAACTTTTAGGGATTATGGTCTTCAATGCTCTTAAACTCCGTTCTTTATTTGCCCTTTTTAAACATTGTTTGACTCGAGGGTCACTGATGAGTCTATTGTAGACGAGACGCGTGTCTGGCGTCAGTGTAAAATGTTAGTCCTGGTATTTATGATGAGTTAATTTATTTCCATTACATTGACAATAATGTATGAACAATATAAACATACATAATAGGTACAAAATTAGAAAAAAAGGATACAGCAGCCACCACTGTGTTTAAATCCTAATTCCCATAACGCAAACACATATACAAAAGAAAAGACAAGACTACACAAATGACCATAAAACAAGAATACAAAATGACAATAACACAAGAATACACAAATGACAATAACACAAGAATACACAAATGACAAGAACACAATAATACAACAACAAAGTATAACTACCGAACCATGCTAGTTGGATGTAACTAAAAACTGGTCTTCAACGTAAGGGTTAACAATTTACAAAGACACATACTGGAACACTGTAACACTTTATTGAGATGATACCCACACTCTGTTCTTACAAACCATCATGCATCAATTGTTAATGTTTATCAACAAGATAGTGGTATCTTCCGACACATGTTTTTTGTTTATGAAAAGGGCGAAACATTTTTTGGCATAACTCTGGTTCACAATGGTTATTCTCATACACTGGTGATGTTTTATAAAGTATAAATAGTAGCTTTTAACTCTTTAATATGGAATGAGCTTAGAAATGTATATCCCATATGCGAGTGAAGTCTGCATACTGCTACTAAGTTGAGGGGAAATGATAATTTAAAATTAAAATCGTCTTGCTTGTCATCTTCTGGTATTGAGATGAATGATTACGTCAAATATGAGTTATTAACTGCTAAAGTCAACTACTGTGGATTCGGTTACTTTTTTGTGTGCTAATTTTCGTGGATTAAGGAAAACTAACATGTTTTTGAATATTGGATTTCGTTGTTTTGCCTAAGTTTGCATACAAGTCTATAGAAAATGGCTTAATTTCGTGGTTGACCTGTACCAAAGAAATCCAACGAATTATAACGGGTCGACGTACAATTTGATAAGAACATTCACATGGCAGAGTATTTTTTTAATAATTACACCTTATATTAGAATGCCAGCTTTTGATTGGCTGATAGCCAGTGTATTTTTCGCATATTCTAACATTTCTTCCTCATTTCAAACGAATCTGACTGTTTTTCACCACTGCCGGTGAATATGCCTCAAATACCATGGTATTTGCCATTTTGGATATTCCTTTTTTACCCTCTCGAGCATTTTCCCGCCAATTTTTCGGATATGACGTTACATAAAGACAGCGCGAACGCGTATAAGTACATGTATAGTTCCCGCGGTATATTTTATGATAGTACTTGTCC
Organism: Mytilus edulis; assembly: GCA_019925275.1. Taxonomy (NCBI): domain Eukaryota; kingdom Metazoa; phylum Mollusca; class Bivalvia; order Mytilida; family Mytilidae; genus Mytilus; species Mytilus edulis. The sequence goes on from CM034362.1 coordinate 50,060,460, forward strand.
TCAAATAAATATTTCCTTTTCCTAGTACAGAAAGTTTTAATTAAAATTCATTCGGTGTAATTAAACAGATATATCATGTTATGGAGGGGTATTTGCAAAAAATACAAGTCTTGGGACAAAATTTCCCTTGCCTAGCGGCTCGGGAAATTTAAGTCCCTCGACTTGTATTTTTCGCAAATACCCCTCCATAACATGATATATCTGTTCAGTATTCTTCTAAATCCAGGTCCAACAATGTTTGCTTATAGTTAAATACTATCGATAAAACAATATTGGTGTAACTGCATGATACAGTGGAAACGCTTGAAGTATTCACCTTCAAATTGTCAAAATACTTCTGTTAGAGCGTGAACGGAAACTCAAATTCAAATCTTAAGTAATTAGTGCACGCTAATTATTGTTAACTATGGTTGCTGTTAATTGTTTCATTTCCCACATCTATGTTGATCTTCCTGTTGCATATAGCAACTCTTGATTTGTCAAACGATATGTTTGGTATTTCCTGATAATGAGACACCTTATTGACCAAAGTGTTATCCCCTCCGAAATTAAAGAACATGTTTTATGAAGAAAAAAAATCTGAGTTTTTTTTTTTTTTTGTTTTTTTTTTAAGATTATTGGGCAGAGAGACTACATTACATAGAGTTTGATGTTTCAATCAATGTTTCTGCGACGACCTTCTTTTAATAGTGCAAGGATTTATTTTTCTGAGCAGTCATAAGTACAAAGTTTACCATAACGTTCGATTTAAAATGACTTATACTTTGTTCAATGGTAATATCTACCACAACAAAGATATGATGGCATAGTGTAGATTATATAAACACTTATTATTAAAAAAATTCAGATCAATTAGCTCATGTCATGAGTTTTAATATTGTTCAATTAAGGCCAGTAGAAAAGGTGAATGTCCAAAATTATCAACACGACAAGATTATTTCAATGAGGACTAAACATTTAAGGGTTGAAAGTTTTGGATATTCATCGCTTCTATAGGGCCACATTTGTTTTATTATACCAAACTAACAGTGACAGGGTACTATAAATTATTGAAAGACACATAATAATTCGTTTAAAAATAAAAAAAAACTAAAACGTTTATCCGCTAGTGTTAATTCTAAGGGTTAATCTTCCTTCCAAGCAGTTGAATGAAAATTAACCGAATTATTCCATGTCACGTGATTGCGTGTAACCAACAATGATTGTTTGTAATAAATGTTAGGTATAATAAATATAATTATAACCTTGATAAAATTTAAATGTTTTAATGATCAATATTTATGTCGAATTTTAGCGAGATGCAACATATTTCCCAAATCAAAAAAAAAAGCTACTCTTCAAATGGGCATTGCTGATGACATAGTTCATTTTTTTAATTATAAAACAAGATATCAAAACTTCAGTTTTATCAAACAAACAACTTGCTTTTCAAACACTAACTGTATGACATAAGTTGTAGCAAACATTGGAAACGGTTATGCTGCAGTAGTTTTACGAACGTAAACAGCATTGGTTGATTATCATGTAATACAGGTATCGTATAACAGATAACATTTTCACAGTTATATTCCTATCTAGCGTTCCATATACCACCAGGATGACGGTAACAAAGTGTAACTGATATGTACATGTACATGTGTGCTGTACTTGACATGAGCATGAAGACTAGTGATACGTATACTAGAAACTGCATACTTTACAGCATGTTGGTTTATCTTTGTTTTTCGGTGGAGTTTGTGTTTATCGATTTTTATAATTTTGTATATTTTTTCCTTATTTTTTTTATTTTTCTTATGCAATTTTTGTATATTCTTACCGTAATCTCTTTTTATGTAAAATAAAAACATGTCGACTGTATGTCATTCAAAATTTGATAAAGCGTTTTGTCAAAATGTGAACACATGTTAATGTGTCTAATCGGTCTTTTTAATTTAATAAAAATAGCTCGAATATTAGTCAAATCTACATTATTGATCCATTTTAGCAAACGATTTTGAAAACAACTGTATAGAAAACATAACAGAAATGCTACCACATATGGGTTTTTTTATACCATGTTTTTCAACTTTCTACTCTGAGTTTACAATCGGATGATAAACATCGTAATGATGGGAGGGTTGCATTGATAAAGTAAGCGCAGGTAGGTTAATGCTATTCGTGAGTAAATCGGCTATTTATTCATATACAAATCATTGAAATTTGAAATTATTTAGAATTTTTGTCTAGAAACTTTCATGCCCAGAACTTATTTTAATCATTCCTAATATCATCCAAAGTTTTAATTTCTGGTGTCTCAGAACCCCCCACCTGCTGGTTGCCATGGTAACGGGCAGCATTCAAAGATCGCGTGTGAACGTCCAACTTCAAGAGCCTGGCGAACCCCATAGAACTAGACAAATGAATAAAAATAAAGTTGTATTTGGTTCACAAATATGTTATCTTTTCCGTAACAGCTGTTATAATTCTTTAAATGTGCCCTTTTATAATGAAAGATAACAGATGTGACATACAATCCAACCGTGGCTAACCCAAAAGTAAACTTTTTTGCCAATTTTAGAAATGTTGTAATCGTTTTAAAAACAAGAAACAGCAATCTTCGTATTCTTGAGATTTCCAAGAATAAATATGCCAAGTTTTAAAGAGATCAATAAATGTTAACGGGGTGTGCCAATGCGATTTGTATAGATGAATAATATTCAAGTCCTTACTCGGCGACATTTAAACGCTGACTTGATTCAGATCGATTATTCCTCTTTTCGGTGTAAAAATGCCGGGAAAGAAATAGTCGACATTTTGATAGTTTCTGACTAGAGATAAACACATTAAAGATGTAAAATAATGATTTTTTTCACATTTTTATACTTGAGTTGTTCATGAATCTTTAAAGAATCACCATGCATACGAAGAGAAAAAAGGTGGGATACTCTGACGTTATACTCTATAAGGTTGGTTTTTTTCGTAACCAAATGTTCATTTCTAACTGCACATACATATGTGTGTCATATGTGCCGATTGCAAATAAAATTATCTTGTTTACTTCCTTAAATTTGAATATCATATGGTCTTTACGACTTTTAGATTACCATCGTTTAGCATAGTGCAACAAGGTGATGATAAACGGCAAAACAGTATTTCTAAAACAAAATGATTCTCCTGATAGGGAAAACACTTTAACATCACTAGTACATGATAGTATGAAGTCCCTTCTATCAAACTAATGTTTTATGAAAAATATTTATCTGCTAAGCCCTGTTAAAGTTTTTTCAATGTTTTTTTTTTTGTATTTAAAATTTTTTTGATTAATTCACTGAATTATAAGGATCAGTTACTGTCACATCACATGTGTGAATGGGTCTTTTTTTAAAACTATATCAGCTATAAGCCATTATTTCTAGAGCTATGTTCATTTTTTGAACATGCATCATTCATTCATTGCAGTTTTTCCTGTACAAAACATTAAATTATTATAGAAAAAAACATTAAAAAAAGAAATTTCCTTGAGATAAAACTATTTATTTATTCAATTAAGTTGTATACATGTGAAAGCCTTGAGTTCAGTATGAGTATTATCTGGCTATTACATACAAATATGAATATTTCAAAGGTTTCAATGTCAAAGAAACTTATAATTTTTCATTCATTTTAAATAGTTTTCTCAAAATTCAAACAAAAAGCATTGCATATGTCAAATTGAATTAAAACTTATAATCCTTATAACAATGCATACAATACTTCCTTGTAGGTTTCCATGATCCATAATAAATGTAGACATATATCATCCTGCTGGTTTTTATATGATAATGCTGTACTAGATAATTCCTTATTCATATACTTGTCTTTTTTTATTTCACATGGATCATGCAAAGAATATTCCTATATATTCATTTAAAATGTTGTGAATTACAACATATATACCAGTAGGTACATGCAAGTACCACATATGATGTTTGAATTATAATTATCACTTAGTTCACAGTTTTATGTTTATATCCAAAATTATATCAACTACTGCACATGATGCATAATGATATCAACATTTCCTTTTGTGTGTTGATCCTTCAAAAAAGAAGTGCACAGTCATTTCCTCTGATGTAATACTTTTATTTCTTTATCTTCAATGTTCCAGTGTCAGTTTTAACAGTAATGAAATCCTTCCTTTTATTGTCCTACTGGAAATTGCTGCATTCCAAAACTTACATGTTACATGGCATGAGGTTTTCATATTCAGCACTGTTATATTTTTGTTATATCATATGTCATCAAGCTTTTATCTTAAAAACATTGATTTCACTTTCTTTTCATGTATATATCTAAAACTGCCCCCATATCTGGTTACCAATTGTCTGATAATATCCTTGTGTGTGTTGATCTTCATAAGAAATAAGTGGTCACTCTTTTTTTTTTTGATTATTTTTTTTCAAATTTCAGTTATTAATAAGATATCATAGTTAAAACTAACTTGTATGACACCATTGCCTCCGAGTCATTTTCATGCATGTACTGAAAAAAAATATGTAAACCATTAATGGCATTTAAAAGTAATTGGTAATCATATTATGATACAAAAAGAAAATTTCAGTCAAAATTGTCCCATTTGTGTATTCCTTAATTATTATTGAATTAAAAGTAAACTCGACACAACGTTTAGTTGATGAATTGTCTGTAAAAGTACAATAAAGTTTGTAAGTACAACTTACTTTAACTGATATTTACCCATCACATTACTGTGCCAATTTGTTATTGATAATCAATATGACCTTATCAATATTGGGTGGGTGTGACGAAATACACCAGATAACTTTTTTATATTCACATAAACTAGGGTCTGGATAGTGTTTACAGAATGGATACACCAATCATGTAATAATCCCTATGGGCAAAAGTGAAAAATTTAAAGGCTAAAAAATTAAAGATTAAGAAAAGACTGATAATAACAGTTAATGACGATATGTTAAAATTCAAAGAATAGAGAATAATGAGCAAAATAGATAAAGATTATAGAAAATGGTATATAAAATATAGAACTGAAGGACCCTAGCAGGAATCATTCATTATAATATAATTAATACTTACATTTAATTGTGTAAACTTCATACTTGATATTAAAAAAACTACACTCGTTATGCATTAACTGTCAACTTATATGTGCCACTGCCAGTTGTAAATCAATCTGCAAAAGAAGTTACAATAGTTACTGAAAGGTTTCAATTAAAACTCAGGTTGTAAATACACAATTAAGTGTGTCAAAATTTGAAAAGATCTAAACAAACACACATATACTTCAGATACACATTATTGTAGTGAATCAATATTAAAAATACATATTTAATTTAATCTTATGCCTATATACATGATATATAAAATAAACATGAGACAATAAATTAAAAAAGACAAAAAATTCAAATGTAAACTAAAAGGGATGATTTAAAATAATACTATAATGACTTAGCATCAGATTTAAAACCATAAATGAAAATGATAATAAATAATATTTCTCACATATAACATTTCATTTAAATGCTTACACAATTTTATTAAATACAGGCTGAGGCATAAGTATGATGCAGAGAGTCATGCATGCATATATTTTGAATAATTCTTTGTTTTACTTCTACAATATGTTATAAATCGGAAAAAGAAGTAATTTAACATGTGTAAATTCGATCAAGTGTAAGATTAATTTAGAAATATACCTAACAGATCTTTAAAGAAAATGTTAAGGTGTTTGCATACGAGACTAATTAAGGGGGTGGGATAAAGACATAGGTGAAAGGTGGCGGGCCTCAGCCGGCATGTTGTTCGGACATTTTAACAAATTCTACTCCTTACGTTGCATGGTTGATCATGGTTTCTGACCATTGAGATCCCAAATTTAAACATTTGACCCGCATGAATGCATCCCTGGTCAGTCTGCAAAATGTCGACGTGAAATTATATTTAAATAGTCAATAGTCAATAGAGATTGGATTGTTTATAAGCAAGTAAAATAGTGTTAACGTGAAAAATAATTCAAATGAAGTTTCAACAGACTGCCCACGTCATGTTGACAGCGAAACGTGTAAAAAAAAACATTTTTTAAGTAAACATGCAGCTTTCTCTTCAGACTACATCCATAATCGTGAATAAAATGAATATCCAAGATCCTCGACAGCAGGCTAAAAATAATTTAAAACTAACGTACCTCAAAATATAAGCAACCCACATCTATATTAACGTGTTGTTGTCGAACTGACGACACTGACTTCTATCATAGCAAGGTGCCCGATCAGCAGTTGGTGACAAGCTCAAATTTGACGTCGACGAAACGTTCTAGCCAATCACGTGTCGAATAGTTAGGAAAATGACGTCAGATTTAGATTGCGATCCAAACACCGAAAATCATTGCTAAATTTTTTAAACTGCATTAACCTGCCTGCGAGGTTAAAAAAGTAGCCCATGTAGTATACTTGTCATGCAAAACACATAAATGTATTTGAGCATTTTCCGTTATCTGAAACTTCTTTTCGTGTTTTCTGTTTTAATACAAGCCTTAAAAAGTTTGTACTTTTAGTGAATCCCCGAGACGTAAATATTTTAAAAATCCAAAATCCTTGTGTACATGTTGAAAAAAGCTGATATTTTTTTATAATTAATCGGTTTATGACAACATATTAACTGTCAATGCAGTAAAACCTTATACCCTATATTAGAAAAGTTAATTCTTTTTCTGCTGTTTTGTTAATATATCTTGCTTAAGATAAGACGAACAAGACAAGTTATTGACACTGACCATTATGAATTGTTGACGTATTTTACAATTCACAAGTTAACAACTGATTTAGCATGTTTAGGTTAAACAATCATCATTTCACATTGTTAACTGAACAGATCACTTTATAATGCTAGTCTGATATAAACATGTCTGCAGTGTTCCATTTTGAGTGGATACTGAAATTGTCACAAAGTCTACAAACATGGGGATGATATTAAGGAATTGATGATATTAAATTGATATAAAACATTGTGAAAGGGGGAAGAATTGCACAATTATAATGAAATTAAAAGAGATGGGAAGTTCCAGAAATTTACCACTCAACATTGTCACAGTCTTAACTTACAAATATTACAGCTGCCAATTTATGATTTTCTTACACTAACACATAATATTTGAAACTGTAAAAGGTAAAACTATTTTCTATTGAATTTGATACATGGTTTTCGTAGACAAAAGCTATATTTTTTTAAACAGCGCTTCTATCACTTGTACTTGATAGTAGTGTTTCGTTCGGTCATTTTAATAACATTAGTATTAGTTTGTAAAGTATGATAACAAAAAGTACCCAATATAAGTGATGAACTCCATTTGTTAACTAGCTCGTCTACTTGTATTTCATAAACTTTGCCATTCACTAATGGTGTGCTGGTAAAACAAATACCATAACCAAGTATTTCGGTTGGATTTAATCGCTTTGCAGTTGTACAATTGTTTTCCAGGGAAATGTCTTTACCACAGATACGATGAAACTTCCACATTTCTTGTTAAGTTGTTTGTTCAATTTGCTTACTACAACCATCTGTAATAGACAAATGAATATTTTTCATGTTAAAAATATGGAAGAGAGTAATTATAATTTTGCATTCGTAAGATACGAAGATATAACATATATAAGTACGGGAAAAGACTACCGATCGCGAGATTCGTCATTTAGTTTCATTTGAATATTCGTGGATAAAAAATTCGTTGTTTTGTCAAATTCTGCATATATTCCATTAGAAAATCAATAATTCGTTGAACATTTCAATTCGTGGTTCTCCTGTACCCACACAAAATTGATATCCAACGAATATTAATGAGTCCACAGTATGTACAATGTAAGTGCGACATAGAAAAACATAAAGTACTAGTTCGTTTGTTGGTTGTCATCACGAGTTTTAACAGTAGGGAATAGGATGTTTTCCTAAAATGATCACCCTCTGGTGTCATTTTGAGATACTAATTATCGTATTTAAAACACCATTACGCTTTTCTACATGGTAAAGTAATATCGAATGTTTCTTTGTATACATGCTATGATAAAACATCAATTCTAATATGACGTCCTTCTTTAGCTTTGGGTACAAAGCCATGTTCTAATTTGAATAGAACATAGGCTGCAGGTGATTAACGTCACAATTGAAATTGTAACGTCAGATGAATTTTGAACAATGCCAGAGATCAAAATGGACATTTTTGTACGTGTTGCTCATTAGGAAATTAAAAAAAAACATTCTAAAAGAAAGTTTAAATGTTTCTGTTCTTTTTTTTTTATTGATAAACTGTTGATTTTTTTATAACAATATTGTTCATCGAATCAAAGTTGCGACATTTCGAGCGTCTACTATAGGTCCGCTTCGAAGTACAAAAGTTCAAAATAATCCTATTAGAATCGAAATAATTATATCATGCAATGCTCTATGCTCATTTTAACATGGGTAGGCATTATATGTGTAAACATAATGTCTACCCATGTTAAAAGGATCATAGAGCTTGGCATGATAGAATTATTTCGTAAACATCAAAGATAAAAGAATATTTAACGAAACAGAAGCGTGTGCAGAGTGTAGAATTTAAGGGAATTGGCTTCTCAGTTTCAAAATAATTAGTTTTTCAAAGAACTAGCATTATTGATAGGGGATTGATAAAGAAATCAAAGGAGCATTATAACAAATATATAGGTAACCGTGCTCGTTGACAAGTTTAAGTCCTCAAAAACTACTAGATATAACTAAAATTTATCATTACACATGTAAAAGAATTATAAAAAGAAAATTGGGAGTCTCCTGGCAAAATTTGTTACGGCATTAAAATGAACAAAACCAGAGGATTCTGAAAATTTGACCAAAATTCAAAAAAACTAGACAAGCGAGCTTCCTAAATAGACGTTTCTAATAGTAAAGAAAAAATATATTTCTTATTGACTTGTTTCCTTTTTTGTGGAAAAAGTATTGGATAAATTCCCCTAAATTTATTTCACACTTTTTTAATTTAAAAAAAAATACATTTGCTGAAATCAGAGTACCGAAGTAAGATCATGAAGATATATGTATAATTCGGCTCCTTGGTCGGTTTGTTAATTCTTTGACACATTCCCCATTGCCATTCTTTTATTTTTGATTTAAGAAGTTAAGCTTATCTTCCCTTTTAAGACGCATGTTCTATGTTTTCCTTGTATATACATGATATATGCTCTGTTAAAAGCCGTTGTCAATCTCGAAGATAACAGAATATAAAACAAACCAGAAAAGTGCACGGAGAGCTGAATTTAACAGGCGTTTGTTATAATAAAGACAAAGCGTATTTATTATTGATTTGCCTTCTTGTTTAGTGGGAAAAGGTATGGGATAAATTCCCCTAAATTTATTTTGTACTTTTTCCATTTTAAATAAAAAATCATTTACTGAAATCATAGTATCAAAGATATATATGTATATTTCTTTGGTCGTGTTGTTGTCCCTTTGACACATTTTACATTGCCGTTTATTTTTTTTTTATTTTGAAGTAGTATAGCTTACCTTTCTTATTCAGACGCATAACTATGGTTCAAACCGCAATTTGACAGACTTATAGTGAACCATGAACAATAGGTTTAAACAAATAAAGTAGAAAGAAGTTGATCTTTATATATCGGCTTACCGATACGCGTTTATTCACTGTGACTGCTCTTTCAAATGGTCACACCTTTGATAATTCAGTTATTGTCATTTGAAAAGTTCTTTTATTACTGTTGTTTGTAAATTGCTCTGTTATAAACTAAGTTATTAGTTTCCTCGATAAAATTGTTTCATATTTTTTTGTGTCGGTTTGCTTGTTTGTTATAAAACCTGTTATCCCATAATTCTTAAGATCGTCTCTTATATCACGGATATATAACCATCGCAACATATTTCCCTATTATTTACCTGAATTGCCAGTTGTTATTATAACAAAATGGACGTTATTGGTTCAGATATTGTAACCAGGAAGAAAAAAGGTGTAACTAATAAACATGTCACGGTTACCTGTATGACAGTTGAACGAATATTTTAAATATATAATGCATTACTAGTGTACTATTTATCTCATTTTGACATTTTGACGGCAAAGTCTTTAATTAGATGTGTTGTGTTTTTGCTTGTATTCAAGCTTTATTTACATATATATATAAATAGTTGAAGCAAAGGTTGTTGAAAGTTGCGTAAAACACAAACAAGGGAATGATGTATTTCAAATATGTACAAGTATCGATAAACCGACGGTGTAAAGGTGCTCAAAGTATCTAGCAATTAGCTAACTTAAAAGTGCACATCATAGTTTTACTATTAACTTTGCGTAAACAATACTTATGTTGCCAGGTGCGTTCTTATCAGGTGCGTCCTTGTTGAACCGTGATAGTGTAAACAACGACAACATTTACACAAAAATAAGTATCCAATCATGTGTGTGTGTTTACAAATATAACCTGACATCTGTGTTAACAATAGCTGATCTAATATATTTATATCTCACGAATTATTTTTGCATTTCTTAAATATAAAACAACTGATGCGTTTTGTAAAATTTTTGAAATGTATATTATGAATGTATGATTGTGCACCGGAAAAAAAGTATAATAAAAAGATCTAAAAAGAAATAGTGTTGATCGATATCTATATATAAGTTAATTTTAAAGGTATAACATGTTGGTGTCTTTTTGAGGTTATTTCTAATATATGTGGCAACAGTTATTTTATCAGATAAGCCCGAAATAACTTGTTATTAGAGTTGTTCACTTAACAGCTTCTATTAAACATATACAAAGGCTAAATGGCACATTGAATGATATTTCAAAAGAAAAAAGAAAAAAAAGCAAAGGCGAAAAACAAACGGAAGTCTCATATATTTGTTTTCTTTTGTGTTTTATGTACACCTATAAAATTATTATCAAATGTTTGGAACAGAAGATATAGTTGTGAGCCATACATACGCTGATTTTGAAACAATACTTTACGTTTTAATTCAAATGTATCTGTATTGTATCATGTGCATATTGTGACATTAGAACAATTCGTCTGGGTGAATTATTGTGATTTCTTTAATTGTTGATGTGATTATATCTATCTCTAATACTCCAACCTTTTTTAAAAGGTGTTTTAATTAGCATTATATTCATTTGCAAAATAATAGAAGTAATTCCCGGAAAGTGGTTTACAATCATGATAAATATAATAATATATAAATTCAATACTTCTTAAACAGTCAGATATCTGCATTTGAAGGTATCACAATACAAAGATTTTATACCTCAAATTCCACAATGTAAAAATGCTGTCACTTTCTTTATAATGCTTGAAAATTAATAAAAGTGGTATTTGTGGATAGCTAACATATTACGCTTTCAAATTAATGCAACGTTAGTATTATACAACAATTATGTAATCAATTATTATGTTAACTGTGTCTACAAAAGTTTCCACAACAAATTTCAATTGAAATTAGCCTCTTCATGGATAACCTGAGAGGGTTTATTTTTGTATATGTTGTTCCTAGAGCCATTATTTAAAATAGGGTGTCTCAAATTTCGGATAGAACGTACAGATCAAATTTTTCACCTAAACAAGCATTATCTACTTTTATGTGGAAAAGGTGTTTACATTAATTACAGATTTAAGAAATAATGAAATACGATAGCCATAATTTGAGACACCCTTTTGTAGCTCTGCTGTGTTGTTTAAGATTTTGTTAAAACTGCCTGTGTAGTTATAGAAATGAAAGAGCTTAATTCATTCAATTGAACTGACCAAGATTATGCCATCAATTGCATAATGTTTGCATTACAAAAATCTTTCATTTATTCAAAAGATAAATCTTTTATCTATCTATATATACCTCTTTTATTAATGTATATGCTGTCTGAAGAAAGTTAAAGCATCTTAAAGTTTGGAGATTGGAAGTAATCAAATCTGTGTATTGTGTTACCTTAACTGACTATGGCAAGGTTTTAATCCTTCAATACCAGTCGTGACTCATTTGATGCTCATCTAGTTTAAAGAATTTATTATTTGTTTTGTTGTTATGGCAAATGGGTGTTTAAGTCTTTCAAAGTTTCGAATGCTTTTTAAACATTTATAAATATCATTATCAATGTATATCACGTCATTAAGTAATCTAGAATGAATTGCATGGATTGAAACGATAAAATCTATTGGTCAAACCATTTGCAAATACATTTATACTAACTAATGTCCAATGTGTTATTACGAGCAGTTCTCAGGTAAATGGGAATATTAAAGGAGTATGTACCCTTTTGTTGATTCAATGCTAAACATATGGAAATTTTATAGAAAATCCACAGCCTTTATTCTTGTACTCCTTGTAAAATTTAGGTTTATTTGCTACAAAGTCCTCTTTTTCAATTACAAGAAATGAAACCGTAAATAATAATGCTTTGCATCAAGTTTCCCCTCGGTATATGCACAAAATGGACTTTCTTTATTATTCAGTCTATCTGTAGTTTTGATATTATTAAAGTTTGAAAAGTTCGTACAAATATGGTTACAGAAGGGGTCATAAATCTTAACAACATATTAACAAAAACAATAGTGGCTTTAATCCAGTCATTAAACATATAGTAATTTTATCGTTTCATTTCAATGCATTTTGTCAAAAAGATAGTAAATAAAAGTACTATATGTAAAAAGAGAAGATCTGATATGATTGCCAATGAGACAGCTTTCAACAAGAGACCAAAATCACAGAGAAATTAACATTTATACATCCTACGGTCTTCAACAATGAGTAAAGCCAATACCATATAGTCAGCTATAAAAGGCCCTGATTGATTGATGGATTGTTGGTTGCATAACGTCCAGTAGCCAATATTTCATGCATATTCAGGACGAGAACAAGTTAACAATAAATAATAATTAAGAGAGCCGTGGTGTAGTGGTTAGTGCATCGAACTACTAACACAAAGGTTCCTGGTTCGATTCCCGTTCTGGGATGAATATTTCAGCAACTGAATTTTCGGCTCTCCCTTGCCACTATTTGCGATTACCATGATTACGGTCTTGAGGAAACGATGATAGTCTGTCGGAAGGGGACGCTTAATGGCTGACCCGTGTTAAGAGGTAGCCATATCTCTTGCACGTAAAAGACACCCTTGTAGATTTCGAAAAAGAGTAGGCTAATATGCACCCACAGGTGGATAGGGATTAATAAAAGTTGCAAAACTTGTTTTCCAAATCCATTATAGATCAATATGTTTAAACAATAAAGACAATAGGTAGGTCTTGTCATAAGAGAGGCCATTCGGAAAGATGGTCGGCGAAATTTGAACTGCCACTGGAAAATGAGGGTACATTGGATAGGGACAGAAATTTGGCCTTGCAACAGGCCACCTACGGACCCCTCAAAGAGTTGTTGCGAGGGTTCGTAACGTGCAAGGAGCGTATAACTCTCTTAACACAAGGCATCGGAGTAAATCTTCCCATTTTTACCGGACGTGACTACTAACTTGATACATCCTGAACAGACAAACGTACGCCACACTCCGGCAAGCGTTTTACTGACAGACAAGAGAAGATCAAGCGACCATATTTTGTTTCCCAAGTCACCCTTACGGGCTAAAAAGCCCCAAAACGACATTGCAAAACAATTCAAACGAGAAAACTAACGGCCTTATTCATTCTTTTTCAAAGGTGTCTTCACTTGTTATGCTTATAAGAATGAATAATACCTGACAAATGTACTGCAAATTTAAGTATTTAGTTTTGTTAAAAAAAAAGTGTATAAATTAATGCCTTAAATCCAATTTTTTAATGTAGATCATCCAAACAGATTATATGTATCAATTTGATCATAAATGTATTTCTTGACTTATACTTCTCCAAAGACTTCTTGCTCTCAGATGTATAATAGAACAAAATCCAGCAATAAGTGGTATTTATTAATGACACAACATCAATGAATGAACAGCAACATGAAAAAACACACACAAAAGCATAGGCACAGCGCTGTTGTTCATGTTCTTGATCTGAATGTCATATATGTCTATTTGTAATGTTTCAAAAAAAAGCAACACACTTTGAACATTAACATAAAACGTATTAATATAACATGTATAACTCAAAAGGTTATTCAGTGCAAAAGTGTCATTAATGGAAACAATTGAAACCTTATAATAATAAGTGTCAATTGACTCTTTAAATATTGTTGAACGTCTTGAATTTTTCCCACTATTAGCAGCAATACAGATGTAAATGACTGCCGTAGCTTATAATTATTTTCTTTCTATAAAATACTGTTGCATTTGCCTTTATTACAATGTTTTATTCAATACTTTTTTCTGTTTTTTCATGTCAAAATCATTTGATCTGAAATATTGTATTTTCAAACCTTTTAAACACTTTAAAGTTTATCTTTAATGTTCAGTTTATTTTTTTTTATTATCCTTAGGTGTACTACTTCTTAGACTGGATTTTGTGTATTCGTTGCATATTAAAAACATACATTTGCTTTGATTTTGTCTTGGATTCAAAAATTCAAAACCTTTGAATCAATTAGTTGGGCAATGACGTATGCTTTTGTAACATGTCACTTTCATTTTCAAACATTTTCCTATATTGCATCTCTTGGTATACTAAAGATGCAGTGTTACATCAGATCACGGTTTGAACAATATAATACCGGTTGATAAAATCGTTTACTGTTATCAAAAGTGAAATAGTAATGTCATCATTAACTTTCATTACCAATTCAGACTTCTGTACGATTTTAATCATTTGATATTTCAATTATTTTAAATTGTGCGACTAACTTTTAAATCGTGCTCATTTAACGTTCGGGATAGCAATCAATCATCTAATGCGGGGTTCACACAATGTCGATTATTGCTCCCGTTTGAGATCAGACAGCAATAAGCCATGAAAAGTGAAAAATGTCGTATTACTATCCTCAATTATCTGGAATGTCCTATCATTGTCTGAACGCAATCGTTTAAGCTCGTAACAGATTCCTACGGGTTGGGAATGGTCCGGATAGTTCGGCGAAGCACCCCGACAGTTAGGTGTGTCCCGTATCATTCGGGGAAACTCAGCCGATTTTGTCTAGTCGTATTACAAGTGTGACTATTTCGTGACAGATTCTGATGTATCAGATCAAAATCTTAACAATGTCCAGTGTTTTCTGGACGGTTTCAGGTGGAGCGGGAATGATCTGGAGAAATTATTCATTGCTGTTTTTCTACCGACTGAGTCCAGATTGCATCCAGATGTTGTTGATTGCGAACCGTCTTTGCCGAAACCGTTCCGGAACACTCCCAGTATTAATACGAAATTCGTCATTGATACGAACGCCAGAGTGCCGACAATTACAGAATACAATACGACTGAGACCCAATAAAGCCTTTTGCAATACGATGGAGCGGATCGTGATAGGATAATGTTACTACAGAACATGATCATCCCGAGTATGCCGATAGTTTTCGAACGGATAACTGTCGTCAGCGTCGGTTCACTGTCTAGTCGGATTACATTCGGTAGAATCGGGACTCAGTCGTGACAGCCTTGGTCGAATTTTACTATGCGAAAGATACCAATCGCAATCGAAGCGGATTGAGAACAGGATTATCGGGACAAATTCGCTTGTAAACGGTTGAAAGTCGACGCTGCCTGAACAATATCTGATTGTTGTCGTGATTAATGTTTTTATTTAGAAATTTTAAGTAAAGTTTGTATTTCCATCAACGATTCACAGGATCTTGATCAGACTTTTGACAAATTTTAATCGGGAATGGTCCTGTTAGGGACGGCACACAAAATCGTGAATGTGTGACCCAAGCTTCAGAAGGAACAAATAAAGGCAACAGTAGTATATACCGCTGTTCAAAACTCATAAATCCACGGACAAAAAACTAAATCGGGGTAACAAACTAAAACTGGGGGAAATGCATTAAATATAAGAGGAGAACAACGACACAACATTAAAATGTAACACACACAAAAAACGGACTAAGCATTAGACAAAATCATATTGTGTATTTGAACAATGATACACGATTTCCATTCACTTCAGTGCTGTGTGCTATTCCTGTATCGTGTAAGGGATGGTTTGTAAGAGATTCATAGTACTACATGTACTATGAGATGATATTAACAATTATGCCGGCATTACCTTACATTATAGTGTCAAAATACAGCCAGATCAGACTTGGATTGATCAATTGACTAAAATCCGTAAACAAACAATTGCTCACACAAGTTTACCCTTTAGTTGTATAACAAACCTCAACAAAATGCTTCAGCAAATCTGTCGCTATCCTGAATTGTAAAATATGAAAATGTAAAATCACAAAATAGCATAATCAAATGCATCAAACGAATGGACAACAACTGTAATATTCCTGACTTGGTACAGACATTTTCAAATGTAGAAAAAGGTGAATTGAACCTTGCTTTAAAGTGCTAAACCTCTCACTTGTATGACAGTCGCATCAAATTTCATTATACTTGCAACGATGCACGAACCAAACAGACATATTAGGTAAATAGACAAAAAACCGGTACGGCAATCATCACTTACATATTTGTTGAATTTGGAGGTACACTGTAGACTCTGTCAACAAATGGTCGGCATCCCAATGGAAATTAACTGTTTGCCTCTCCTTACCGACCTCTTCTTATTGTCATATGAATCGGACTTGTCAAACACAAGAAAATGAACAAGCACGTGAATCAATCAACGTGTTGTTTTTTTAATTTGATAGATGCTTTTTGTACTTTTTAATGAAAATTTGTTTGTATTACGATTTTAACACAGTGATGATTACTGTTAGCATTCTTTGACTATGCTACCGATTATGTCTGTTTTGTTCACGCCTTATCGTAAATATAACGGAACGTAATGCTATTGTCATAAACGTGGGGGGTTTAGCGCTATACAACCAGGTTAGATGCTATCGTTTTTTACATTTGAAAATGCCTGTACTAAGTCAGGAATATGACATTTAATGTCAATTCGTTTCGTGTGTTTTATCATTTTATTTTGCCATTTCGTTAGGGACCTTCCGTTTTAGATTTTACTCGGAGTTCGGTATTTTTCTGATTTTACTTTTTTCGAATAATTTGGGAAATGTATATCCATATGCAGGTGAATTTGGTATATTGTTACTAATTCATATTAGGTGGCATTAGTAATTTACTGCTTTTCAACATATTGGTATAACATTTTTATCAAGTCGGCCAACTTTGAATCATATATGCTTTCACCTAATTTCTAACAATACTGTATTTGAAGGAACGAATGCTTATGATTGTATTTTATTTTACCCAATATTTTTAGAAATATGGAATATGTTTGCTTTTTTCATTTTTTTGCTAAGCATTTTTAAGAAGAGATATATCAGAAATAGTAGGAATATGAAGGAATCTATTTTGTTCTTTTTCGTGGTATAGTAGAAAAACTAACGAGGACCGTTTTTATACTCGATATTCTAGATTCACTTTATAGAGTATATATTTGTATATGCTCTATCAAAATTTTATTGTTCAGGTTACATGTTTTTCTTTCGCTATAACAAAATGTGTATTTTCCCCAACTGTTTGTAGGTTAAAATCTAGCTCAGTGACTAATCAGTTTATAACATTGTTGAACATATACCAATATTATTTTAGACAGTTCGTGTGGTTCTGCAATGCATATTACAACTGATGTTCTGTCAGTCATGCATGTTCATTTTATATAGCTATATTCGTACTAGTGCAATATTATAGAACTATGTGATTTTTTTGTGAATTATAGTGTTCCTGTATCTGTACAATACAGAGTTCATACGAATCTGTTGTTACAAACCAGCGGAATAGTAGGTGTCCAAAAATATTTTTTTTTATGTTGATACCGACAACTATCTAACATAAATTAAAAAAAATACTATTTGTTAGAACATTTTTTTAAAAACTTTTTAATACATGAGCGAATAATAGAGTATACTGTTTCAAATTAAACATATCAACCGAGTCGATCTTCTTTTATTGCGAAAATAATTATATCAGCATTTTATCTATAAGTCTATAACTTCGGTTGACAATGTTTAATGGCGTAACCACTTCATTTCATCACCTTACATTTGTACTTGTCAGCGATGCATTGTATATTGTGTTGTATCAGCTATATCGTATACTTTACATATCCATGATCAGAATTGTAGACGCATGATATATTAAAACATCGAACAGTATGAGAGATAAAATTCCTGGTGTGCGGTTCATGTGGTGTCATTTTTATCAAATCTGAAATTATATTAATTTAATAAATGATATAAATTATGCAGTCAAATCTATTATTGAAAGAATTTAAAATTCTTAAATTTCATGTTCGTCAGAAACTATATCAACTGAAGATATTTCTGTTTTTTTTTCCATATCTGACGAAAACAATATTGACATTGAATGTATTTCTATCATTTTAACATGTTTAAATAGAATTGTATAATTGCTTTACATTTAAATGCAATGAAACATATTTGTACGTAGCATGTTTTATCAGTGTAGAAAAAGAGAAAGCTGACATAAAATATTTACAGTTCATAAACAATTGATAAACGGATATTTCATTTAATTCATAATAAACCAGTATACAATGTATATATATATATATATATATATATATATGGAAACGCGTTAAGGTGTATGCACTACTGTTGAACACTACGTGTTTTGCACTATTGTAACACCATAGAATATGAGATGGATAACAGTAGAACAGATTAATACAGAATTACAATATTAACCTAGACAACTACCTTCTCTAGGGACATATTCTGTTCTGTCAGTTTCTCGGCTGTAGATAGAGAGTTCGATTCTTACTGTTGTTTAGAGGATAACTCATCTTGTGTTGAAAACTTATTCAGTAGTTGTTTGTGTATGCGTTACATATTTGTTTTTCGTTCATTTTTGTACATAAATAAGCAGTTCGTTTTCTCGTTTTACATGGTTATTTCGGGACCTTTTATAGCTGACTAGGCGGTATGGGCTTTTGCTCATTGTTGACGGCCGTATGGTGACCTATATCGTAATTTCTGTGTCTTTTTGGTCTCTTGTGGAGAGTTGTCTCTTTGGCAATCATACAAAATCTTCTTTCTTATATCTATTGTACACATTTTGTTTTGTCTCTGATATAATCACCTTAAAAGGGTTTCTTCATAGAATCTTAATTGCCAAAACGACTGGTTTTGTGGTTATTTTCATTTCAAATACCATAGATGAATGTAATAGGACAGACAAGGAACAACCAATGCAATGCATATGCAATGTATTTATAAATTTGACCAAGCAATTCTACAGGAAAGCTCCAAGTGATTGTACAGGAAGGCCCCGAGTAATTGTACAGTTAACTTGCAAGCGATTGTACAGGTAATACAAATATCCGACATAGAGAAGGAATATATTTGAATTTCTACTGGGACAATGGCTTTGAAACTTTCAGAATTTATATATCAGAAAAGGTACATGTGCAAATTTAGGTAGCAAGCATTGATTTGGATGTTTATCTGACATTTTTGATCGCTGTTGTGCGACTATTTTGATCGTTTTACACGGAGCTCCACCATTCTAAGGAAAACGTTTGAAAGCATATATCTTTCTTATTTTTGTATTGGTTCATATTTACATAAAGAATGTTTTAGCTACCAATCATTGAAGCAGAAATGTTATATAGTAGTATAAGAGTTCATCAAAGTTTCCATCAAGCAACTTGTTATCTTTCCAATGTAGGAGCCATGCTTGGCAGTCTCTCGAATGACCAAATTATTTCACAACCGTACAGTTCTGTTCCCACATTGTGTTAATATAACTGACAAAATTAACTAAACAATGGTTTGCCATGCAGCGCTCAAATATTCGGGTTTAGAAATATTTGATATTGTATAAAGATCTTTAAACTAAACTAAGCTATAATAGATTAAGATTCATTATTTTATTGAATATAAAACATTTATATAGCATATATTAAACCTGACGGTCAAACATCAACAGCTTCAATACTAATAGTTTACGTATACACAAATTCATCAATTCTATTACTTTTAGACCTACGGCACCTTTTTATTGTATATTGTAAAATAGTCATTTACTTCTTGCGTTATGGATCATTGATTTTGTTACCTGTTGACCCGGTTGATTACTAGCACGTGCCGTTGAACTCAAACATTTTAACATTTTAACAAAAACATAAATTTTCAATTTACGCCATATATGTCAGGGGCGGATCCAGATTTTTTTTTAGCGGAGGTGAGCTCAGATAATAATTTCTATATTTCTATATCTAAATCTTTTATTTTTTTTACCATTTATCTTTATACTGAATATTTGCCTGCCCTAAATGCATCAAATATGTGCCTTTGGATGTTAAACAACTAAACAATCAATCAATATATTCTTTATATTTCATCATCATTATATTCTTTCTATCTTTATAAATGGTGACCTATTCTTATCCTCATACATGTACTATATAGATATACATATACATGGTAATTGAGACAAGAAAATACACAAATTTTAGAACTGTATGCTTTTAGAGAAAGTCCGAGATTCTGCTCCAAAGTAGATCTTGTGAACAAAAATAGCATTTGATTAATGTCAGATTGAAATTATTTTCCTTGGATCGGAGGGAATAAGAGGGGAAGGAAATACGACATTCCGTTTAAAAAAAACAAATATTGTACATGTATGGTATTAAAAAAAAAAATTAGCCAGTTTAATTTGTTGCTCAATAAATTCACAAATAGACGTTTTCGAAATAAATAAGAAAAAAACATCCACACATTTGTACCTATTCTTTAAAACACAGACCAGAAGTTTCACCTGTAAATCGATTTTAATCTGTATTGCATTATAAACCAATATAAATTCGTACTATTCAAATCAACATGCATGTAAATGTATTTTACATCAAAACTTTTGCAGAGACATTACACACAGGTGTGAATATTTACACACCCGAAGATAAGTTGTCATTAATCACGTATATATAAACTACACATACATCTGGACGTTTGTATTAAATAACGGCCAATTAAGAAGTCAATTCTCTGCTGTGATGAATTTCCGCTCTAGACAAGAAGTGGCAAACAAATTATGTTAGAACATTTTTTGGGAACCTGCATTGGAGGGGGGGTCAGTTAATCTACCACTGCTGCTATATACATATGCATGGGTTAGAAAATAAACAATAAGGATAACGTGATTAATTGTTTGGATGAAAATCTGTATACGGTGGTACTTTATTTATAGTTTAAACACTATCTCTACACAGACTGAATGCAGTATCATGATCAGCTTCATGTACGATGGCGACCTTGGTGGTGTTTAGACGCACTTTTGTGTAAAATAAATAATTGTTTAATGATATGTTGTACACTCTGAGGTTGTACAGTACAAAGCTATGTAATAGAAGCGCTTCCGATTTTAACAGAATAACTAGGACGAAAATAATAATAAAAAAAACCAGCTCCAACGGTAATAGTAAAGTAGGACATATCAACAGAATACGAATCAAAACAAAAATACGCATGTTTTAATTTTTGCTTTGGCTTCATTTCAATTGATTGTCTCGTTGGCAAATATACAATATCGTCTTTTTTAGGTTATGTTTAAGATATTTCCGTTTCTAATTTTCAAATACGAAAAATATGTTTACAAAGGGTTCATGTGTATATAATTACCATACGTCCTTGCACTTTATAACTAATATAAATACATAAACTAATGTTTATTAGAAAATAAGCAACATATATAGACGAATAATTTATTAGTTACCCAACAAACAACAACAGAAATAAAGAATCAACAGAGGATTTAATCTTTAATTACTTTTTTTTTTATTATTATTTATTCGAGAGATATACATGATATAATACTTTAACTTCAAATAAATATATAATTAATCTAAAATGCACTAATCAAGCAGAAGGGGCGTAACTCGTGGTATCATACCGGCATACTGAACGGATCTAAACATGGTCTGACACTTTTGAATATTGATTTTGAGTTTTGATCTGTTTCGGTCTGACACGGTCTTAACGGATCTAAACAGCTCGCTAGAAGATACAGTCTTAAATATCTTGACATGCCTTAACGGACTAATTTACCTAATGAGACTATCGATCCGAACGGAGACTTAACGATCTGACAAATCTTGACGTTTTACTCTAGCGGTAAATCCAGTCAATTAAGATACGATCAGACCAAAATGACCGTTTCAGACTGAAATCGTGCTACTAGTGTTAGTGTCTTAGCGAGGTGGGGCATACAGTGCTGTATTGTAGATTCTTAAAAGCTTTTTCGTAAACTTTTTTTCCATGAACCGAATTAAAAAATTTGATATATTAAATCATCAAAAAGTCTGACTGCCCAGATTCCAAAAATGGGACGTCATGAGGTTAATCACAAATTTGAAAATAAATGTGGTGTATTTTATAAAGATGACAATAAAATGCTCACAATTCCTTTGACGAAAAAAGGGTATCATATTATTATCAAATTATAACTTGTGATCTTGTAAAAGGTGGACAATACTAGACATGACAAAGGAATCTTCAAACTCATAAGTCAAATACAAACATTGCTAAATATAAATACAAAAACCTTAGAACCTAATTTTGTCTGAGTAAAAAGAAATCAAATGTCCATCCGAGTGACTATATGTGGAAAAATAAAATACTATAGAGAAAGTCCTCATCAAAGAAATAAAGATATTGGTTGCTACAAACAACACAAAAATACAAGCTGAGTCGAAGTTTATTTTGTTGTCTTCTACCTTCTCAGTGTGTTTTCATATCTCCGTAGACATGTCAGAATAGACATTAATACATGGTTATTGTCAAATGCAAAAATACAAAACTGTCAATTAAGAAAATGAACAAAACATCTCTTCTTGTTTTCTTATGATAAAAAAAATTGAAACATTACAATAAGTGTTAAAGTCTGTCTAATACAAATGTCTTATATGTTCAGAAATGGATCACTTAAAATTAATGTCGTATTAAGTAACAGTATCGGTATTAAGTGATTGATAATATATAATATGGGAGTTTCCGTGCAATCCTTCCACCAAAGCATGTCGTATTTCAAATAGTTTATAGTTTGAAAGATAATAAACCATTGTTTTCTTCAATTTACTTACAATGCTTGTAAAAATTCTCTACAAAGTACATTACATATATGCAGAACTGGTATGATTGCTTCAAATACACAAATCAACTAAGGACATTGTTGTTGACATCTGTAAGCCTCTATACGGCTTTCATTAATGAGCAAAACCCATATTGTGTATTAAGTTATAAAATGACCTGACATGCTAATATGTGATACAAAAAGAAGGTTGACAATGTGTGTTATGAGACACACATGAAATAAAACCTAACTCTTTTGAAAAATAACTTTGGCAATCAACTCTTCTATGTTTCGAAACATTGCCAAATATGCCTACAACATTTGTATCTTTTTCTAGTATTTTGATATAGCTATGTCCAACGTTGGATAATTCAACTACGTTTCAGCGCAAACGTATTTAAGTTAACGTTATAGTAACATATATTCATTCCAACAAGTAATAAACACTTGTTTGCATGTTTTTTTTAAATCAATATGAATGTATTAGAAGAGTGTATCAGTGTAGAATGTTTATAATGGCTAGGTAAGTAACGAAAACAAAACTGCTGTAACCAATAAAAAAAACTTCATTATAAATTGTCAACATGATTGTCATATTTTTTTTCAAATCCATCTGTACTTATAATGTCATTAGGACAGTTCTCTAAAGAATGCCAAAATCGGAACCCCTAGATATTGTTAATTAATGCGAACTATTTCTATACGATGTAATAAAGGTGCACTAATACGACCTCACCATATGACCTTTGTCAATAAAAGAATATTTCCAATTATAGTAAGGACAATTGTCTCATTGGCACTCATGAAACATCTTCTTATATCTTTTTTGTAATTAATCACAAATTAATACATTGTTGACGCCGTTTCCGACGCTGACGGCAGAAACAGCGAACCTTTGACTAACTTTTTACACCTTCCAGGGGAGACCACATAGGGAGCTCTGTGATATATATCAAAAAGATCACATGAAAAGAGTGCACACGCTTCAAAGAGGGGGGAAAGATACAAGAGGAACTGTCAAACTCATAGATCGGAAATAAACGGACAACGCCATGGTAAAAATTAAACGGACAAACTGAAAAATAATAACACACGTGACACAATATAGAAAACTAAATACTAAGTACCCGAACCCCAGCAAAAACTGGGGGTTATCGCGGTTGCTTTGGAAGGTTAAGCAGATTCTGCTCCACATGTGGCATCCATCGTGTTGCTTATGTGATTACAAACCCGGTAAATAGTTTAATGCGGTAGGTCACATTTAAGAAAGGGAAGGGGATTGTAGTAACGACGTAAGGAATATATCAGATATCATCTTTGAAACGTTTATTCCATAACGGTTAACAATGTCTCTCCTGTTTAACTTATCATTGCATTTATGTTCACAACTCATAAATCCATGGAAAAAAAACAAAATCGGGGTAACAAACTGAAACTTAGGGAAACGCATTAGATATAAGAGAACAACGACACAACATTAAAATGTAACATACACAGAAACGGACTAAGTATTAGACAAAATCCTATGAGAATAACAAATATAACATCAAAACCAAATACATGAATTTGGGATAGATAAGAACCGTGACACATCTTATAGTAATGTGAATTCACACTCAAAAATAAGAGAAAACAAACGACACAACGGAAACACAACGTCAAAATGTAATACACACAGACACGAACTATAATATAACAATGGCCATATTCCTGACTTGGAACAGGACATTTTTAAAGGAAAAAATGGTGGGTTGAACCTGGTTTTGTGGCATGCCAAACCTCCCTCTTTTATAACCATGTGAAACATAACATTAAAATGACAACACAACATTACAGGACTACAATATAAATAAATAGGAGAACACAATTGACAAAGAAACACACCAATAATAGCTAACAAAAGGCAACAAGTTTAAAATTTTAATATGCCAGAAGTGCATTATGTCCACACAAGACTTACTAGTGACGCCCAGATACAAAAGTTTGAAAGCCGAAACAAGTACAAAGTTGAACTGCATCGAGGACCAAAAGTTCAAAAAAGTTGTGCCAAAAACGGCCAGGGTTTTCTGTTAGGTACCAGAACATCCCTATTATTGAGAATAATTTATACTTTTGAAAACAGTAAATTTTATAAAATGCCTATACAAAAGATATAAGATAAAACTGAAGTATTAACTAATTACAGGAAACAACCGTTAATGTACCATACTCATTATCATAAGGATGCCATGGTCAGATGAACCAGGCTGACAGACATGTACAGCTTTAATAAATCATGTAACACATAAGAATAGTTGACATTTTGCTAATAGTATCTGAAAAATGACTAAATTACGAATACATATGATTGACCAATGAAACATGAAAATGTTATCAAGGGTAGATAGAACATGCACAGGCTAGACCGACGTGTTCACCTTACACTCATTCCATACACCAAATGTAGATGACATATTGCTTATAGTTTTTGAAAAGCTGAACACAACACCTATTAACATTGACCAATTAACCATGAAAATAAGGTTAAGATCAGATGAAATGTTCTAGACTGACATATACCCTTTACAACCATTAGATACACCATATAGAGTTGACCTACTGCTTATAGTAACTGAGAAACAGAACATATATAGAGAGAGAATAAGTAGACATTGTTTCGAAGCATGAATTTTATTTGTACAAGGCTTAGAATCAGACAGAGAGTGGGTCTTTGTAATGATGGTTATGATGTCAGGTACGTGTGTTAATAAAGCAAAATGAACTGACATGATTGTGTTTTCAATTTGTAGTTCCCATGGTTACTGTAATTAAGAATAGGCACGAATTTCGTATACCCAATTTTAGATTTTTTAAACTAAGTTCCTCCCCTTAAGATATATAATCTCACAACAAATGTTGCGTTATGCTACTCCAAGATTTTCTAAGTATCTTAGATAGCAAGGTTAAAGGGTAAATATCTTACTAGATATAGCGAAAATATTTATCAAAGATACCAGGATTATAACAAAATACGCCAGACGCGCGTTTCGTCTACATACAATTCATCAGTGACGCTCAAATCAAACTAGTTATATGGTCAAACAAATACAAAGTCGAAGAGCATTTAGGACCGAAATTCGAAAGTTTGGTGCCAAAAAAGGCTAAGGTAATCTATTCCTGGAATAATAAAATCTGTAGTTTTTCCAAAAATTCAAGAAAACAGTGTCTGCACGACCCGGTGTGCAGAGACTAGAAGCTAAACTGGCATTCGTAGGCTACGCATATACGCTTCCGGTTATATAATCGAATGTCAACGGATCGGGAATATAACGTGAAACAAACGCGGAAAGTGTCACAATAGAGGAATGAATTGACTACGCACAAAGGTCATATTTTAACTATAATTATTGATACAATGGAATATATGTTAGAAAAAGTAGAAAATAATCAAACTGAACGTGTGATAAAAACAATGCAAACAATTGAAAAAAAAAATTAAACAAACATTCAATTTCTAAAAATAAATATATAAACTAAATATATATACAGATATGCAACACATAATTAATTTAAATTGTTATAGGACGTAATTATTTCGCCTTGTAAACAACAAGGTGAAAAAAATAAATTCTCGATATATCTTTACTAAGTGCAGACTTGGAGATGTATAAATAATTGCTGTTACAATATACCTCACTCGTAAATCCACATGTATCGTAACCTATGTCCAAACGCTATGACGATTTCGCTGCGTTAAACGTTGCAATTAACACATAAAATAAACCGGTATTCTTATGTTGATGCATAACATAAAGAATAAATGCATTATAGCTCGGAAAAATGTACAAAATCAAAATAGAATAAAATTCAGCGAAATTTCATGGACGCTTTTGGTGAGATTAAAGTCATTTCAAAACACGAAGACATACGAATGAAAACGCCAAAGTTGAAGAGTTTTCGTTGCTTGTACCTTTCCAAATTTGGATAATATTGCACCAAATTAAGTTTAAGGGTAGATGTTGTTCATTATCGATAATATGCATTATTTCCACATCTACTAATTTTAGCAAGTCAACATAGCGTCTCCTTAGCTACGAAATGTCAACTGTAGAAAAATATTAATTAAAAATGACAAATGTTGGGGTTTAGATTCAAAAGAATAAAATCCATTTTGTTCTAGCGGTTATTCAAGAAATAATTATCCTGCAAGCTATAGACCTATTGGACATCTTTAGCTAATCTCACAGGTTGTAAGGAGGAACAGCCATACACATGGCATACATACTATCTCTTCATTTTTTAAATGTTCGTATTTGCCCTTTAAGAATCGAAATAATTTATAAAATTCATAGATTGTTGAAAATTTACAAATAGTCCGTGAAATTCGTCAAAGTAAATCTGAATTCGTTATGCCGATATGTCAACTGCAAAAGCCTTTTCCTTTTTTATCTCTTTGTTTATAGATCCAAAGAGAGAAAAGCCGTGTGCATCGAAAGAATAAGCGTCTCCTGCTGTGCATTCATCATCCACCATGTGAATCAAAATCAATTTAGGAAAACGATAGATGTGAACTTTGGTAACACTTGCTGATTTGACAAAGTTGGCATAAGCATTAAATCTAAAATTAATCCATTCTAACTCTATGCAAAATATATTTGATATCATATATAAAAAAACTAGAAAAGACATTTTTATGAATAAAATATTGAATTTATTTCGGGATAGATGACCAACCTATCATCCTCCTTGATTTCGAAATTGATGACCAACCTATTCATCCATCTTAATTTCTTAATAGAAAACCGACCTACCATCCCCTTGATTTCGGGATAGAGAATCATCCTACCATCTCCCCTGATTTCAGGTCAGATGACCGACCTACCATCCCCATTTATATTGAAAAGATGACCGACCTTCCATCCCCGTTAGTGTTTGGATAGATGACAGTCCTACCGTCCCACTTGATTTTGGGATAGACGACCAATCAAACATCCCTTTTTAATTTCCTTTGTTTATCTCTTTCTTTATAGATCCAAAAAAGAGAAAAACGTGTGCGTTTAAAGGATAAGCGTCTCCTGCTGTGCATTCATTATCCACCATGTGAATCAAAATCAATATAGGAAAGTTATAGATGTGAACTTTGGTAACACTTGCTGATTTTAAAAAGTGTTCATAAGACTTGAATCTATTTCATTCAAACTCTATGCAAACTATATTTGACATCCTATATAAAAAACTAGGAAAGATAATTGTAGAAATAAAAATATCGAATTTATTTCGGAATAGATGACCAACCTATCATCCTCCTTAATTTCGAATTGATGACCAACCTATTCATCCATCTTGACTTCTGAATAGAAAACCGACCTACCAACCCTTGATTTCGAGATAGAAAATCATCCTACCATCTCCCCTGATTTCAGGTTAGATGACCGACCTACTATCCCCCTTTATATTGAAAAAGATGACCGACCTTCCATCCCCGTTAGTGTTTGGATATATGACAGTCCTACCATCCCACTTGTTTTCGGGACAGACGACCAATCAAAAATCCCTCTTTAAATCCAAGTATATGACAAAATTACCAACCCTTGATTTTGGCCAGATGACCAACCTACCATCCCTCTTGATTTCGGGATGGATGACAAAATTGCCAACCCCTTGTTTTCAGATAGATGACCAAACTACAACCTCCCTTGATTTCGGGATAAAGTACCAACCTTACACCCCCTTAATTTGGGGATACATGATCAAATTTTCACCCCTCGATATCGGGATAGACTATCAAGCCGTTGTTTTCGGTATGGACGACCAACCTAACATCCCCATGATTTCGGAATAGATGACCAAATTCCCACCCATTGATTTCAGGAAAGATGACTAACTTATCACCTCCATGCTTTTGTGATACATGACCAAATTAAAAACCCTTGGTTTCGGGAAAGATGATCAACCTACCATCCCCCTTGATTTTAGGATAGACGACCAACCTTACATCCCCTTGATTTCATGATATATGACCAACATAACATCACCCTTTATTGCGGGATAGATGACCAATTACCATCCCCTTGATATCGGGATAGACTACCAACCTATTATCCATCTTGATTTCGGGATAGATGAAAAATTTACCACCCTTTTATTTCGGATAGATGACCAACCTACTCACCCTTGATTTCGGAATAGACAATTAATCTTACACCCCTCTAGATTTTGGGATAGACGACCAATCAAACATCCCTGTTTAACGTCCTTTGTTTATCTCTTTGTTTATAGATCCAAAAAGAGAAAACCGTGTGCATCGAAAGGATAAGCGTCTCCTGCTGTACAATCGTCATCCACCATGTGAATCAAAATGAATACAGGAAAGTTATAGATGTGAACTTTGGTAACACTTGCTGATTTGAAAAAGTTTGCATAAGCATTGAATATATTCCATTCAAACTCTATACAAACTATATTTGATATCCTATATAAAAAACTAGGAAAGATAATTTTAGGAAGAAAAATATCGAATTTATTTCGGGATAGATGACCAACCTATCATCCTCCTTAATTTCAAAATTAATGACCAACCTATTCATCCATCTTGATTTCGGAATAGAAAACCGACCTACCACCCTTTGATTTCGAGATAGAGAATCATCCTACCATCTCCCCTGATTTCAGGTTAGAAGACCGACCTACTATCCCCCTTTATATTGAAAAAGATGACCGACCTTCCATCCCCGTTAGTGTTTGGATATATGACAGTCCTACCATCCCACTTGTTTTCGGGACAGACGACCAATCAAAAATCCCTCTTTAAATCCAAGTATATAACAAAATTACCAACCCTTGATTTTGGCCAGATGACCAACCTACTATCCCTCTTGATTTCGGGAATGATGACAAATTTGCCAACCCCTTGTTTTCAGATAGATGACCAAACTACAACCTCCTTTGATATCGGGATAAAGTACCAACCTTACACTCCCTTAATTTGGGGATACTGTGAAAGTACTTTAATTCGTGGGTATTAATTTTCGTGGATTGAGCAATATTTACATGTTCGTGGGTTTTTTAATTCGTGGATTTTATTTTATTTTTCTTAAATTTGAAAACTATAGCCTTTAGAAACGAAGGTTACAAAAGTTTTGAATGGTGGAAATTGCACAGTAAGCATTGACCCCTGTAAATTGAAGTGATAACACTAATGAACCCATGATAAAGTGATCATCAAAGGTGTAAATTAGGCCATAAACATGTCACCTAAAGAAAATAGTAACATAAAAAATGATATAAACGTATCTTAAATTTTGAAATAATTCTTATCAAAATCAAGCCCAGTATGAAATTATTATTTCCCATATGTACGAGCACTATGAGGATATGAAATGAATACTTTATCATACTAGCATATCAATACCAGAAATCTGACTTTCATCGATCAAAAATATTTTTTATAAGAATTAAAAGATCAAAAGTTGTACAGTTTAGGCTATTAGAGATTAAATGAGTATAATCCTGCATGTGGTTGTAGTTCTGTGACTGCTATTAAAGTATTCTCAGATATGGCGTTATTCAATATATTCTCAAGATTATATCAGTAGTCAAACCTACCGACGGGGATCTTTCCATGTCTTGATTTGGACAATGGTTGTTTTATTTCGTTGGAAACTTAAATTCGTGGATAAAGTCATCCACGAAAACCACGAAAATTGGTACCCCACGAATAAAAGTATTTCACAGTACATGATCAAATTTTCACCCCTCGATATCGGGATAGACTATCAACCCGTTGTTTTCGGTATGGACGACCAACCTAACATCCCCCTTGATTTCGGAATAGATGACAAAATTCCCACACATGGATTTCAGGAAAGATGACTCACCTATCACCTCCTTACTTTTGTGATACATGACCAAATTAAACACCCTTGGTTTTGGGAATGATGATCAACCTACCATCCCCCTTGATTTTAGGATAGACAACCAACCTTACATCGCCCTTGATTTTGGGATACATGACCAAATTAATACTCCTTTGATTTCGGGATAGATGACCAACCTAACATTCCCTTGATTTCAGGATATACGACTAACATAACATCACCCTTTATTGCGGGATAGGTGACCAATTACCATCCCCTTGATATCGGGATAGACTACCAACTGAACATCCATCTTGATTTCGTGATAGATGAAAAATGTACCATCCCTTTATTTCGGATAGATGACCAACCTACTCACCCTTGATTTCGGAATAGTGATTTCGGATACATGACCAACCTTACATCCCCATTTATTTCGGGATATATCACCAGTTACCAACCCTCGATATCGGGATAAACTACCAACATTTCACATCCCTTGATTTCGGGATAGACTATCGACCTAACATCCCCCTGAATCTTGGGATTCATGACCAAGTTACAACCCTCCTGATTTCGGGATATATGACCTACCTTCCATTTAATTAATTTTGGATGGATAACCTACCTTCCATCCCCCTTCATTTT
Source organism: Mytilus edulis (assembly GCA_019925275.1). Classification (NCBI taxonomy): domain Eukaryota; kingdom Metazoa; phylum Mollusca; class Bivalvia; order Mytilida; family Mytilidae; genus Mytilus; species Mytilus edulis. The sequence continues at coordinate 50,092,088 of CM034362.1, forward strand.
AGAATAGATGACCATACTACCATTTCCCTTAATTTTTGAATAGATGACTGACCGACCATCCTTCTTTATTTCGGTGTAGATGACAGACCTATCATCCCCGTTAGTGTTGGGATAGATGACAGTCCTATCATCACTCTTGATTTTAAGATGGATGACCAACCTGCCACCACCTTGATTTCAGGATAGACAACCAACGTAAAATTCATCTTGATTTCGGGATAGATCACAAAATTACCACCCCTTAATTTTGGATAGATGAAAAAACTACCACCAGCCCTGATTTCTGGATGAAAGACCAACCTTACATCCCTTTTGATTTCAGGATAGATTAAAAAATTACCATCCCTTCATTTTAGGATAGACGACCAACCTTAAATCCCCCTTTATTTTGGAATACGTGACCACATTACCACCCTTCGATATCGCGATATACTATCAACCTACCACACCATTTGATTGCGGTGAAGACGACCAACCGAACATCCCCTCGATTTCAGGATACATGACCAAATTACCATCCCATTGATTTCGGGATATATGACTAACCTAATTACCCTTTATTTAAGATAGACGAGCAACCTAACATCTCCCTTGATTTCGGGATACATGAACAACCTACCATCCCCATAAATTTCGGGATATACAACCAACCTAACAACCCCCTTTATATTGGGAAACATGACCAAATTGCCATCCCCTCGATTTCGGGATAGACGACTAACCTACCACCCCCTTGATTTCAGAATAGACGATCAACCTACAATCCCCCTTTATTTCGAGATAGATTATCAATTACCATCTCCTTGAGTTCGGGATAGATGACCAACCTACCACCCCTTAATTTCGGGATACATTACCAAAATGCCACCCCCTCGATTTCGGAATAGACAACCAACCTGCCATCCCCCTTTATTTCCGGATAGACGATCAACCTACAATCCCCCTTTATTTCGAGATAGATTACCAATAACCATCTCCTTGAGTTCGGGATAGATGACCAACCTACCACCCCTTGATTACAGGATGGACGACCAACCTACCTTACCCCTTTATTTCAAGATAGATGACTAACATAACATCACCCTTTATCTCGAGAAAGATGACCAACCTACCATCACCATATTTCGGGATAGACGACACACCTTTTTCTTGATAGATAACAGGTTTACTATCCCCTTGATTTCGGGATAGGCGACAAATCTCTCCCCCTTTAATTTCGGGATACATGTCCAAATTACCACCCCTATTGATTTCGGGTTAGACGACCGACCTACCATCCCCCTTGATTTCGGGCTAGAAGTAGAATTGTCATCTACTTGATTTCAAGATAGATGACCAACTTGCCATCCCCTTGATTTCGGGAAAGGTTAATAACCTAGCATCCCCCTTGAATCAGAGATAGATGACCGACCTATTATCACTCTTGATTTTGAGATAGATGACCAACCTACCATCTCCTTAATATAGGAATGGATAATCGACTCCCCATCTCTCTTTTCTGTATGTGTATGGTAGTGTTGTATTGCTAAATAGAATAAACATTTTCGACACATCACTTCACTCAAGAAACTGTGAACCATAAAGATTAAAAACAATTTGTCTTATTTTATATCGCCGCGATATAGCCTTTTTGTGCTAATGCGGCGTAAAGCAACCAACAATCAATCTTATTTTATAAATTGATGATTTATTAAATTGAATAACAAATTTAAACGTGTAGGTCAATACGTGCTTTCTTAGACAAATGATTGCAAGATGTTACATAGACATATTATATTTTTATATCGTTATTCATACTTTGTATGTGTAACAAATGCACTTAAATGTACCATGTGTACGGAATAAATAAAAATGATAAAAATATTTTTTGTCTGAAAGAACTAAAACAATAGTAGACATGTGTTACATACTTGGACCATCCATGCGTTTCGTTAAATATTTCATCTTTAACAATGTGTTACTAATGAAATATTTCTTCAGGTTTTCGGTTGTGAGATCAGATTTCTCCAGTTGTGGTTGATTCTATAATGTCAGTACAGTTATACATTTACATAGTATATTGTTCTAAGCTACTAACTTTGATAAAAATAGCACTAATGCCTTCTTACTTGTAAAGACGACGATATGTTTGAAATTTTTTGCTATATTTAAGCATTTTGGACTTTTTCCGTTCTCAAATCATATTTGCATGATATCAAATAATTAAACATAACATACCATCTACGAAGAGCTACGTGCTTCTTGTTGGCTAAGTGTCGTTTAAGTATTTTGTTTTTAGATTGTACTACTAATTTGGACTTTTCCAAAACTGTTATTTGAAATTGTCATATATTTTAATGTATCAAAATAAAATAATATCCCTTACTTATGTCTGTTTTCATGACTTTTATGCAGTCTTTTTGCATGATATTTTAATGCATACTTTTGTTATTTCTATATATGAACATTAATAGAAGATAAATTACGGTTTCAATATTATTACATATTTTTTTATTTATAGTGTAGGCTTGCTTTCTTTTTTCACCGTATTTTCTTTTTTGTATAACTTATACATCTTAAGCATTTCCTGAACCCTCTTGCTGCCGGATGGTTTTCAAGATTGCATATTTTGACTGATTAACTTGTTGGATTCACTTCGTATATTACTTGAATTTATCATATATTTAGTACTAGATACACAAATTTGGCATATCTACTAAAGCTTCTTTACTCCAGGCTGTATCATCTACCTGTACCGCATAACCAATATCGCATAGCTAAATTCTGAACGCATACCACGTATTGCACCTTTCTTAGATTCTTAAACAGCCTCGGTTGTTATCATATTCTCTCATTGTTGTGCTATTTTCACATTTCCTGACCGGTGTGAGAAAAAGTATTTCTCCTCACTAGTGAAAAATCTGTTCTCAGCAAATAATTGGTTTACATTTAACTGTGACGTGTTTTTTTTTCTTGTTTTCTTCGGAGTTTTCTTATTGTGACGTCATAAAAAAGTCGACTGTGCCTGATGACGTCACATCAAAAGTACACTATTTTCCTTAAATCTTTGAAAAGGAAGGTAAAAATCATAAGAGAAACAGATTCCACCACTGTAACTCGTGTATTACGATATTTCTCCAATCTCAAGAGTTAAATTTTAAATATTTAAAAAGCTCGGCAAGTCTCGCGCTTTAAATAGAATTCAATTAGAGTCAGAAAGAGGGCTAAGCAGCAGTTAGGACCATCTAGGATCATCTAGTTTTGAGGGGACTGGAGAGCTGAGCTAGCAAATTTGATGAAATCAGGATGTTTAGTTTAAACATAAGGACGGCCAGATTATTTATGTCCAATCTGACTAGGCTTGGCCAGAATATTCATTTTCTGATCATTCCCAAATTGACTACAAATTTGACTCTCTTCGTCACTTCTTATCATTAACCTTTCAGCCCGTTATGATACAGATTTCGTTATATTGTTATAAAGTGAGTCCTCGAAAAAAAGTAGTTTCATTATCCAAAATGAAAAAAAATTAGCGAGTCTTTTTTTTTTTTTGTTTCATGGACAAAGTTGTATTTTTTAGGTTAAAATAAAGGGGAGAGTTCACTGCATATCCCTCAAAACAACAAATGATAATACTTTTACTTGATTTTCTGTTTATAATGAATACCTTTGTAAATTGTTACACAAATGTATATCAGGCCAGAATATTTATTTTTCATGTGTGACAAGACAAGATTATTCATTTTAATCTAAATTGGGACCAGCATATATATCTCTAAAATATACCAGACCCCATCTTAGAATCAAATGATTGTCCCCTTACATATCATGCGGATTTTGTTAGAAGTATATGATAAACAGATTAAAACACAACTTAACATTAAATGGTAACAGTTGCTAAAATTATAAATCATTATGTAACAAAGTCTCCAGCATCGAATGTTAGATAATTATTAATACAAATCAATACACAGGAGAGGTTACAATTGGTCAAATTATACATCATTATGTAATGTAACAGTAATGTCTCCAGCATCGAATGATAGATAATTACAGATCAATACATAGGAGTGGTAACATAAGTCCAGATGATATGTTCAGAATATTTATTATTTTTATGCGCGATAAGACAAGAATATTTTTTCTAAAATCTGCCAGGCATGAACCTAAGAATCAAACGGTTATCCGCTTCGATATCACGAAACTGATGTTGTTAAAATATATGATAATCAGATCAATACATGGTAAAATCTGTATCGCATGCTGAATCACCACTCGATCAATGTGTGCCCTCGGGACCGTCTGTCCTCGGAACTGATATTTGTTTCTCGTGGTTATATAGCATGCGATACATATTTTTCCATGGATTGTTCTATATTTATTGCATATGTTTACTATTTTACAAGAAGCATCAAATCAACAAGTACATATGTCTGAATGTTTGCAGTGTAAGTTTTCTTTAGGTCTACATTAAACATGTGTAAGGCCTTTATTTCTTTATATGGGTTAATCTTGTAATAAATTGTTAATGTCTTTCATATGACGTGAATTTAACTCAAACTTCTGTATTCTTTATAATTTATGATGAAAAATTATTAGCATAAACGATTCTATACATTTTACAATGTTTTCTATTATTCAATTATTTTCATTCCAAAATTTCATATAACTTCAGCCTAATTGCAATAATTCTTATAATTAAATGAAATTAATATTGTACCGTTTTTTGTTTTTTTTCCTAAAAAAGATCTGAAATATTGAATTGGTCAAAATCTTAGTTGGTTATTGAAATTGTCAGAGCTATCAATTCAGTAGTTCTCAAACATCTAACGAAAATGATTGGCAATTAGTGTTAGCAGTTTCTATACTACATCACTGAGGTTGTGAGTTCGAATCTTGCACGAAACACCAGGATTCTGGCAACAATTATAAGGTTATAATTCCTCTACCAAATACAAAACACCAAAAACTGGCGGCCAATCAATTGCCAAGAGTGCTGAAAGTTGCATTAAAATTATAATGCAACAACGTTTGTAACCTTCATTTTGATTGCATAACGTCACTACTTTTCATGGCATCAATTGACACTAACTAACGCGTTGCCAGTAAACTTGATTTGCGACCATCAAATCACTAATTGAGCTTAAAATACAATACAGTTATCTCCTAAATTTCCTATTTTTTGTGCCTTGTTTTGTTTGCTGTATGTCAACAATCTCTTGTTTTTTTTCTTTCTTTTTTTTAGAGAGGAAGGCTTTAAAACATTAATCCTAACAGGAAACATTATGTTGTCTGGAGATATTGAAAATAAGTGTATTCTTTGAAACTCGTCTTTAGTAGTGTTTCTTGTAATATGTAGCTTTGTTTAATATTGATTTCTCATTGATGTAATTTGTTTATAAATGGAGTTTTTTCCAAATGCAGGTTCATGGACATTTTCATTATCATCGGTAGCGGATTTTTATGCTGATTGATTATTTATTTGACAATGTGAGGCGGTCAGATTATAAATGTTCAATCTGCCTTTGTCCGCCTGAGGCAGAATATCTATAATCTGATCATTCCCAAATTGATTACAAATCTGCCATTTTTCACCACCCCACAGCATCAAACGTTCAGTCCGTTATGATACAGGTTTATGGGTCAACTCTATTGCATTTTAAGCTCTAACGGCTTCAATTGGTGATTTGATGGTCGCAAATTTAGTTTATTAGCGATAATATTGTTATCTCCTTTCTAATGAAACTGAAAGAAAACAACGTTAAATCATACATTTAATATCTGTCATACGTCGTCTGTTATGAATTGATGTCATAAAAACTGTTGACGTCATCCCATCAAAAAGAACGTTACAAACGATGTTGCATTAGAATACGTAATATCATTTAACGTGAGTCCTCGAAAAGAGAAGTTTTATGATCCAAAAATGTTAAAATTAGCGAGTCTTTTTTATTAAGATTTCATGAACGAAGTTGTATTTGTTTAGGTGAACAGAAAGGGAAACGTTCACTCCATATCCCTCAAAATAACAAATGATAAAACTTCTTTCCGAATGTTCTGTTTATAATGGATACATTTGTAAATGATTACAAAAATGTATATCGGGCCAGAATATTCATTTTGCATGATTGATAAGACAATCTAAATGGGGCCCAGAATATTTATTTCTAAAATCTGTCAGATCCAACCCTAGGACCAAACGATTGTCTCCTTACATACTATGCGGATTCTATTAAAAGTATATAGTAAACGGATTAATACACAACTTAACATTTAGTGGTAACATTTGGTCAAATTAAACATCATCATGTAATGAACAGTAATGTCTCGAGAATCGAATTTTAGATAATTACAGATCAATATACAGTCGTGGTAACATTAGTGCAGAACATATGCAGACGCGTAGCTACGTTTACGTCACAACGCCCGGGCGAGCACTTGAATTTTTATAATCTGAATAAAATAAAAAGAACTGGTTAAAACACCACAGCCTTGTAATTGCGAATAACAGTGACGAAATTTACTTTTAAACTTAATTGTGCTTTATTCGGCCTTTTCAACATATTTGTGTTATTCGAGCGTCACTGGTGGATCCTTTGTAGACGAAACGCGCATCTGGCGGAAATACAAAATTTAAATCCTGGTATATATGATGAGTTAATTCATATAATAATATATTTGTTCATTTTGTGTTAAAGTTTGAATCGACTGTGAATATTTCACTTTTCTTTTGTTAAAAGCAATTCATTATGTTATCTGCTGAGGTCGTAGGCGTCAATATAATCTTCATGTGTTATTGATATTTTCCATGCTATCAATTCAGTAGTTCTCAAATATCTCGGAAGATTGATTGCAAATTAGTGTAAGTAGTTTATAGACTGTATCTTTGTAATTGTGAGTTCGAATCTTGCACGAAACAACAGGGTTCTGGCAACAAGTATTTGGTTATCTCCCGGTCATCTGGCTTCCTCTACCAACAAAACCAAAAAAAAAACAAAAAACGGGCGGCCAATAAATAGCCAAAGTTGCTGAAAGTTGTTTTAAAAGTCATCAATCATTCAATTAATTTAAAAATCTAATTTTACAGTTAAATATATGGAATAAACATGAAATATAAAACGATTGATAAACATTATAAAATATATATGGACTTGAAGTGCTGAGCACAACAAGAACTTACATTTAAGCTTCTGGATGTTTTTTTTTTTTTTTTTTTTTTTTTTTTTTTGTGACAAAATTAGCCCATATACGTGCAGTTACATACATACATTTAACATTAACTTTAGGAGTAAGAGTATTTCACATTAGATAAGCCTGGTCACATATATCAACATTTAACAGTAGTACGAGTATTTCACAATCTCTTTTTTTTTTTGCCTCGTTTTGTTTGCTGTATGTCAACAATGTCTTGATTTTTTATTTTTTGTGTGTGTTTGATTTGTAGAGGAACGTGTTAGAACATTAAGCCCCAAAGGAAACATCTTGTTTTCTGAAGATATTGAAAATGAGTATATTCTTTAGAACTTGTCTCGTTTTTACTAGTATTTTGATTTTTCTTGAACTAATCGGTTAATAAGTGGAGTTTTTTCTAAAAGCAGATCGTGGACATTTTCATTAACAGCGGTAGCGGATTTTTTTGCTGATAGAATATTCATTTTTCACCGGAATCAACATATGGTCACTTAGATCTTTTTCCAATCGGCCGTAAAACTTTTGCCATATACATGATATAGGACGTTTGTTTTGCTGTGCATGATATACAATAGGTCAGCTACGTCCATTTTCATCTCAGTCTGTGCCTATTTCACTACCAACTAATTGTGTTTGTTGTGAGTTTGTTCTCGTTCTGAACAACCATGACATATTTGCTACGAGACTTTTATCAATCAATCAATCATTTTCAAACTCCTTTGTTCGCCTATTGTTAAGCTGTTTGAGCAAACGCAAATTTCTCCAACTCAATAGTAAGATTTTATTAAGGTACCGACCATTCATCTTCAATAAGCCAGACCATTTTGTTTTATTAATAAAAATATTTTGATTTCAATAAAATACAGGAACATTTTTCAACTTTAAAGTAAATCCCCTGGCACTTTTTTTTCAAGAAATCAAATGTGTTTTCTCACTTCCCTACTGAATCAAAATATTAATTTTCCTAAGAAAAAATTGAGTTAAAATAATGTATTCTCCTATTTTGCCCCACCCCTTTCCCAACGAAAAAAAAAATGAATAAAACTTAAAACAAATATGAATTGGGCTACAACTGATACAAAAGTTTACAGAAAATTTCAATTGTATGCAATTTACATGTCAATTACGTGTATATGTTGTTTACTGATTTGAACAATTTTTATTTTAGAATCTTTTTATTGATTTTTTTCAATGATCAAAACCTGAGAACAGTTATTGGTAAACATACCAGTAATGACCATCGACACATGTGGACTTCTATAATAACTATGTCAGTATATGACCTTGAACCTTCTTTTTTTTTTTAGTTTGTTCGAAAGGGAGAGCTCTGTGGTATTATACTTGTTAGAATTTGTTTGAGACACTTCGCAACAGCACCCTGTTAAAAACATTTCTTGTAGGAGTACATGTTTATATCTGCTAGTTGATTCAATTCCTATGGTTTGTATTTTTCCTATCATGATTTATAGAGGGTTGGTCCTCAAAAGGAAGCTATTACGTTCCCTCCCCCTCCCAATTTTACAGACGCCATCACGAACAGGTTGATCGTAATATGGAATATCCATTTCACCGGTGACAACGGATATGTTCCAATTTTTGTAACTACAATCCTGTCACCTTTCCTCTGATGTAACTTACCGAATCATCAGGTTTGTTCTAAAACGGGCAACTTAACGGGTGTCAAATGTGGATCAGGATCTGCTAACTTTTTCGAGCACCTGCAATGATTCCAAGCTTTCTGATGTTCAGTCTTTGGTTTTCTAAGTTATGTTATGTGTACTATTATTTTCCTTTTTGCTTTTTTTTTTTTCCTTTTTAGCTATGGCGTTGTCATGTTATTCTTTAATTATGAGTTTGAATGTATCATTTGATATTCTTGTAATTTAGAAAAAGTTAAATCTTGGAAATGATAATTTGTCTCTATTTTTTGCCTTCTTGTGTTTTCTCTTATCTTGAAAAATAATGATTGTTTATCAAAAGGTAAATTACTGCCTAGCAAAAGAATACATTCTACTGCAACTAGTTGTGTTTATTTCCTAAATATAGTAACACAGCTATATTTTGTGCAATGTCAATTTCATCATGGAACACTTTTTCTTCAACCAGGGGTTCATTAATGGATGAGAATAGGTTTGAAATTTGCGTTACAATTTAAATAGGTATCAAATTATCAATTTATGCTGCAATATAATAACAACAATAGGTCAACATCATAAAGATATAAACTTGTTTGTATTTGGCACAAAACTGGAAAACTACATGTATTCGGTACAATCGGGCCTTTCCCCAGTTTCTCAGCCTCATACAAAAAAGTTTATATTTTTCTGACATTGACCTAATACTGTATACTTATACGAAATTATGTTTTGTATATTACAGATAACTATATCAAGATAATCGAGAAAAACGAAAACACCTAATAACATGTTGATGTCAGTTACAGTTATAGTGTTTATAACCTTGCTTAACAGGGATTTAGTCAATGGATGTCCTTCACCTTGTGTTTGTACTGATACAACAGTTGATTGTTCGGAAAAGGGTTAAGATGAAATACCGCAAAATATTTCTTCAAATACAACAATTTTGTAAGTACTATACATTACATATGTTATAATCTCAGGTGTTTGTGCATTTGTACAGAAGCTGACTCTTGAACTTTGCTTAATGCATAGATGCGAATAGAGATTTAAAACAATATGAAGGAATCATATCACATAGATGGAGATCGAGGGCTTGTGAGTGGATATATTATAACAAATGTGTCCATCACATTTTTAATTCATCGCTGTACGCAAAGTCTAAACTTTATTGCCGTTCTCCATGGCAACGCTGGGCACTTTAAGTATTGTTTTTGAGGCGCCTAGTTGAAATTTAAGGGCCCCAACTTATTTTGTTAAAGGAGTAGATTCAGTAAGACCCCTTTTTGGCCCAAAATATAGCAGTTTTACAAAATGGTGAAAATGTAATCTTTTAGCTATTTACAGGAAAGTAAGATGCTTTTGCTACATAAATATGGGCTTTTTTTGAAAATACAATGAACATATATAAGGTACTAGCATCATTAAGTCATTCTAAATTACTGAAATCTTCTCAATTTTAGCAATTTAGCTAAATTCTAGACGGTTTCCGTCTGAAATGAAAGTGGCCGCATTCGTGTTCATTCATAATATAGAAATCTAAGTTGTATTTGATGATAATACATAACATAAATAAAGGTTGAGGATGAACACGGATGCGGCCACTTTTATTTTTGACAAAAACCATCTGAAAAGTGACGTTTTTTAGCATATTTGATAGATTTTACATATTTAAGCTTGAATCGGAGCCTTTATTATGACTAAATCAGTCCAAATCTTACACATAACCAAATTGAATCAATTGAAATAGACACTTAAGTGTTTAAAAAGTGTCCAAAATCTTTAGTTAGATGAACCTGAAATTTGAGGCCAAATTGGCCCTTACCGGACCTACTTCTTTGGTGAAGTAATAGAATACAACGAAAGTGCACTTTTTATCTTAAGACTTGGAGAAACTGATTTAAGAACATTTACAATCAAATTTCTCTTCAACATTAACATACTTTTGACATTTTGACATTTTGACATTACGGCTGTTTCTATAAAACATTAATTTGCTATTTCAAATCGAGGACATCCTAGTATAGTGTTGATCAAATGTATTATTTAATTTGTTTATATTGAAGATTGGATAGCGATCTAGATATTGAAGTTTATTAACAAGAATTTGTTTTTTCTTTGGAAATTTTGTAAATAGTAATGCATGGACAAGTTATCGTTAATACAGGTTTGTGTATATTTCGAAGTTTAGTATGACGTTCATTATCACTGAACTGGTATACTTTTTATAGGGGCCAGCTGAAGCTACGCCTCCGAGTGCGGGAGTTTCACGCTGCATTGAAGACCCATTTGAGGGCTTCGGCTGTTATCTGCTCTTTGGGCTGGTTGTTGTCTCTTTGAAACATTTACCACTTCCATTCTCATTTTTTTTTTGCAATGATTCCATGGAAAACTGGACAGAACCTCTTAATCAATGCATATTCAACAGTTTAGACGAAAACACCACGAAATAATGAAAAAACGTAGAAGCTTTTCAAGAATTATAACACATGTACATAATAAGATATGGGGTATATTTGACTTTGCGGAAGACATTGTTGGCCGACCGGTTTTGCGTTTTATAAAGAACTTACTGTTTCTGGAAATTATCGATCTTATTTTCCTGCTATAACTAGACAAAAGGATTTTTGTTTGGGGAAAGTTTGTTTTGTCGAGCCTAAGACTTCCGCCGCAGAAAGCTCTACATAAAGATAGTGATCCGGTGTCGGCGTAAACATACTTCTTAAAACCTTAATATTTTAGAAAGTTTTCAATTGACATCGACCTTATTTTATGAATTAGTGAACAATAACCAGTTTTCGTAGTCAAGTCCATTTCTGAGATACTAAAACCAATTGGTCTGCTATATTTGTTGTTTGTAATGATTGTAAGGTGTTCATGTAAAATTGGCAGGTGCAATTTGAACTTGACCTCATTTTGATGGTTCATTGGTAAAAGTTATTAATGATAATGATACCTATAATCTGTTTATATACTTCATTCACGGCCCAACATTTATCTTACCGCCATTACTTTGCATTTTAATGTTAATTGTTGTTAACTGCATGATCAGGCTTTGTCTTTCACATTTTTCAAAATGGTCCTTATTGAGTAAATCATCAGCAAACTGTCTTGACTGAGCAATCAAATGAAAGTCATCATAATTCTGTCTTTTCAATAAACTTTATAGTTTTCTTTCATATATTCAAATGTAGTTCATACAATCTTTGGTCTATCCTTTACTAGTTCAAACCAAATGATTTTAATATACATGATACCATGGATAATTGTAACTCAAGCTTCATTTATAATTAACTTTTTTTTTACAGATGTCGAATTCAACGACATTTTTCATGTAGATGCCAACGAATATTTTCATAACTGCAGAATGTAACAGAAATGTAGGTTATATATATCAAAATAATGAGATTTAATTTACATATTTTCAGATTACTTGGTGGTAATAACTTAACAACAGTAAGACCAAATGCGCTTTCTGGTTTATCATCCCTTATAGAACTGTAAGTTATGAATCAAAGGCAAGGCAGTAGGTTTTTACCGTAATGAAAATGCAATAAGATAAATTCCTTTAGAAGTTAAAATGGACGGATATTAAATAACTACACTTTCATCATGTTAATGTAAGTTGTTATCATATTTTCAATGTCCATCGTCTCCGGTTTGTTGGTCCTGATGTTATATATTAACTTAACATTGCACCGACATCTTGCTATTTGTATCGTCTTATGTTGACATTTAACTACACGTTTACGAATGGTATTTGTGTTGACGAAAGATACCAAGGTGATATGCAAACTCATAAGTCGAAAAAGACTTCATTCCGTCTGCTTGACTGTTGCTACCTAGAAATAGAAATACCACAACTAGAAAATCGAAAACATCTCTTTGGTCGTAGAGCTAAGTTCTGATCTTAACCTTATTGACAATTTGTAGATACATGTAACTGTATCCTATAGTTCAAGTTCATTATGATCGACGCAGTCAAGAGTATTTTTTTTTTAAATTGTGCAGTAAAATGAAATCATCTATCAAGCAGAAAGTGGAATTAATATGAAATGAGAAGGATCAAGACTGGGAACGTTTCTGTCTATCCTATGTCATATGTAATTCCTTACTTATAGGATCTGCTGACTCATTAGGGGCATCTGAGATCACCCCCAGTTGGAAGTAGTTTTTTTTAACTTATTTGACTTTTTTTTGTCTTTCGTTTATTTTTTGTCATGGCCTTGTCAGTTTCTTTCGACTTATGAGGTCTCTAGTATCGAGGAATTCACTATTTCTATTCTAATGCGTAACCACTGCAAGATTATAAGACATGTCATCCTGTTTTACATTCATACAAATTGTTGAAAGTGTTCAGCGTTTGTTTTTTGTCAGGAATAACTTCCCCCTTTTTATCAGTAGGCATCTAAAACATGACTGAAATGTTTAGCTATCTTTTAATTGAGTTTAGTCCCTTTACTTAAAAAGGGGCCCATTGTTGCAGATGCAAACTTTTAAAATATATACACGTATTTGTTTCTGTATTTATCTGATTAGACTTACTTTTTTTTCAATGTTTACCTTAATTAATCATCGCTTTCGTCCGTTGTCCTTCGTCGTTAACCTTTTCAAAATTCTTCGTCCCTGTAACTACTGATCCAAACTTACCCACACTTGGCCACAATCAATCAAATGTTGCCTAATACACTAACTACCAACCAAAAATGAAGACATGACTAACAAAAGTGAAGAAGCCAAAAATGCAAGTTTTGTCTAATATCTTGAAAACCATGACATGCATGATAATAAAATTAGAAAAATTGTACGAGTGCAAAAACAGTTTGGATGATGAGATATGCCTATTGTCCATTCACTTCCAAATTATCAGATAACTTTTTAAAGTCTGATGACCCAGTTTTATAGTTATTGCCATTTAGTGAGAAATTTTTATTTTCTATTAGTGTTAGTCTAAAATCTGAAATAGTATAATAGATAGATCAAAAACATAAGTAGGCAACATTGATCAGCAAGACAAGGTTTTAAACATTCTGATGAATATTTTTTAATTTGTTTGTTCCCCTTGAACAAAGAGCCAAGTGAACTTTTTTTATCACTTGGCGTCCGTCGTCCGTCGTCGCCTGTTCACTTTTACAAAAATATTATCATCTGAAACTAATAGGCAAAATTTAACTTACCAATATTGTTAACATGGCTAAAATGAAACAGAGGGGTAAATTACTAGTTTTGTATGTTATTTTGATAACCGTCTACTCCATATCAATTAAAAGACAAATATAGTGTATTTATCAATGAATGGAGATCGAAATTGATAGTCTTTGGTAAGTCCAGTACTTAATCTGTTTGATTCGATTGAACATTTTTTTTTAATAATCAAGATATTTGATTTTCCTCCAGGAGTTTAAAAGATAACAAGTTAGTAACTTTACCAGAAAGTTTGTTTTCTAACAACATAAAACTTGTAACATGGCAAGTCTGATTTATGCTCGTTTTAGACTTCATTAGGTCTTTCCACCTTTCCGTGGAAAGACCTATTGAATTTGTTCTGATTATTATTATTTTTTTTTCTTTTTTTTCTTCCGCCTAATTTTTTTCTTGCGTAGTATTGATGTTTCAAAAGATGTCGCTTAGATATTTGGAATATGATATCGTAAAGTGTATGCGCTTTTAAAACTGACAACTGCGTAACCAAATACTTTGCGTTGTAAGAGTTATCTCCCCAAACACTGTTTTTCTTGTGGCCACTACTCCTTCACAACCGTAAAAGATTACGACAAATTTATTTTACCAAATTGCTCGTTACATCTTTAGGATAAGGATATTCATTTGGACCGAAGCTATATGGAGACTCCATATGAGAGTTATTCCCCTTTTTCATTTAATTCAAGTGATATGCATTTTCAACTGGTGAACCATAAGTGATAGAGACCTAGGGTCTTCAGATTTGAGGTCCTTGGTCCAACAAAATGAAAATGAGGTCAAGGTCAAAGGTCAAGGTCATATTCTAAATTTGTGATTTTGGCTTATTTTCACTTCTTTTCAAATACTGTATGACATATTGACAAATAATTTTTCATAAATTGTTAGTTGCGACATGTCCTTACTTGTATATTTTGGTTGAAAGGGTGCGCATACAAGAAATGGTAGTTTTTGTCCATCTTACATTTAGAATTACGCGTAAAGTGGTATTACTCATTAACCAAACATATTAAAGACCTATGGTCTTTTGATTAAAGGTCCTTGGTTTGTGACCTTGAAATTGAGGTCAAGGTCATAGGTTAATACGACGTTCTAGATTTTGACCTTTGCTTTAAATTCATATAAATACATCATAAAGCCATAGGAACTAACATTTTAAACTGATTTTTTCATATTTCAATATCAAAATAGATCTTTACTAGTGGAAAGACCTACAATTGTTCTCTGAACAATTGGTTTTTAATTGTAAATGAGATTGTACTATAAAGTTTGATCACGTACACATATTTGATGCTTTCCATTTTACTCCTGTGCCGACAACTCAGCAGTTTTGTCATCTTTCTATTTTGATTAAGTTCAATATCTTATCTTTAAATTTTAATTCAATAAAAATTACATACATTACGTCAGATTGACAACATATACATTTGATCGATGAAATGACTGAAGATCAACCTTTGAAATGTGTGGTAACTTTGATATTTGAATAATAATTTAGAAAATGTACTGGAGGAATGGAACCCCAACACTGTCTTGTTATGACCATTTTCATTGTATGATGTGCATTTACCTTTATATAATGTTAACATGTCATTATATGATGTGCAAACATACTTATATGATGTAAATATATACTTATATCATGTGCAAATATATTTATATGATGTGCATGTATACTTATATCATGTGCAAATGTACTTATATGATGTTCACATGTACTTATTTGATGTACAAATGTACTTATATTATGTGCAAAGATCCTTATATGATGTACAAATATACTTATATAATGTGCACATATCATTATATGATGTGCAATTTCCTTCATATGGTGTGCAATTTCCGTTATATTATGTGCAAACATCTTTATATGATGTGGTTGTGTCATTATATTATGCGTTGATAATCTTATATGATGTGGTTTGGTTTACATCTTTATATGATGTCGAAACGTCATTATATGATGTGCTTTTATCGTCGTTATGGTCCATGAACATAATTACGATTAGCATAATTACTGTTTACGTCATAACTGACTCCGATCTGATTCTGTAAACTATAAACCTGGCTCAAATCTGAAGCTATCCATAGCAAAAGTGCAATTTATAGGGAAAATGAGACAACGCAATTTGACAAACTCAACGTTTCAAATATTTCTGTGGAAGATTAATACAGAAGCTATAGCTGAAGAAATTCCCGCTTGCGACCAAAATATGATAACGCAACTTTTGGAGCTCTTTATACCTTCCTATTTGGTTTGAACAAAGGCTCAATGTTGAATGTCGTACTTTGACCTTTAATTGTTTACTCTTACAAATTATGACTTGGATGGAGAGTTGTCTCATAGGCCACACCACATCTTCTTATTTCTTTCATTGCAAAAGACACCGTTGAACAGTCAGTTTTAAAAATATTTCATAACAATAGCTATAAAATTATCTACTCATGCATAATATGGCGATATGGTTTGTTTTATAAAATGTAAAATGTAAATTGTAAGATGTATAATGTAGTATTAAATATGCACAGTGATATTAAATCTAGTATATATTATAATCTATACTATACTAAAGAAAGAGACCGACTGCATTGAGCCGCAACTCCTCTAAAACCATACAATGTCGGAAATATTTGTGATGTTTATATGTAGTGTTTTGAACTTTCTTAATTTGTCTTTGAAACAACCTTTTTTCAACGCCATTTTTTTAAAGAAAATATCCAAATTTGGAGACCGCATACTCGTCGACTGCCCGCGAAATGTGAAATGGCCAAGTTGGGTAATGTTCACATATTTGCATATATATACAGATTGTTTATTTTCAACTGATTTCAATGGAGGATTTTTTTAATTGCTAATTAAATTCTGTAACTTGATTATGTCAACAGATTCGGAGTATTGTCAACGGTTTCGTCTGTTACAAGGGGGTTGATTCCTGATTAAGTGTTTTAAATTTTAGTTTTCATCCGATTAGATGTGAGATTTTCCATTGTGTTACTCATTTTGATCCCTTTCGGTAATGTCAACGGATTTCACGTAGCTCGTACGATTATTGAGTTGAAAGAGCGAATAAACATTGAAAATCACACTTTGCCACACTTTTTTTTACCAATTTAGGGTATTTAATATTTTTATTTTCCAACCGAAATGAATGGAGTGACGCCCGTCTTTTGCATTATGTTCCATGTTTTTGTCTCTTTATTGAAATAGAATTAAATGCATAAACCGTGTCCAATTCCTTACTGTGACCACTTTATTACTTTGTCCACCCTCTTTGTTTCAACTCTTGCCCAATTGTACCGCGATTTAGCCGGCATCTAGTAATTACGATTCGGAATACGTTGCTTGCTTGATACGATGGTGTTCGACAAGGAGAAAACTTATCACCTTTCCTATTTTCTTTACTTTTGATTGACTGAGACAATGTCCTAGCGAGAACTATACCAGAGGATCTGGAAAGAGAATTAGAAATACATCTGACGCTTTTTATCATATTATACGCAGATGACACGGTTTTGTTGGCCGAAACAGCACAGGACCTGCAGACTCAACGCTATACCTTACATGATTATTGTAAGGCTTAGAACTTGAAAGTAAACAGTTTACGATGACAAAATCAAAGCCTTAAAAGTTGGTGTTTAGTTTCGGACGTTTGCCAAAATAATCTAGGATTTTCTTACAATAACACGAACATAATATAACTATTTGTGAATTGTTTTTACTCAATCGGGAATTTTTCATATGACAAAAAAAAAACATTTATCCGATAAGGCTTTAAAAGCCATATACGAAAACATGAGAATGGGAAGGATGTATCAACTTTCTGTAACATGTCAACTTCATCTTTTTGACAAAATTTTTAAGCCCGTTCTATTGTATTGGTGCGAAGTATGGGGTTTTAGCAATGGTTATATATTAGACAAGATTTGGTATAAATGAACGAAAAACAAATATGTTACATATCAATTAACGACAACCACTGAATTACAGGCGCCTCCCTTAAGACAGTCACATACATACAAAATGTGGTGGGGTTAAACATGTTAGGGGGATCCCAACCCTCTCCTAACCTGAGACAGCGCTGTAACATTACAGCATAAGAACGAACTATACAAATTAGTTGAAAAAGGCTAAACTCATCAGATGGATACAAATAGAAATACTACACAGAGTGGACGTGGCCAGGTACTTGTATAATCCAGCAACAAACAAACACTACGTACAGATCTGAGAGAACTCGCAGTTACTGACAGCAAGTTCAAAGCCACTTACAACTAATAAAAAAAAATCATGCATCTAAGACTAATACCACTTGACCACCGAGCGCCCATCCCTTTATTCGAAATGGATTAAAGGAGATAAGGAATGAACTTCAACTCGGTGCATTACATTTATGTTCAGCTTTTTATTATGTTTTCGCGCATCTATTTTACTATAGATGAATATGGATGAATGCTTGACGTCCAGCGGCAAATTGATATGCATATTCGTAGGAGAACATGTTTATGTGATATGAATAATAACCCTGCTTTGTACTAGACCGACACCCTGAGGCAGATATTTTAAATTTACATGCTGGTTCACAAGGTAACAGTCCGAAGCAAGGCATGTCACCTTACCGAGACACATTATTCTGATTCTGAGCCGACCAGCCTTTGCTCTTAGTCCTTAATTTTGCGTGCTTAGTAGGGAAGCAGCAAATATCAATTTTAAAGTCTTTGGTTTTGACACGGACGGGTTCTAACCCACAACCTCCCGCACTCGAGGCGAACATGTTACCACCAAAGCACCACCACTAGACAGTAACCCGCAATATAAAAGCTTTCATGGGAAGCCGCTCATTAATAAACATCTAGGCTCAAGAAATCAGACCTAACGTACTGACTATTGATTTTTTTTGCTAAGTGTAGAAAGGAGGAGCTGCATGTTTTTTTTTTTGTGTAAACGTTTTTATCAATTTCAGAAAAGAAGCGAAAAGGTTTGTTTTCATTTAAAATGAAGTTAAATAAGACAATATTGATTTTTTTTATTAAAGCCGCGTGTTCCTGTCCACACTAGAGTCCGTGTCTAACAAATTTGATTAATATATATAACGTACAGATCATCTGTTTAAGCATCTGACAACGCTTCATTTTACTTTCTGTCCTGGTAAATATTACATCAGTCAATGCAATTCCAACCTTAATATTTTTGGAGGTGTGTATCAATCCGACAGAACCAGATAATCTAAATGGTCTTGAATTGAACGTTTTCAGATCTTCATCAGAAAATCTTGAACACAAAATATTAAAGTGAAGTTTTATGACAGCGGCTTTTAATATTTTGCGTTTATAATGGAAACTATAATAGATTAAAAAAAAACAAATAGTGCAATGTGTGTGAATATACTCTATAGTAAAGGTCCTTTTTGTGCAATTTTGGCTCTTCGGAGTTTTGTTGTTTTATTTGCTATTATCTTGATAACTTATCTATAATCCAGAACAGATATAGAAATAAATAAACAATAATTATGGTAATTTTCTTTCATTGGGGTTGTGGACGTGTGAGGTAACATTGGAATTTGTCTTATTTTTTCAAGTCTACTCCTTAAAGAAGGAAAAAAAATCAAAACTTTCCAAAGACATAAAAATTTCAACCCCCTCACCCCCCCCCCCTTCCCAAAAAAAAAAACACCACCGGAAAATTACACAAATTTTCAATGCTTCTGTTTGTTATAACAAAAAAAACGCATTAAGTTTCTATTGCATTATAAGTTTAGATATTGCGTCAGTAGTAGATCTACAACTTCAAGTGTGAAAGTTGTTTGCGACTTCAGGGAACTTAATTTGGATTTGCCGGTTATGGTCTGATTAATAATTACCACACCTTCATTTAATATTAGGTTCAGATTTAAAATTCTCTGCCAGAAGAAATTGTTGAAACAAAGGATTAAGGTTTAACAATTAAGGCGAGCGGAAGAAGGCGTAAAAATTGATGCGGATGAGGAAGACATAGACATAACATCATACCGCGGCAAATCTATAACTATATAAAATTGAGTCCACCTTTCCATTCCAAAAATGATAGAATTAAAGACCCACTATCCCCCCTTTTTTGAGTTACAAATGACCACCCTTATAATTTGTCCATTATTTTGTGTCTATTTTGAGAATATATAAAGAGAAACAATTTATTTAAATGAACATACTAGAAATTCGTGTATTAACTTCTTATAGAAAAAAATGCTAACGTTAGGTATACAGAAATTGACAAATATACTGCATTCTCTTGTTAAAATGGGCATAGAGCATGACATAAAATAATTATTTCTTAAATTTAATAACTTTAACCGTAGACTGTAGACTCCATAAGTTCATTATTGTAGACCCGTCGATTAAAACAAAACTTTGCAATTCATTTTGACAATTTTCCACTCATATGAGATGTGATTTTTTTACATTTTAAAACCAGGCACTAATTTGCCAAGGTTTATCTCTTTTTAAAACTCATTTTCCAAACAATAGCTACATATTTGAGCCGGATTACTAGTTACTCAGCGGAAGCAGATCGGAATCAGTTATAACGTAGACAGTAATCATTCTAGTCGTAATCATGGTCATTGACCAAAACGACGATGAAAGCACATCATATAATGACGTTTCGACATCATAAAATGAAGTAAACCAAACATTATAATGTAGATTACAGGCACATAATATAATGACAAAACCAAATCACATAAAGATGTTTGCACACAATGGTAAGGGAAACTGCACATCATATAAGTATATTTACACATTATATAAGAATCTTTGAACATAATATAAATACATTTGCACATCATATAAGAATGTTTCCACATCATATAAGAATGTTTCCACATCATATAAGTATATTTGAACATCATATAAGTATATTTGCCCACGCAGGTACGTTAAGGCAGTTTTTCTATTTTTTTCCCGTATTTTTTACCAAGCGCAGATAACTCTATTTTCCTCATTATTATTCATGACGTCATCAGATTAATCTCGGCGTCGCAAGGTTACATTTGTTAGTAGCACTTATTTAGACGTCCAATTGTTAATAAAACTATTGAAATATGATTCATCTATATAATAGTTACTGATATTTAACCTCATATTCAAAAATTTACGTAAAGTTTATTAAATTTAGCTGTTTTTTTTATCGCGGATTAGGCCCCGCCTACTTTTATTATACGACCAATCAAATTTTGTCGGGGTCGTAAAGATGCTTGCAGTATGAATGAATCGAGCAACTGTCTGGGTTTTCAACAGAAAGGAATTTTCGTGTATAAACGTGAAATTTGCTGCAGTTTTGTAGTTTATTTGGCAGACAAGTCATGTAGGATAGCAAGAATGATCGTTGTCAATAGGTAAGTTGTAATTCAAGCGATAAATACTCGTATTTACCTAGAATTAGTCGAAGAATGTCAATTTTAACGGGCAACCACGTGTGAATTGCCATGCTGTTGCCAGATTAATTATCCGGCGACAAACTGTCCCTTAGATATGATTGATTCTAATTGAATAAGTATTATTCTTCATCGGGAAGTATTTGAGAGACCCCCTTTAGTATGACATAAGTCCCTGACTTCGATGGCGAAGGCGATGATCCAATGCAGTGTTATGTGATGTTCAGAAAACGTGCACTTGTTTCTGTCAATGGGGGGAGGGGGTGTTAACTATCCACACTCGTACGAAAAATCACCCAAGTTTCGTACGAGTGTGGATAGAAACCCCTCCCCATTGACAGAAAACGATATGTGATATATCCACATGACTTGACCATGTATATTGTTGACTGAAAATCAATGCATGAATACTTCTCATTTTTTAACAAGTTTTCTAACCAGTAAATAACTACCATTTCCATATAGTCTGCTATGTACATGGTTATTGAATGTTCCCCTGGAATGAACAGTGCACTAAAAACTTGTTCGATTAGTAAGGAGTAAGAAGACCAGTATTCCCACATGCATTTTTGTTGAGCGTCTGAGCAAAGGTTATCAAAAATTTACTGGTCCGAATGAAATTTTACTACATGTATAGTCTAGGGCATGGAACTAGTGGCTAACTGTCCAGACTAAATAGGTGTGGAAAACTATCAGAAATGTATAAGCATTATATTAAGGTCATTATAGTTCCAATTACTTATACATGTACATGAAAGCCCTATCATTTTTCTCTGCCAAAAGTCTTCTGTAAATAATCATTACTGTTTAAATAAACCACTCCAAGGGTGATGTAATAGAATCTCTGGGCACCGCCCATCAATTATTGTTGTGGTCTTCTGGCAAATGATGGGGTTTTCTTATTGTAGGTAATTTCTGAAATTGTATCTTTCACCGGAAAAGATCGTCAATTTCACACGCCTATACGACGCCTATATGACGTCATTTATCCCTGCTCTACTAAAAGTTTCCAGCACTTTCATAATTGTCATTCTGTAGGGTAGTATAGTTTTAATTAATATTCCGTAAGTACATTATCGGGATTGCCATATGACAAAAGGAGGGAACGTGACCATGCATCCTTTCAGATTTTGATTTCCCAAATATTTTGTGCAGTATAAAATAAAACCTTTTCACCCGTTTGCTGAATATGTGTTTAATTTCTATGCATACATTTTTGTCAAGTGGTGATAGAAGTCACATGACAGAATCGTCTGAAAAACGCATCCCGGATCTGGCCTATTCACTTGTGAAGACCATACCATGACAGAAATTTGCCTCATTGGTGATCATCCATCATCTCCTTATTTTTCCATACAGTCTAATTGCTACCGTTTTTCTATGATACATGTAAGATATATTATCTGTTCTGTAAATAAGGAAGGGAGCTTACTGCTACAATCCATCAAAGTACATGTAGCTTAAGACATGTAAGATAGGAAATTATTGCACTTACTGATAAAATACAGAGAATCTATGAATTTTTACTAAAATTACTTACAGGTAGGACATAAGTGTTTGAACAAGCTATATATATATAGTCTGATATATAGTTGTAATAAAGTTTCGAGATTGTCTTGTTTATCCTGGGTTATATTTCATTATTACACGCACAATGTGCTGTCACATGATAAGAATTCCATGCAGTACAAAATTTATTTGTCATTATTTTACCTTACAGCATCAGGGGAACCAAACTATAAACTTGGTTGAATATTGTAAGTGGAAATATATGAAAATAGATCTCTTTGCTTAACTTGCCTCTATTACAAAAAAACATTTTTACATCTGATACATTGTAAGTGTCTTTTGTATCTAAATAAGCATTGGAATTGACTTCGAAAAATTACTTTATTTTCAATTGACAAAAAAACAAATCATTGAACTAGAAATACAGAACATTAATATTGTCTCAAAGATAAGAGTGGGTCTCATTGGGGTCTAAGCGTGACGCTGGATTGCCAATTTTTTGTTATCGTGACATGTGTCAGAAAGTCAATTTATTGTGCAGTGAAAACAGGAAATGAATTATAATTGCTTACGTACATCATTACATGGTGTAAGTGGGATACGGGAATCTGACAAAACAGTTAGAGGGATCTGGGATCAGAATCCCCCAATGAGACCCCCATCAGATCCTTACATTGTATTAAGGCAGTTAAACTGTCATATTTTGACCAAATTAAATTTTCCTTATTTGATACATTGTACATACAAAATTTTGCATCCATAGTAGTATAAAATTATATGTTCTAAAAAGGTGAAACAAGGGGAGGGTTGTGTACATGTTAACCCCTAAACATATTATTTCTGTACCAAGTCTTATCAGCTTTAATCTATTATGAGATGATGTACATGTACAAAATGTACATGTATCAGGTAACATCATCAATGGTCAACATGGTAAAGACAAAACTTTAAATGAATCATTAAGAATATGGGCCCCTGTTTCATTAGAATTAAGAAAAGTTGTCAATTGTTCATTGAATTTTTTTAATTTTCCATTATTTGGTTCATAAATTGATATCCGACAAATATTAAACTCAATCTATAGTAAAACTATATTGATTGTTCTCGTTGCAACATGAAGTGCATTTTGTTAATTTGTACAAATTTATTTTCTGAAAAATCACACTAAACTAGTTTATTCCTTCTTATGGTGGTTCACTCTGCATTCAGAAGGTCACTTCCATTGATTGAAGTTACCTTCATTCCAGGCTTGTGACTGGCAAGATTTTACATATCTTGGCTGCATTCCCCACCCACCACCACATTGCAAATTTCAGTCCAAGGGGAACATTTTTTTATACTTTTCACTTTAACAAAATTGCTGTGTAATAATTAGTTAGGTTTCCAGTTTAAACCCATGTTAGGTGCCCAACTTATTTTTTTTAATAAGGTACATTTAGAATTACTTGTTAGTTTTAATAGTTTTAATAAATTTTAATAGTTTTAATAAATTTTAATAGTTTTAATAAATTTTAATAGTTTTAATAAATTTTAATAGTTTTAATAAATTAAATGCTTTTCAATATTCATTTTTTGTTATTTGAAGAAGTTTGTTTACACACAGACATTCATATTTTCTTACAAAAAAAATAACTTATTCACATCTTTATCATGTTTATCATTTATTTAATTTATAAATAACTTTTACCCAAGGAGAGAGAAAAACAAGTTTTATTTAATATCAGAACTTCCTAAACATTTTCTAAAGGTGCTGAACTTGGACTTGTGAAATTTTGCAATTCAGAATATGGCATGAAATATTAATGAAACATGGAGAAATTACACAGCAAGAAAACCCTTAAATGCCATTTACATCTTCTTTGAAAACACTTTGTTCAATACTTCTTCTTTGAAACCACTGTTTTTATTACACCTTTAAAAACGAAACAAATTAAAAATTTCAATAAAATCAGGATTTTTTTTATTATCTTGCCAGTCATTATGATTTTATTGTTGGTCTTTTATGCTATTTTGGTACTTTGAATTATTTAATAACTTTTCCAATCTTTATTTACATTGTATATTAGATAATTTGTTAACTTTATTCTTTAAATGAAGAAATAAGTAATGCACTCAAAAACTAACTGTACAAAATTTAATTACCTTTTAACTTTATCAATGATTATAAACATTAAAATTAGTTATGAAAAGCTAGAAATTTAGCAGAATATTTATGAAATCCTAGATCGAGAAGTTATAATATTTAAAACACCACATCAATTCACTGTCTTTTCACAATGTGACAATTCTTTATGATCTCTCTGTGTATTTTAGAATCCTCTTTCCTTCTTACGACTTGTATTTCAGAATTGCTCGCCATTTTTATATTCGCTGTCTGACTTGGAGAAAAAAAAACTCTTACTACTGATCAGCAAAAAGGTACGTCGTGGATAATCCCACTATCGACTGCAATTCACTGACCGGCAGTCTTTATTCAGAATTTAATATGCGCGAGTCTATACGTCCAAATAGAAGGTTTAAGTCAAAATTATTTCCTTTTTGATTGTTGAATTATGGTTTCTAGCTGAGTTGTCAAATCCAGTGAATTGCTATGTCATATCCGGTAAATTATGTTGTCATATATCCCAGGGGTGTCTGTTACCGAAAGGCCAATGCAGCGTCCAGCCTGCCTCTGCTTTTATCTAGCAAGTCCGTATAAAAGTCTGCTTCCAAATTTTAGATACATGGTGGATTTGGTATTTCATGATTTTTATGTCTCTTCCATCATTTCCTTCTGAGCAAAGAATTATAAATAAGGGTATAGCGTAGAAAACCCACACTGACCCTAAATTCTTTCAGAACCCTATCAATGACCTTGTCCTATTATTTTAAGAATGAATGGTATAGCGCGGAATCCCACACTGACCGATTGTATAATGGTATACTAGTCATTTCAGATAGTTAAAAGAAGGACTCTTAAATTCAGATGTTGTCTTTATAACTTGTTTAAAAAAATATTTGTCCTGTTGCATAGATGCACTTGTCCTACATGGGTTGAACATCAAATTTCCACACCCCTGGGATTATCGAGTAAAGCATCGTCATATCCAGTATCCTGACAGTGGTATCATCCTGATGTTATTGGAAGCTTGGTATAAATCTCTGGTTGTACTCATGGCGGTAACTTAAGTACAGGTAATGAGGCTGATGCTGTATTCACTGATTCGAAAAAAGATTTCAGGACAAAGATTCCAAAGGAGAGGGGTCGGAGGGGTCCTGATCACGAAAGACAGGGCTTAAAAACATGCTATCCAGAGGTCCCAAATTTAAACAAATAAATCCCGACATCCTGAACTTCTAAAAGAGAATTCCCGGATCCTGAAAAGGGTCAATCCCGAATTCCCGAGCGTAAAAATACCTCATTCGACGTCCCAAAAAAAAGGTCCTGCCGCCCCAACTCTAATTATGCTAATTATTGAACAAAACTGGAATTTACTGGTACCATTGTCATAATATATTTGAAAATTGTATATGATTGAATGTAACTTGAAATTGTATGAAACTATTTTAAAATCTGACATTTATTTGACTTAAGTACCTTTTTTTTTTTACCAATGAGTCTCAATATGACATTCTAGATTTTTTTTTTACATTTCCCGCATCTTTACAGAGTAGCGTCCCTTTGTGTTTTGTTGACGTCTCTTGAACGTTTGACGGCAAGCGATGAAATTTTTACCTTTGTTGACAAACATAAAGAATCCCAAAGTACAAGTTGTTCCATATGTTATTATAACGGGATGTCTATATCATTTTATTCGGAATTTTTTTCTGCTTTTAAAAATTGCTACTCGCATTTTAAGAGATTACGATTAATGTACAAAATTGGTCTTTTTTCACGCATTTTAACAACAACGGACCTATTTACAGAAAACATTTTTTATTTTAAACAATACTTGAGGTAGCCGGGTCTGCGAGTATCATTTTTTCTAAAGTGTGTCAATTTCTGAAGAGATGTGTAAAAAAAAATCCCAATTTAATGGTGAGGAACAACTTGTGCTTTTCCGATTTGTAAATGTCACTAGACATACCACAGAAATCACGTGATACGAAATTACAGGTGTGCGTAAACATGAGCCCGTGTTCTCAATTTTTTTATTACATCAGTATGAACATTTTTCATTATAATTGAGGTAACGAAATATGGCAAGATGAAATACAAAAATCTGATTAAATGATTATGGCCGATTTAATGGAAAAAAACACCCATAAGTGCCTACCTGCGCATCATATAAGTATGTTTGTACATCATATAATGATGTTTGCACATCATATAAGTTTATTTGCAGAACAAATAAGTATGTTTGTGCATCATATAATGATGTTTGCACATCAAATTAGTATATTTGCTAATCATTTAGGAATCTTTGCGTATAATATAAATATATTTGCACATCATAAAAGAATGTTTGCACATCATATAAGAATGTTTGCACATCATATAAGTACATTTGCATATCATATAAGTATGTTTGCACATCATGTAAGTTTATTTGCACATCATATAAGTATGTTTGTACATCATATAAGAATATTTGCACATCATATAAGTATATTTGCACATCATATAAAGGTGTTTGCACATCATATAATGATTACCATTGAACATTTTAAACACCCATCTTCTATGCGTCAGTCTTTGATTTCTTAAAATGTTATGTTGGATATTTACTTTGTTTCCATTTAAATAGGGTTTTAATATACGTATGTAGCAACAGGTTAGCAAGTTTTTTAGCATTATAAAAACATATTGAAAACAAGGATATCCAATTGGAAGTCTATGGTAAGTTTAATGTTAGTGCTGTAATGTAGTATTTTCTAACATTATCAAGATAATTAATTTTCTTCCAGAGATTTACAGAATAACCAGTTAGTTAGTTTACCAGAAAGTTTTTTTTCGAACAATAAAAATCTTGAAAGATTGTAAGTATGATTTATTCTCAACGTATACCTGCGGTTGAAGTCATACAACTTTGCTCAGTGTATGGAGCACTGAAAAATAATGCTCGAAACATGAAATACAGCATTTTGATTGGTTGATTTTGGAGTATGAGTACACACAACTGACTTGAAAGGTTGATGACTTAGGGCCTGGACTTATTATATAATATATTGAATATTTAATCACGTACAAACATATCTGATGTACCCGAATAAACTTGTTTCCTGAAAAAACTGCGTTTTGATATCAACCTGTTTAATTGTGACAATACTTCATTTAGAATTATAAAGCAACAAAATACACATCAACAATATCATTTTGATGAAAAACCCATTGGATACATTGAATAACTGAAGTTCAATGTTTGGTATTTCGTATTTCGAATATCAATAGGAAAATTAGGTATCGACATGCTCATTGATTTTCTATTAGGTATTTATTGAATAACACGTTAGAACGTTGGTCAGTTAACATTGCCAAGTTTAACACAAATATGTCAAACATAAACTTATTATAAAAAATGTGTCATCATGTTCCTATATAAAAGGGGTTTTGATATACTTGTGTAATGGCAAGCAAGCAAACTAATCGTCGTTCTACACTTTTGATATCAAATTGGTATTCTTTGATAAATTCAGATTTAGTGCTTTAGTGTATCATGTTATTATATAATCATTAGACTTGAATTTCTTCCAGAGACTTACTCATAACATGTTAGTCAGTTTGCCAAAAGATCTTTTTTGTTGAACACGAAACTTAATGAATTGTATAAAGTAAAATAGATATTTATCTAATTGTGTGTGGAATTTTTAACTTCGTACATACGTAACCTGTGTTCTTTATATCCTTCTTTATGCTTTTTTAATGTCTAATGTCATTCAATATTCAAAATTTAATGTTAGAATTTCTTTTTGGTAATTTGAGCATTATTATAAAACAAAAGAGATGAGACAAGTCTCCACAAGAGAACAAAATAACACAGAAAATAACAACTATAGGTCACTGTACGGCCTCCAACAATGAGCAAAGCCTATACCGCGTAGTCAGCTATAAAAATCCCGAAATGACAATGTTGTCTTGATTAAATATGTTTTTAATTGATCAAGATGATAGATTTTTAATCCAAAATTGTAGCCAATAACACTAAATTCGTTTACCAGATAGTCTGTTATCATCGAACACTGTGTTACAAGAATATTTAGTGTGGGTTATGCTCATCCCAAAATTGTGTTTGTATATATACATATAAAATTGATGTTCCTCAATATGCTTTTGCACCAAATCCACATAAGGTCTACCATCATTTCAATGTTTTCGCAAAATTCCTTTGTGTATACTAATATTACCGTAAAAGGTTGCAGTTGAAAGATTAAATAAATGCATCAACACTGTCAGTTTGAAAAAAGAATAATTAACCTTTGAAATGTTTAGTAATTTGAATATAAGAAGGTTAACTAAGTGTGTTCGTAATCATTAATTTTCTGTTACTCATTTACTAAATAATAAGTTAGAAAACTTCGCAAAAAGTGAAAAAAAAAACATTGGACATGTTGAATACCACTTTTCAATATGTCGGACGTAAACTTATTAAACAATTATTTTAATCATGTTCACATATAACATGTATAAAGGGGTTGTGATATTCGTGTACGCAAATAATGCAGCAAGTGTATCACCATTGTAAAATTATTGAATACAATGAGATCAACTTGGTAGTCCTTGGTAAGATCAGATTTAGTGTTTTAATGTAACATGTTGATACTTGATTGTCTTTCAGAGATTTAGAGAAAAACAAGTTAGTAACTTTACCGAAAGATTTGTTTTTAAACACAAATCTTGCAATATTGTAAGTAGAATTGATATGTATATCAGACTTAAACCTATTTAATAGTGAACGGAGTTTTTAACCTCGTTCATATATAACCTGTGTTCCTTTGTATAATTGTGTATCAATAACATAAATTTTCACAGATAGTCTGTTATCATCAAACACTTAGTTACACGAATTCACCGTTTCAGAATCTAATAGACTACGTGAAAGCCCAATGTTCGTACACCACAATTAAAATCACGTCACGTTTTAAAATGAATTTCTATTGTTAATAACGTGTTAAACCAATCATAACGTTTTGGAAACATTACCCAGAGTGCATTAGATTCTCCAACTGCGATAGGTTATTGAGAATAATGCTTATAGCATACTTTCTTTTATTAAATATTGTCTTGTTTATATGATCACGTACATATATATCTGATGTTCCTCAATATCAAAATGTTTAAATAACCCAGAAGGTCTACAATCATTTGAATTTGTTTGCAAACTTCCTTTGTGCATACTAATATTACTTGAAATGTCGCTCATTATTTATAGTATACAGTTAAAAGATTTAAAACATGCATGAACAATGTCAGTTTATAGAGAAACGTCGCAAAAAAAAAAAATGTAAATTATGTTTATGCGATATAAATATGCATATTTGCATTGATATATTAATTATTTTTCTCCTAAATATGTGATCAAATTGGTTTATAAAATCTGACCATCGATTTTTGACGTGCTGCCATCGCGATGGCATCTCGATACAAATGATCATATATCTATATACCAAAAAGTCCAACAACAAGTATGACGTACCGGAGTATCATTACGTGCCAATGTGATGCTGATATGTCTCTGGTTACCCAACTTTCTATGTTATATATGTTTCCTGACTCTTTCCTTATTTGAATCTGAGCTAACGTAAAGTATAAACAATATATACAGCGGCGATATAAGTACTTTGCCACCTACTTCCTCCCACAAATGATTTAATTTCTTTTCTATTTTTTTGTGTTTCCAACTCGCAATTCTCTTTTATCATCTTTACAAGATACCTTTCACACTTTGACAGGTGATCCCCGACGGCTTAAATACACTCGACTGAGGATCAAAAGAAAGATAAACAGAATGCTTATATTTTAACGGAAATTCAACCACGAAAAGTGGGGAATTTTTCGCAAGACTAAATTAAAAGGTCAGAAAAGATGCACTCATTGTCGCATTGCCGATACCATAAGAATTTAAAGATGTTGCACGACAAATCGTTTATTGTTTTGGATTGGGAGTTGAATACTAAAAACTTTGCAAAACAGTCAAACTTAGTGAATGTGTTTATATTATTAACATAATAAGATGAAAAGTAAAAAAAATGCGAATTTTCTATTAAAAAAATATTCTTTTTGAATACAATAAGATTACATTTGGAATTAGTTGGTAAGTTCAGTATCTGTTTTCGTAATGCCATATGTTCGTACATAATCATGATAACTGATTTTCCTTCAGATATATTGGATCTAACAACTTAGTGTATTTACCGAAAGATCTGTTGGTTTCGAACACGAATCTTGAAACATTGTAAGTAAGAATTATGCTCATCCAGGAATTGATTTTATTCTGAATTATATTATATATTTAATCATTAACAAACAAATCTTTAATATACGTACGTAAAGAGAACACAGCAGTTGTGTTATTATTCTATTATTATTTCAATCTTTCAAAATTGATCTTAAAATTCCTTTTTTTAATTTAAATATTGTTTTGATTAAATAAGGTCTTACATAACCAAGATGATTGATTTTAATCTAACATTGCAGTCATTCATAACTAAGAGTGTTTACAAGATAGTCTATTATCTTCAAACATCAAGTTACAAAAATTGTAATATTATTGTGAATAATGCTGATCACATACTTTTTTTATTACATATTGTTTTGTTTGCAAATCACGAACATATTTAACAAATGTTTCACAGTTTATGTGTATGACGACAATTAGAAGGTCTTCCATAATTTAGTTGTGTTGGTTAACTTCATTTGTGCATAACAATGTTACTATAAATATCACTTATATTTTAAAGGTTGAAGTTGAAGGTTAAAGAAATCTTCCAACAATGTCACTTTAAAAAACACATATTTTATCTATTGAATTCACGGAGATTGAAATTATTAATCTTTGTAAATATATATAGGAAGATATGGTATGATTGCCGATGAGACAACTCTCCATCCAAATAACAATTTATAAAAGTAAACCATTATAGGTCAAGGTACGGCGTTCAACACGGAGCCGTGGCTCACACCGAACAGCAAGCTATAAAGGGCTTCAAAATTTAGTAATGTAAAACCATTCAAAAGAGAAAACAAACAGTTTAATCTATATAAAAACGAGAAACACGTATAAAACTACATAAACAAATGACATCTACTGTACATCAGATTCCTAATAGGTGTGTTAATTTCACATGTTCCGGCATGGTCAGGATAATGGATTTCTTTCTTCCAGATTTTTAGGATCTAATAAGCTAGTAAATTTACCAGAAGATCTGTTTTCTAACAACAAAAAGCTTGAAATATTGTAAGTATGATGTATGCGCACTTCAGACTTTTTTTTACATATGAAAATTGTTTAGTTAATCACGTACACACGTATCTGCTGTTCTTAAATATACTTGTATGCCGCGAACATATACATGATATAGTAGTGGTGTCATCATTATACTGTGGATTCAGTTTTTTTCGTTGGATACCAGTTTTCGTGGATTTTGTGGGAACAGGTGAACCACGAATTTAAAAACTCAACGAATTACAAATTTTCCATAGACTTGATGCAGATATTAGCAAAACCACAAAATTAAAAATCCACATAGGTGGGAATTTTTCTGAATCCACGAAAGTTTGTACCCACGAAAATAAATGAATCCACAGTATTCTAATTTTGTTAAATTATGCTAAATGTCAAAGCAATAACAATTACACCAACAATATCGATCTGTCTATATAGAAACACGTCTGAACTACATAAACAGACGACAACTACTGTACATCAGATCAGACTTAGGACAGGTGCAAACATGTCCATCGGAATTAATGTTATAATGGTACCAAACCTTCTCCTCCCTTTTCTGATGAAACAACAGTTTAACATCACACCATAGAAAACTACACTATAGAATATTAATTAGAAGGCTTACTTAAGTCATACTTTATTTTAGATTATATTTTATATAATATGTATATGATCTCGTAAAGATCGTTGACTTTTATTCAGTTTATTTTTGTAAGTGCAATTGATATTTAATAGTGTGTGGTATTTCTAACTTGTTTATATGTATCCGCTGTTTTTATATACTTGTGTGCCAATAGTTCAGCAGGCCAGAGGCTCCTGACTTGAGACAGGCGCAAAATTGCTGCGGGGTTAAACATGTTAATGTGATCTCAAGCCTCCCCCTAGTATGTCAACAATCAGAAGGTCTACCATAGTTTTTTTGTGTTAGCACTTCCTTTGTGCATAACAATGTTATTTTAAATATCACTTATATTTTAAAGGTTGTAGTTGAAGCTTAATTTTTTTTTCCAACATTGACACTTTAAAGAAACACACTTTAACTATTAATTATTGTTAAGGTCATAATAGGTTTGTTAGTTTCACATGTTCTTGCATACTAATGATTACGGATTTTCTTCCAGAACTTTAGAATCTAATAAGCTAGTTAGTTTACCAGAAGGTCTGTTTACTAACAACAGAAAACTTCAAATATTGTAAGTATTGCATTGGTATTATTACGGTCTTAAATCAAAAGAAAAAAATCAAGAACCTGCTTAAATTTTGTCAAATGATCTTTTATGAGCTTTTAAGTCTTATGTTTGAAGAGAAAAAGATGTTATGGGCCAAAACATTTTAACTTGTATCGTATGGAAAAACATGGAGGAATCCGAACATTTGACACTTATTCTAAAACCTCACCTAAGTACATCCTTAAATTGTTTATTTCATCACGTACACACATATCTGCTGTTCTTAAATACACTTGTGTGCCGCGAACACAGTAGTGTTGTCATCATTATAATTTAATTTTGTTAAACAATGCTAAATGTTAAAGCAATAACAATAAAAATTACAACAACAATATCAGGCTGATGACTATTTCTTTTGATCCACTGAATTAATGAAGTTCAACCATTGCAGTGTTTGGTAATTTCAATATAAGTAGGTAAATTAAATATGTTCGTGATGATTGATTTTCGACTAGATATTTAAAGAATAAGTCAGAAAGTTTCCCAAATGGTCAGTTGACATTTAACTTGTTTAACACAAATCTTCCATTTGTCAGATTTATTCTTATTTAAAGATCATATTGGATTTTTAATCAGGTTCCTATATAAAGGGGTTTTTAATATAAGTGCGTGACAATAGCTCAGTAGGTTTATCACTGCTCTAAACTTATTGAAAACAAAAAGATCAAATTAGTAATTTTTGGAAGGTTCAGTATAGGTCCTTTAATGTAACTTGTTATAAAGTAATCATAATACTTGATTTTCTTTCAGACATTTAGAGAATAACATGTTAGTAAGTTTACCAGAAGGTCTGTTTACATTCAACACAGAACTTAGATTTGTGTAGGTGTAGTTTATATTCATATAAGAGTTAAACGTATGTGATAGTGTGTTGAATGTTTAATAAGTTATCAAAGGTACCAGGATTATAATTTAATACGCAAGAGGCGCGTTTTGTCCATATAATATTAATCAGTGACGCTCAGATCAAAATAGTTGTAAAGCCGAACAAAACCAAAGTTGAAGAGCATGGAAGACCAAAAATTCCAAATACGGCTAAGGTAATCTATTATAAACTAGGAAATTTATAAAAAATTACAATATAATTGATATTCATGTCAACACCAAAGTACTGACTACTGAGCTGGTGATACCCTCGGGGACGAAACTTCCACCAGCAGTGGTATCGACCTACCTCGTTCATATCTACACTATGTTCTTCAATATTCGTCTGTGCCAATAGTGTAAGGTTTCCAGATAGTATGTTATCATCGATTACTAAGTTGCAATAGTTATCACCCTTCTAGTGTTTACAAACACGTTCTCCTTACATGCTTTGTTTTAACTTTTAATGATATTCAATATTAAAACAATACTTAGTAATTTGAGTATTAGTGTTTTGATTAAGGCGATCGATTTGTTTTTTTAAATTTAAAGCCAATGACAACTCAGTAAGTAAACCAGTTAGTCTGTTATTATTGAGACTTTGTTGCATGAACTTTAATTATGAATAACGCTTATCACAGACTTAATTGTATTGAACTATTGAAGATTGGTTTGTTTATATAATCACGTACTTATATTACTAATGTTCCTCAATATGCTCGTGTATCAATATCTTGGACGGTTTACCACTTTTAATGTGTTCGCTTAATATTTATAGGTTGCTGTTAAAAGCTTTACAAAATGCACCAACAATTTCAGTGTAAAGAAAAATATATGTCCTCTATTGAATACACGGAATTGGTAATCTTTGGTTAGTTCAGTATCAGTGTTTTAATGTCTCATGTTCTCACATAATCATAATAATTTGTTTTCTTCCAGGTATTTTGATTCTAACAACTTAAAAAGTTTACCAGATCTGTATTTGATCACGAATCTTATAACATTGTAAGTATGACTTATGCTCATCTCATATATAGATATATAAAAATGTGGTATGAGTGTCAATGAGACATCTCTCCATCTAAGTAACAATTTATAAAAGTAAACCATTATAGTTCAACATGTTCAAGGTACGGTCTTTCACACGGAGCTTTGGCTCACTACGAATAGCAAACTATAAAGGGCCCCAAATATTACTAGTGTAGAACCATTCAAATTGGAAAACCAACGGTCTATTCTATATAAAAACGAAAAACAAAAAACACGTATGAACTACATAAACAGACGACAACTACTGTACATCAGATTCCTAACTTAGGGCAGGTGCAATCATTTACATCGGGATTAAACGTTTTTAAATAATGGTAACAAACCTTCACCCTTTTCTGAAACCACAGTCTAACATCACAACATAAATAAATAAACTATAAAATATCAATTTGAAGGTTTACTCCAGTCATACTTTATTTTAGATTATATTTTATATAATATGTATATGAACTCGTAAAGATCGTTGACTTTTATTCAGTTTATTTTTGTAAGTGCAATTGATATTAAATAGTGTGTGGTATTTCTAACTTGTTTATATCTATCCAAGGTTTTTATATACTTTTGTGCCAATAGTTCAGCAGGTTCACCACCATTCTATTGTCTATGTAAATCTCCTTCTTACATGATTTTTGAACAGTTGATGTTTTTCAATATTTCAAAATGTATCTTAGAATTGCTTTTGGTAATTTGAGTATAATGGTCTTGATTAAGCACTTTCTTAACTTGAGATATGTTTACCAGTTGATCTGTTATCATCGGACACAAAGCGGCGACTATTAAAAGTGGGGATGATTCTTATCTCAGACTTTATATGGACTTCCTCTGTTTGAATTTGACTTGTTGTTCAGCGTTTTTGTTATACTTTTTTGAAACTTTTGGTGAATTGTACTTGTAATTCAGCGTGTTTTGTTACACTTTTTTGAAACCTTTGGTGAATTTGACTTGTAGTTCAGCGTTTTTAGTTATATCTTTTTGGAACCTTGAGTTCCAATGTCTTCTGTTTATCTACAACGTTAGCATGTGTATCGTATCGTATTACAGGTTGCAATATATATCGAATCGTGCATATATGTAACTGATGTTCTTCAAATTATTCTTGTTTGTAAACATCTGGTTTAACGTCGTTTTATTGATTACGAACAATTCATTTTTTACTTCTTTCTCTAACTGTTAATTACTGTTCAAAGCAAAATCAGTTTGATGAAAACTACATGTATCTTTTGTATCTTTTGAATACACGGAGAACGACATTTGGTAGTTATAGTAGCTTAGGCATCAATGTCCAAATTCAGATTTGCATTCATGATTCATGATTTTCTTACAGAACTTAACAGGATAATTACATATTAAGTTTGAATTTTGTGTGCTGTGAGTATTTTTTGTGAATAAACTCATCATAGCTTCCAGGACAGTTGTTCCTCTTGTGTCTTACTAAATGTCTTATAAAAAGCTCTATCTTTTTCGACTAAATAATGTATACCTCTTTTAGTAAATATCTGTAGAAACAGCATGGTACTTTGTTGTTGTTTCTTATAATGCCATGATGTTGCCATACCTTTTATATGTCTTACCCTAATGATTTAAAATATTTTTCAGTAATGTCAAAATGCAGACGTCACATGATTATGTACATGAAATAGGGATTAACCTTATATTAAATTTAATATTTAAGGAATATGAACAAAAACGAATTCATATGCTGCCTCATGATTGATTTTAAAGACTGGGCATCAAATCAAACACAGCTGACGTATGAAGGAACATGTACTAATTTAAATACCACCATAGATATTAACAGTTTTAACACGAGCACCTGCATTATTCCAGGTAAGCAGTTTAAAGTATTTCTTATGGGAGTTCGCTTCTCAGTTTTTTTTTTTAAATAATAAGCTTTTCATAATACTAGTATATATATTGATAGAAGACTAATAAAGAAACAAAAAGAGCAAACATAAAATATAGGTCAATGTTCTTGTTTTCGAGAAATAAACCATTGGAATTTATGCGGGAATAATGTTCTCTCTTGATTTTGCATAGCTTTATTATTGACAAGTTCTCACACACTGTTAAAATAATTTCATAAGAATTTTACAGACGGCTTATAATTATGCATGTATAAGATTTATAAAAAGAAAAATGGGATAAATGGGCAAATATTTTAAGGAATTCAAATAAATACAACCAGAGGATTCCTAAAATCTGACAAAAATTCCAAAACATAACAAGCAAACTTCCTTAATAAATAATTATAGATCATCGTTGATCATTTCATGGATGAACAATTAGTTTATAGATGAAAAGTTGAATATGAATTTAAGTGAATTTATTTTCACCATATACAATGTATATTTTAGTTGTTATCGATTGATTTACAAACATGTGTGTATAGTATATGACAATATTTTTGAAAGTTTGACTGTACTCCTTCGATAAAAACAAAATAATAGTTATAGTTTTTCCAACTTTCATCCTTCGCATTCTCAAATGACGAATGCCAAACGAATGAATTAAAATTCAAATCAGTTCAGTAAAACTAGCAATCTTACTACCACAGTTTCCGACAGCTATTTACGTATTTACTTTTAAGCACTTCATATTGACACACCAGACAATACTTATAACTCTTAATATACTTTTTAATCTTATTTTTGGGAAATAAGTCGCAAAAATTAATAACCGAATGTGTTTGAAAAACATAGTTCGCGACAATATGTATAAATACAGTTTAAATAGAAAAAAGCTGTCAAAAATCAGTGCCATTCTTATGTTTAAATTATAGAATAAATAATGAAAACATATACGTTAGAAATCTCATGCCCATTTTTTTGAAAGTCAAGGATAAACAAGAACCGAAAAAGATATTGAGCTATATAATCAAAAACTGACACAAAAAATTGCAAAATCCATCTAAAGTTAACTTTGGCCTAAGGGAATTGAAACGTTAGTTTTTTTATCATTTCAAAACTTACTACAAAATATAATAATGTCTAATGTTTAACAATAGAATAAACACACGTTAGTAAAATCATGGAAACGGAAATCCACATTTGCCACCTTACAATAGTTTATATTCATTACCACATGATTAGTCCTTGTAAAAAAATATGAGTATTTCTAAGGAGGAAAATGGTTAACTGATTTGTTAACATAAAAAAAGTACCCCTACCCTAAATAGCTAACTAATTTTTGGAGTAAATTTAGCGTATGATATAATAAAAAGTTTGTAGTCAGTGTAGTTTAACTAGGATGTATCGTAGTACATGTGTTATATAGCATCTTAGTATAACACATATTTAGTTTGTAGTTTATTCATATATCATAGTAAGGGAAATTAGCATTATTTTGATTATTATCAACACTATTACCAGAATTCGTAGTAACATTTTATAACGTGTAAAGCAGAAATCTTTCTTAAGGAAACTCATATGCAATTATGAATTACTCTTAATCAGCTGCGGTCAATACATGCAATTTCGCTCCTTTTTGATTTCGTACAATGCTTTCAGTTATTGTGTGTTATATTGATTTGTTTCTTCTGTACCGGTTATTAGAATTAAACTAGTTTTACTCCTGGGTATAACATGTATAATTAAAAGGACAATTCCTGTGAATCCAAGTTGTCGTATTAGATTTATACCATGCTCAAATCTATATCCAAATCACAAAAGTTTGTGTGATTGCTTGAAAAGAAAAGGTGAAACGAGGGAAGAAACCTTTAGACCAATAGCATGCACTAATTTTGAAAGACCTTATTAATTTCTAAACAAGTTAAAGTAAAAATATGAGTATGATACATGCATAACTATTCAAATGAGGTCAAATGATTGTTTTCTATGAATAATTAATACAAAATTGAGGTTGCAGGTTATGAAAATTGAACCAAACACACTGCTAATAGTGGATACTTGTGCAATAGTTTTTCAACTGATATATACCGTTTTGTTTTTATTTTTCAATTGAGGATGGAGCCCATGGGTCAACTCATCATGTTCTACTACTTGTGGAGATGGTGTCATAATCAGTACCAGAACCTGCGACAATCCCCCACCGTCTGACAATGGACTGAAATGTGTTGGTTCCGAAACTGAAACATCAATTTGCAACTTAAGAAAATGTCCAGGTAAATTCTTTAGATACATCAGATTAAAATTAACATAACGTTATGCATTTTATAATTCAATAGTTAACCGGAGCGGAACACTTCTCTTTGGAATTTATGGAGAAACTGTTAAATCTAACACTGTATTCTGTGAAATCACAATTAAAAAAATCATCCAAAATATAAGGCTTTTCCGTCAAACGCGTGTTTCTTTCGTGGACACATAAGACTCATCTGCAGCGTTTGAACGAAATCAGTTTTAAGGCAAGAGCAAATAAATTATTTACAACACTCCTGATTATTTTTTTTTTTCTTTAATTCTTACTCAATTCATCCCTTTTATAACCTATTGATAATTTTTATCTATTGTTGCTCATTTGATCTAAGTTTTTGGTTGGTCCAAATTCGATGATGACGTCAAATTGTATTGCTTTCCTTCGAAATTATTATTGTGACGTCATGAACAAAAGGTGACCATGTCTGATGAGGTCAGATCAAACTTGATGCAGTGGTATAATCTATATATAGCTAACAGTAAAACTTAATAGCATAACCTCAAAGCCGAAACCTTGAATTTTACAGAAAAAAAAGCTACCATCCCTGGGAATAATATGTTAGAAAAGTAATAGATCATTTGCTTAATTGAATTATATTTCTAACAAAATTAAGAATGTACATATGAATGATTGCATCAAATTCATAAACCTTCCTACTCCAAACAAGCATTAGGTCAATACAAAAGGTTTACTAATACTCAGATATAATCTAAACCTGTGCGTTTAAAATTTTGTTATAATACAAAATCATAGAATTCTAACTTTTCTACTCAATGAGTGATTTAAAGGCTATTATTTTAGTTATTTCAGTGACTTATAAATTGACAGAACGTGAACAAATTAATTATGTATCATGTCAACATGAAAGTGCTGATAACTAGCGAGACGTCATCGACCCAGTCGTAAACATCTTTTTTTTCAAAGCTAAAGCAGATTTTAACTTGATACTGCTATTCTCAAAAGTATTTATTAATATATTTTAGCAACCTTAACACAAAAATAAACCAAAACATAGCTAGTCCTCACTAGATAAAGGCAACAGTAGTATACCGCTGTTCAAAACTCATAATTCCATGGACAAAAAAACAAAAATCGGGGTAACAAAATAAAACTGAGGGAAACGCATTAAATATAAGAGGAGAACAACGACACAGCATTAAAATGTAACACACATAGAAACGGACTAAGCATTAGACAAAATCCTATGAGAATAACAAATACATGCATTTGGGATAGATAAGTACCGTGACACGTCTTATAGTAATGTGAATTCACACTCAAAAATAAGAGAAAACAAACGACACAACGGAAACTCAACGTTAAAATGTAACATACACAGAAACGAACTTTAATGTAACAATGGCCATATTCCTGACTTGGTACAGGACATTTTTAAAGGAAAAAATGGTGGGTTGAACCTGGGCATGCCAAACCTCCCTCTTTTATGGCCATGTGAAATATAACATTAAAATCACAACACAACATTACAGGACTACAATATAAATAAATAGAAGAACATAATTGAGAAAGAAACACACGATAGACATTTATCCAGATATCATTTTACGCTTTTTATCATTCCAATTGCGGTTTAGTTATTTACAGTCAAGGTGTGCCATTACTTTCCAAATAAGTAAAAATGTTTAATATGAGATAAAGCAATTACTGATAGTCAAGATGCATCTATAAAAGTTTCACTGTATGTAGCAAAACCTTGAGACAATTGGCCGTTTCAGAATCTAAAGAACTATGGGTAATTTCATTGTTCGTACCCCAAAATGAAAATACCGTCATGACATTGGTTGAATTTCCATTGTTTATGAAATTTTTAACCAATCACGACGTTTTGGTGTACATTTTTGAAAATATTACCCAGGATGCATTAGATTCTGAAACGGCGAATTGGGTTGTGTATTGTTCATTTTTTTACAGCATGTCATCGTTCGAAGAAAAGACGATTTGGACAATAAATCAGGTAAATTTCCTCTATATTTTTTTTTTCATTTGTTGTGACAAACTAAAATTATTGTCGACATTAATAAAATTTGGCACTTGCTACAGGTACCCGCAAAAAATAACTATAAAAGATAATAATTTTTATTTTCGAAACTAATTTTACAAGTTGTACCCTAATTCATACAGAAATTACATGTAACAATAACATAATTTTTTATTGTTACCTGAAGTTATTGTCAATAGCAAAATATGTCTAGGTAGGCACTGGTCTAAAAACAAAGTCTGATTTACTAGATATCTATGAAATAAATTTAAACTATAAAATATCGATGTACATGCAAATGCTTGCACCTGTCCTTAGTCAGGAATCTGTTGTACGTCTGTTTATGTAGTTCATATGTGTTTTTCGTTTCTCGTTGTTATATAGATTAGAAAGTGGATTTTCCCGCTTGATTGGTTTTACACTTGCAATTTTTTTGGGCCCTTTACATCTTGCTGTTCGTTGTGAGCCAAGGCTCCGTGTTAAAGGCCGTACCTTGACGCATACTGGTTTACTTTTATAAGTTATTACTTGTATGGAGATTTGTCTCATTGACACTCATACCA
This sequence comes from Mytilus edulis, assembly GCA_019925275.1. Lineage (NCBI taxonomy): Eukaryota > Metazoa > Mollusca > Bivalvia > Mytilida > Mytilidae > Mytilus > Mytilus edulis. The sequence continues at coordinate 50,134,237 of CM034362.1, forward strand.
CATCTTCCTATATCCATTTACATGATTAAACCACCAGATAAATTGACAAAAATCCCGTTCCTTTTTGCCAAAAAGTGGTCATGTAAAGTAGTTTACTATTCATGACTATGAATTCGAATGAGCAAAATGCTCAAGTTGTGGTCAGTGAAAAATTTTAATAAAGACAATTCAACAATTCCAACATGAACATTCTGTTCAATAATAAAGAAGAAGATAGGACCTTAACTCCAGAGGAACATTTTTTTTTTCATTTGACAATGTGTAATTGCCTGGGACATTTCTCGACAAGAACATTAATCGCAATAGATTTACGAAAACTGTCCAATGAGTCTTGAAAACTGCAGAAGAACATAGCAGAGTAGAACTGCTTAGTGTGTTGCATTGGAGTCCATCTAAATGAATTTATTGTGTGCAACAGGTATTTGGAGTGGTACCACCTTAAATGTTTGGCCTTTAAATTAAAAATTATAAATTGTCAACTTAGGCTTTACAGAGGATGTGCCAAAGGTGCCATCAAAATAAATTCCTATAATACTGAGTAATACTAAATATGTGTAAGTGTTTAATTTATCTTTGCTATGTCCATAAAATAATTTATATTCCTAAAATAATGGTTTCAAATATGTAAACCGAAGAATACGGGACTATGACACGAATACAGTACAAAGTAGACACACTAATAAGACATAACTTGCAAATGTAAAATTTTGCAAGTAACTATAACTGCCGATAACAATAGAACAATTTATTTAAATTTCCGTATGAAATTGGATTCCTGTCCGGAAACAATTCGGGAATTAGTCTCAAAGTAACAATAATTATTGTTTCATTGCTACTTTTTGCAGGTCACCGTACATAAATTAATAAATAAAAATAAATAAATAAATAAGCTTTATTTCGGTATATAAACAAGGACATAGGATCTAATGAGTTTTTAACCGACAAAAGATAGTGCTTACAATTCTTGTCTCGTCTATGATGATAATCGCAGAAAGCCATATAGAGAGATTGCTTTTTCTGGTGACGGCAACGATGGCGTCACACAATTGTTAAGTTTTCTGTCTAAGTTTATTAGGAACAAATTGTGATCGATAATTGATATACATGTTATAATACAAAGTTGCATTACTATTAGTACAAATAAGTTAGACGAATATTCTGAGGCCTTGCCTTCTAGGTCATGGTTCGGCGATTTTGAATTATAGAGCAATTTTCAATGTTTAGTTTTCTACTGAAGTTAGATTGATAAAAAGTGCTTACAATAGACAATGATATTTTCGATATAATTACGTTACTGTCTGTACATCTCGGTGTTTCAATCATGTCTAGGTCCTATCCACAAGCTGTCACGTGACTTTGGAAAAATATGCAATGTAGGTGTTCCTCATATTTTGATGCCTACAGGCGATACACATATCGACGTACCAACAGTAAATGATTAAGCCTTTGTAGTTAATATTATTTAATAATTTCCAAGTTATTAGGAAATTGATATATCACCCAACATGTGAATCCACACTTAGTCGAAATAGCACAAATGCAAGACAGTGTGCAGTTGGCTTATAAGAAACAAACAATTTGATTGCATTCTACAGCAAACTGAATGCATTTTATATGGTTTACATATTTAAAAGCATTTTGAAGTTCATCATGCCTTACAACGAATGACTGTAATATCAATACAGTATAATTTTATAAATTACAACAATTTATGAAATTCATTTATTTATTCTGTCTTCCAGGAAAAACAGAAAAAATGGAAAGCCATGTACCAAATACGAATTGACATATTTGATTGGAAAACAATTGAAACAAAGTGGATCGATTTCATTCTTATATTAAACTGAGGGACAATTCTAAATGGTTTAAATTTTATGATCATCATTGTGGGAAAATTCATTATTTGGTTTCACATGAAATTCTTACTTTCAATATTTCAGATACAATCTGTGTGGTTTACTTTCTCGCGAGTGCAAACTTCCTGAATATTACTTGTATGTCTTTAATTCAGTTATTAGGATTGATGAGTTTTATTTTGACATTTCATAGCGTTGCATCTGTAACTTGCATGACTTTAAAGTTGTAAAGGGTCAGAATAATTTTTTTTAAACGTTTAATGATATTTTGTGATATTTTAGTTACACTTTACATTTTTTGGTGATATTTTGTGAGAATATTCATTGGTATTCCACTTGTATTTGAATGATTAATATATGTGATTTTTTTCTAAATAAAAGCGGGTATACATTCAAAAGTACATTTTTTCATTGTGTTGCCATTTAAATATCAAATGAAAAAGGCAAACAATTCAAAACACCGTATACAAATAATTAACAACAAGGAGGTACACTTAATTTTAATTATCAAAAACTTCAAGTACCTGATGGGTGTAGATGATGAGAACTGTTTTGACCAAAGCGAATTAAATCTGGACAATTTATGTGCATTCAGATAAGGAATCAAACTAAACGAATAAAATGAGTTGGTAATTGTTTCAAACATTTGATAGTCTGCATGGCGTATCCTCTCTTTGCGACAAATGTGTTGACGTTGTAGTCAGCACAGCATCTTCCTATATTGTTTGTGTATGGTAATGGCATTATTTTGAGTGTATAATAGAGGCGCCAGATACCAAAAAAACTCATTAAAGATACCAGGCTTGAAATTTTAAATTTGTGCCAGACGTACGTTTCGCCTTTAAAAGACTCATTAGTGACTCTAGAAGCAAAAATGTCAAAAAGGCCAAATAAAGTACGAAGTTGAAGAGCAATGAGGATCGAAAGTTCCTAAAAGTTTGCCAAAAGGATAGTCCAACACATAAGTCGAACAAGACAGTGACAATGTCAATGAAAAGGTTGGGTGAATACTGGCTTGAAGTACAAATAGGTTATTGAAATATCATATTTAAAAAGGGGGCAGTATCTCAACCCTAATTTTACAGCTCTCCGCTCACCTTGCACAAGGCAACATGAGCTTTTCACAACACTTGGCGTCCGTCGTCTGTCGTCCGTCGTCTGTCGAACATATAAAACTAAAGACTGAGCAACACGAACCCCAACAAAAACTGTAGGGGATATCAGGTGCTCCCGAAGGGTACGCAGATCCTGCTCCACATATGGCATCCATCTTGTTGTTCATGTTATTACAAACCGGTAAATGGTCTAATTCGGTAGGTAACATCCATGAAAAGGGAAGTAGAAGAAACATATCCGATATCATCTGTCAAATAACGCTCAACCAACTAGTGATTGCGTCTGAAAAATTTACGAAGAGATGATTTCAACTTCACAATTTGGAACTCTTGGTTTAATAGCTTCCTTTTGAGCAGCAACCCTCTATCAATGAAATAATGATAGGAAATGTAAATATCATATCAATTGGAAGATATATACTCCGTATACAGGTGCTGCTGTAATGTTGATACATAGAAATGGACAGGTTACAATTGGAAAATTGAATAATCTCGTTTGTCGTAAAGTTTTGTTTTCAACCGACCCTCATTGTCAATTTCTAGATGTACGTCAAGATATGAGGCGGACTTAACTGTATCTGTTGTATCCTTTATCTTTTGTTCGATATGATAGATGCTTTCAACGTGGTCACCATATTTTGAATCATTTAGTGAGAAAACATCGTCTTTATAGCGGAAAGTAAAGTTACAGGATATTGCTAATTTCTTAAAAGAAGTTCGTGTATGAGTCAGCCTCATAATAATTAAGAAACGAGTCGGTAAGAAGAGGGGCACAATTGGTTCCTCAATCAAGAAAACAAGCATCATCATAATATCAGTTTCAGAGAATATTTTGTTTAAATCAGTGTGAAACTTTACAAAGTAGGATGTATGCCTCCCTTAGACAAGATACTTGTATCTACTTTGGCCATTCTATCTTATTAAAACAAAGCAGTACCAACTCGTTCAATCTGTTTTTTAGTTAACGTTTGGAATGAGGAATACTCGTGTAAAGTGTAGAAAAGTCAAATGTTTTAATATTTTTGCAAGATAAAAGAGTCTTAGATTGTTTGTACTCTAAAAGATATTTGGAATTCTTTAGATCAACATCTGCTTTACGCCACCTCTAGAATGGGCAGTTTCACAGTAACTTTGAAGCCTGGCTTTGATAAAACAGATGTTAATAATTTAGAAAGAGGTTTAGTGGAGTACTTTGAAGAACAGTCAATATACCGTTGTTTGTAAGAACACTCATGTAGTTTAGGTTTCCAATACAGTGATGGAAGATTCAGTTTTTCATCTTTGGTTAAAATTTCAAAGGAACATAGAACAGACCTATGATTATCTAGGATTTTTCCCTTTGGTAAGAAAGGGTATATGTTGAGTTTTCAAGTGAATTGCCAATACTTAGTTCATTTATCAAGGAGTTTATGTGATGAGTTTTACACACAAAAAATATTTTATTTCTGGCTTTATCAACATTTTAAGATTGACGTAGCATGAGTATTGATAGAACCATTCAGTTTCTTAATTCTGATTTGTACATGTTGTATCAACAACCTCACAGCCTTAATTCATTCGGATAGAGTATATACGTCCTTCTTGATGAATAGGACTCTTTGAAAATCGGTATTGAAATATTTATGTTTTGTAAATATTTACCTCTTACTCATTTGCTTTATAACTGTTTATTTGTGTACATAGAAAATTAATGACGCAAGGCTTATTTGACAAATGGCTAGTTTTATTATCTGCAGTTAAAGTTGAACTGTCAGATTAATTAAGACAAGTAACGATGTTTTGGGGTGTATGGTAATAAAATTAGTTATGCCTATTTGTTTTGTCTAAAGAGAAAGTAATTAAACTCTATGATAAAGGTCAGTTGGTCAAGATACTAGAAGCTGTAGTACTGTCACGACTGTAAGAATTCTCCTTGATTGTTTTAATGAGTATAGATACTGAAGGACTTGGTTTTTTAAAGTTTATATGTTAAAACTTTGTAACGTAGTTTGTGAATGCATCTGAAGTAATGTAAATTTGTGAATGAACAGATAACGTTTTATTTAGTTCATGGGAATTACCATAGGATACATTGTCGTATTGTTGTGCCATAGTATAATTATGTCTGTCCGTATGTGTCGGTGTCGTTCCTCCCCTCGGTCACGTTACAATATTGAATGTATTTCTTTCAATAAGTTATTTCAAGGTCATTTCTCATGACATCTCCTTTCTGTTACAGCATTTCTTTCCTATAAATTTGTGGTTGCAGTGACAGATCCAGAGGGGTCGTAGAGGGCGTAGCCCCCCTTTTTGTTTGCACTTTTGTTTTTTGTACAATGATTAATCAGACTAGACTTCGTGAACGCGATTTCCCGTGCGTGTATCTAATTTTCATGCGACAATTCTTTACTTATAAAGATATTTTTCGCTCGTATTTACTGTAATATATTATGGATTATGTCAAAGTCATGTGATTTGCTACGGTGGAGTTGACTCGTGCGTCGAAAAAAGTGTTACTCAAGTCATTTTGAAATTCAAATTACAGAAACACATTGCTTAGGCTGAGGATAAAAAGCATGACACCTTCAAACCGACAAAGGATTTAGCAAGAACATATAGACTTCTATTTTACAATTTCTCCAAACAGAAAGTAATACTTTATTACATTCTTGTGAAAAAAGTTTCACGTTAATATTATTTACCTACGAAAGCAATGTTTAACCCCACACGCCCCAGTCTATTAATAACATAGCTGAATAATGATCCCCAGTTAGTAATCTCTAGATAGATTTTGATTCTAAGGTCAGAACCATTTGATTTACGGAGGCAGTCTGAGTTTTGCCTTAAACAAAGATTCTGGCTGTATATATATGCATTGAAAACAATAATCTTGTCCGTTTTTTTTGTGTTTTTTTTGTGTTTTTGGCTATTAGAAAAAAATCAATTCTAGCAATAAATGAACATGATGAATAAACAACGGCGTATTTTGTTGGGGGGGGGGGGGGGGGGGGCTTGTTTCACGGTTCGAATGCAAATCCCATATCTGACCAGAGTGTCTGTTTCGCCGGACTGATATATTGAATACTTTTTTCAAGGCACGACTGCAACCTGCCTGCTGGGTGTGGCCTTTATGTCTCCATTTATTGACCGCCATTCATAAATTCGTTGTCATTTCAGACTCATTCGTAGCCTTGGTTGTTTTGGAACCCCTCACTTCCCTTGTTGGGTGTCAAACATTTTTGGATAAATATTGCTTGTTTGTCTTTCTTAACTCGTGTCGGATAAACATTGCTTGTTTGTCTATCTTGTCTCATGTGCGGGAGTTTCTCACTACAATGAAGAACCTTTGGTGGCCTACAGCTGTTGTCTCCACTATGGTCGGATTGTTGTCTCTTTGACACATTCCCCATTTCCATTCTTAATTTTATTATAGTAATTTCATTGAATAGCCCGGCTTATATCTAGTTTACAACAAGAAGTCTGTGAGGTTATGCGACCTAAACATACAACAAATGAATATCTTCCATGTACATTTTTACTGACAAATTTTATGTTTTTTTAGCCAAAAAAAAAGGTTTTAATAATTTTATTATAGACAAGTAATTGGGAGAATATGGCATCAAACATGTCCAACCCTTACACTTTAACTATAAGATATGCAGGAACTGTTGCAAAAGTGCATTTTACACTTATTTTATGTTGTTTTAGCCACAAATTTTTTTTTTAAAAAGATCTTATTATACCTCGCCCCCTTTCCAAAATCCTAGATCCCCTAGCTGGTCATGCCGCAACTATTTCTTATTAGATCGTATTTCAAATTGATTCACCTTTCAAGCAAATTTGTTGCCGGCGCAATAAAATATTGCGTCTGCATTCTCAGGTAAATTGAGGTCAACAGTCGACCTTGCGTAGAGTTCAATATTGATTGCATTTAGTTTAAGAACAATCTAATCAAGATATTCAATTTTAGCTCACTTGACCTAAAAGGTCAAGATCAAGTGAGCTTTCCTCATCATTTGGATCTGTCGTCGTCGTCTGGGCCAATTTAAAACAAACTTGGACACAATCATCATTAGGGTATCTAGTTTAAAAAAATGTGTCAGACGACCCCGCCTGCCAACCAATATGGCCGCCATTGCTAAAAATACAACGTAGGGGTAAATGCAGCTTTTTGGCTTATTGTAGATTCATTTTTATTCGTTGGATACATATATTTGTTGATTTCGTTGGTACAAGTGAACCATGAAATTAAATGATCAACGAATGTCAATTTTTATATAGGCGTGAGCCGTGTACGCAGACTTCCACAAAACCACGAAAGTAAGTATCCACGAATATGCAAGTTTTCCTTAATCCACGAAAATTGATACCATCGAAAACAAATGAAATTTCAGAATATCTTTGAAACTAAAACATAAAAATGTTCATCAAGTTTAGATATATCTGCCCTGAAATTTTCAGACAAATCAGAGAACCCGTTGCTGGGTAGCTACCCCTGAATTAGCAATTTTAAGGAAATTATGATGTTTTTGGTAATCATCTTGAATATTATTATAGATAAAGATAAACTGAAAGCAGCAATAATGTTAAGAAAACTACGATCTACAAATAAGTCAAATGACCATTGTCAATAAACCCCTAATGCCCCAGTCACACTAGACCACGATCGCACTACGCTCACCACGATCTAAAATAAATTCAGTTCGTGGTGAGGTCGCTGTATGAGCGGCATGAGCGGCATGAAAATGGGATTTTTTGTTGTTTCCACGATGCTACTATGTTCTCATTACGCTTCTACAACGATCCCGCTACGATTATACCACGTTCTCACCACTCTTATTCTGCGACCTTAATACGATTATCGCGATCTTACTACGCTCAATAAGTTCTCACTACGATATACCACGATTAATCCGACTGCAAAACGATCTTACCACGCATCTTCTGCAATTATAGCACTCTCTTATCAAGATCATTATACGATCTTAGCAAGTGCATACCGCGATCCAATTACGCTCTCATCAATAATATCCACATCATATTCCATATTAATACTGTTCCATTCCTTCCAACTGTCATTAATAAGTAGAATTCCAGAAAACAACACTGACATGCCACCAACATCCACCAGAACTTGTGTGCGTGGTGGTAGGGGTAGTAGTTGAGTCAGATGGGCCTCTGGTACGAATCCTTATCCAGTAGAGATGTCGAATCAACAATCCAACCTGAATCAACGTATTGCTAATCCATCTAGATCAAATAACGATATTTCATAAAGTAATAGTGGTACTGATACAAAATCAAAACCTGAGGAGCTTTTATGTATTTTAAAGACAATGAAAATGAGAATGACTAGAACTCGAAATGATTGTAGTATGAACGTAATCAGGTCGTAGGATGAGGACTGCATGAGCGTGCTAGAATCGTACTAAGGTCTTGAAAAGCGTAGTATCATCGTGGTATAGTCGTAGAAGAAGCGTTGTTGGGTCACAGAGAGAACGAGATGGTCGTTGTGAGGTCGTAGTAACGTCGTTTTGAGATCGTATCGCAATCTCTCCGACTAGAATCGCGCATTTTTAAGCTAGGTTCACACTGCCGATCAGACCAACTCGATCAATCTCGATCAAGACAAATTAAGCGATCGGGAGTCTGGTCCGTCTCAATCAACAAGAATGTTCGGCTCGTCATCGATCTGACTTTCTACTTGAGAGTTTTTGACATGTCAAAAACATTCGAGTAAGGATCGAGAAGCCACTCACTCGAGAAGAGATCAATAATTCGTCGAGCAGCGATCGAATTCATCGGGAAAAGATCGTGTAGAGATCGAGTTAGGTCGGAATACAAATAGTTTACCGATCAGTACTCGATCATTTCGATCTTTGCTCGACTAATATCCGATAATTTCTCGATCAACGTCAATCTGTAAGATATGTGGTCAAGATTAACTCGACCAATGCCGATCGCTTCATGATCACTGCGACTTCTATATTTTTTTCATCCCAGACCAAATCGACCAAAACCCGATCTCTACGCGACCACATTCGATCACTCTTCGATCTCTACTCGGCCATACACGAGTATACATCAGTGACGCTCGAATCCAAAAAAGTTAAAAGGGCCAAATAAAGTACGAGGTTGGAGAGCATTGAGGACCAAAATTTCTAAAAGTTTTGCCAAACACAGCTTATAAGGTAAACTATGCCTGAGGTAGAAAAGCTTTAGTATTTCAAAATTTCATGTGGTTATGATATATCTGCCCTGAAATTTCCAGACAAATCAGATAACCCGTAGTTGGGTTGCTGTCCTTGAATTGGTAACTTTAAGGACAATTTGCAGTTATTGGTTTATCTTGAATATTATTATAGATAGAGATAAACTGTAAACAGCAATAATGCTCAGTAAAGTAAGATCGACAAATAGGCAAACATAGCCAAAATGGTCAATTGACCCCTAATTAGGAGTTATTGCCCTTTATACTTAATTGTTTACAATTTTTTGTAAATTTTGTAAACTTTTACAAAAAATCTTCTTCACTGAATCAACTGGGCCACATAGAATTAAACTTAGCCACCATTTTCAGTAGGGTATCTTGATTAAAAAATGTATCCGATGATCCTGCCATCCAACCAACATTGCCGCCATGGCTAAAAATCGATTGATTATTTGATTATTAACGTCCAGTGGCAAATATTTCATGCATGTTCAGGACGAAAATAAACATAGGGGTTTTCTGTAAAGAAGTCCATGGGAAAATGTTAAAAAAAAAACCAATTTCAAATGGTCACATCTTGAACACTTATTTAAATAATGATAAGTGGTCTTCAGTAACTAATGTAAGACTACACTGCAGGAATGAACTACTATTAATTTAACTATTAGGCCAAATTAAACCACACTTGGTCTTAATCGTTAAATGGGTATCTTGTACTATTTGTTGTGATTTTCGCCTTATTTTACATGATTTCCAAAACAAAAAACAAGGTGAGCGACACAAGCTCTTCAGAATCTCTTGTTTCATTCATATTGTGCTTTGTGAAGAATTTATTTTCATGCATTACAATTTTCAGTTCTCTTAGACCCTTTTGCCAAATTGAGGCATTTTTTTCTACAAGAAACAAAAAAAAAAACATCCCGCAACTGTCTCTCAGGCCTCTCGAACAAGAATCGACGTGTCAGCTAACTAAAGCCTCACACATATTTCTCGGCGTCGTTGCTTCATGTTCATTTTCTTCGCCACAATTCAAGTTTAGTCCACGGGACACATAAATGTATGATGACCCGCTATTTCAACTTGATCTGAGTTTTGGGGTTATAAGTATTTGTAATTTTCATAACATTTTGTTGAGGCAAACATAAGTTAGAAAATGGAAACAAAAAATTCGGCCATTTTTTTTTTCATTTCTAAAGGGGCATAACGATAGAACGGAAAAATTGACACAACCCAGATTATTTTTTTCTGTGTTTTGTGGTGCAAAGTATTTCATATAAGTTTTATATACTATTGCCAGTATTGGTTGGGGAAAACTAGAGTTATACAGCGTACGGACTGTTGGGCGATGAGACGGACAAGGGTAACACTTAATTTTCTCCTCTATAGTGGCGGGGGCTCGAAAATAAGACATTTTATTCATTGTACGTTTTATACTCAATATGTTCTCAACCGACCAATACCGATTATTTCTGCGACCAATACTATTATACGATCATGTCGATCTGGTCTAGTCAGGATCGTGTTGAGATCGAGTATTGTTGATTTATAAAAAAGACGATGTGGTATGATTGCCAATTAGACAACTGTCCACAAGAGACCAAAATAACACAGAATTTAAGAACTATAAGTCACCATACGGCCTTCAACAATGATCAAAGCCCATACCGCAGTCAGATATAAAAGGCCCCGATATGACTATGTAAAACAATTCAAACGAGAAAACTAACGGCCTTATTTAAAAAAAAAATGAACGAAAAACAAATATGTAACACATAAACAAACGACAACCACTGAATTCAGGCTCCTAACTTGGGACAGGCACATACATAAATAATGTGGCGGGGTTAAACATGTTAGCAGTATCCCAACCCTCCCCCTAACCTGGGTCAGTGGTATACCAGTACAACATAAGAACGAACTATAACAATCAGTTGAAAAAGGCTTAACTCGTCAGATGGACAAAAATACAAGTGGACGTGGCCGGGTACTTAGTCGAGAAAGTCGAGTAAAGATCATGTAAGGATCGTAAATTGGTCGGGATCATCGTAAAGATATTGAACTAGTGGCTGGATTCCATGATCAGTCGCGAAGAAGTCGTGAAGGAGTCGTTAAAGGTCGAGTTTGAGTCGTTTGCGGTCTGGTAGCAGTCGGATAGAAACTCCAAATGCAAACAGTCCCGATCAAAAAATTGGTTACGCTTGATCGTGGAAATTTGAGTAGTCAGGTATAGAATTGATCTGATCAGCAGTGTGAATCTAGCTTTAATGTAATTTATCTTGCGGTCGTGTCAGTCTATTTTGTGTAAATATTTGGTCATCAGCTTTTGCTCTGAAGCTTTCAAGATGTTAATAAAAAGTGTTAAAGAACAAATTAAAAGTGTTTTTGTTTATTAAAGTTATTGCCCTTGTACAGTGGAGATAACTTCTAACCTCTCATTAGAACTCTCAGAATAATCTGTCATAGAACTGTTCTAGACTGTCCTAAAACATATCTACCTAGAACAGTTCTACCCTAGAACTGTTCTAAGTAGAACTGCCAGGATCAGTTCTAGGGTAGAACTATCTAAAACTGTTCTAGGTAGAACTGCATGTCCAAAATCAATTCTAGTCGTAGAACTGTCAGCAGAAATTACCAAATCAGTTCTAACCGTAGAACTGTCAGCAGAACTGTCAAAAACTGTTCTAGCCGTAGAACTGACCAAACCTGTCAGGATTGTAGAACAGTTCTAAATGACGTCACTGCAGTTATGACATCTCACTGGTCACCATTCAGTGTTATAACTATCGTTGATAAAGCCACACGCAAAATATATTATATTCTTTTGACTTATCTATAGTTAAGACAAAGAGTTCTTAAAACTTTTCTATGAATAGAACTGACTAAATCAATTCTAGCAGTAGCACTGACCAAATCAGTTCTAAACTGTTTTAGTCGTAGAAGTGTACATGTTCTAGTCGTAGAACTGTCTAAAACTTTGGTCAGTTTTAGGTAGAACTGTCTAAAACTGTTCTAGGGTAAAACTGTCTAAAAGGTGTCAGGATGACAGTTCTTCATACCGAAAACACGTGTTATGATTTCACAATATTTATTTTTGAGTTTTGAATTTTTAATTTTGAAATTTGAATTTTGAATTCTGAATTTTGAATTCTGAATTTTGAATTTTGAATGATCCTTCTCGGCTTTCGTAAAAACACATTATTCAATTCTTTTCGACCGTAACTTGCTCAAACATGATCTAAAATAACTATGGAACTTTTTTCTGAATATTTTCATTTGTGCGTTCCCGTGTCACAGCTGATTTATTTACAAAAAATGTTTTCTTATGTCTATCCTGAGATGAATATCAAGAGTTGACTCCTGTCCTACACAGATCTGACTATTTGAGAAATCAGAACTACTGTGGATTCATTATTATTCGTTGAATACAAATTTTCGTGGATTTCGTGGGTACAGATTAACCACGAAAGTAAATGTACCAAGAATAACGAATTTTCTATGAACTTGTTTGCAGATTTCAGCAAATCCACGAAATCAAATATCCACGAACATGCACGTTTTCCTCAATCCACGCAAATCGAAAATTGATACCCAAGAATCCACAGTATCATATTTTCATCTGATAACAGTAAAACAATTGACAATCTATAGCAATGCATATAACAGCCAATTTCAAAAACCGTATATGCCATTACAGAGACTGAATTAAAAAAAAGAATAGGTTAAAAGCTATAAGACGTTACATATCTTTATCTTTTGAGACATGTTTTAAAAATGTGATACTTACTACTAGAAAATTAAGGGAACAACCTAGTGCCATTTGGAATTTTTTTGTTGATCAAATGTTGCGGCATGGAGTACTACTGGGGAGCCATTAATTATAGAATGTGCATCTTTTGTTATGCCATTGGTACGTTTGTTGTTATAAAATTAAGTAAATCTCCTATATTGATTTCTTAAAATTGTAGGCCCTAAACATAACGCTTCATTGAAGTAAAAACTAAGCTATCATAAAGCAGGCAATGTTAGGCCGTGTTCACACCAAACGCCATGTGCAGTAAACATGTTTACTATTAGTTTAATGTAATGTACACTGGTTTCACATTAAATTTGTTCACATCTATACACCGTGTTTAATTACCTGTACATAAGATTTGTTCACACTTGTAAACTATGTGTCATTTAAATGTTCATTATGTAGAACCGAATGCAACTTTTCGGACAACTTTTCGAACGACGATTTGACTTCAAAAAGCGGGGGGTGGATTTTTCCTTGAAAATTTTTATATATTCTGATTCACAATTTGATAAATAAAAAAATATATATTCTAGTCATAAAGATGATAAAAAAAAAATCTGAATCCAGAGTTTTCCCATACATTATAGTGTTAAATATTGAAAAAAAAAAATTGTATTGCTCGCATAAAAAAAAAACTGAATAAAACGTCCACGCGAAAAATTCTGACTTAGAAAAAAAAAACCTTGCCCCATTTGAAAATAAGTGTTTGCTCCTTTATGAAAGCCATTTTGATGTTTGCAGTAGTTTTAAGATACTAAAGATGTCTCGATTACGCATTAGAAAACGTAGTCTGCAGCCTGCTGACAGACGAAGAAAAAGGATTGAGCTGTTAAGGATCACTATACTTATATATACATCAGGATTGCATCTTTTTCATAAGTGGGGCGAGACAGCACTAACAAATTCGTCATGATTTATCAATTTGTCATGAGTGGGGCGAGTTGGCAGATCTTATTTCAGCGGGATTTTAGACCCTTTTCATAAGTGGGACATGTTATCCAACCTATCTTCAATGGGATTTTACACTTTTTCATAATTGGGGCGAGTTGGTAAACAAGAGTGGGGCGATTTTTTAAAAAGTGGGGCGAGTTCGTGAAAACGTGGGGCGATAAGGTGTTGGGCAATTTGCCAGTGGGGCGATTTGTCATGGATTCTTTCTTTCTTTTCTGTTTGTTTCAAAAGGTATTTCTTCACCAAGGAATATTTGTCAAAGGGAGGGGTAATTTTGTTTTTGTCGAGCCTGCAACTTTTGTTGCAGAAAGCTCGACATAGGGATAGTGATCCGGCGGCGGCGGCGGCTACGGCGGCTGCGGCGGTGTTAGCTAACTTCTTAAAAGCTTTATATTTTAGAAGGTGGAAGACCTGGATGCTTCATATTTTGTATATAGATGCCTCATGTTAGGAAGTTTCCGTCAGTCACATGTCCAATGTCCTTGACCTCATTTTCATGGTTCAGTGACCACTTGAAAAAAAAGTTCAGATTTTTTGTAATGTTGAATTCTCTCTTATTATAAGTAATAGGATAACTATATTTGATATGTGCGTACCTTGAAAGGTCCTCATGTCTGTCAGACAGTTTTCATTTGACCTCGACCTCATTTCATGGATCAGTGAACAAGGTTAAGTTTTCGTGGTCAAGTCCATATCTCAGATACTACAAGCAATAGGGCTAATATATTCGGTGTATGGAAGGACTGTAAGGTGTACATGTCCAACTGGCAGGTGTCATCTGACCTTGACCTCTATTTCATGGTTCAGTGGTTATAGTTAAATTTTTGTGTTTTGGTCTGTTTTTCTCATACTATATGCAATAGGTCTACTATATTTGTTGTATGGAATGATTGTAAGGTGTACCTATCTAGCGGGCAGATGTCATGTGACCTTGACCTCATTTTCATGGTTCAGTGGTCAAAGTTAAGTTTTTTGAGTTTTGGTCTTTTTATCTAATACTATATGCCATAGGTCATCTATATTTGGTGTATGGAAATATTTTATGATCTTTATGTCAGTTGCGCAGGTTTTATTTGACCGTGACCTCATTTTCACGGTTCATTGCACAGTGTTAAGTTTTTGTGTTTTGGTCTATTTTTCTTAAACTATAAGTAATAGGTCAACTATATATGTTGTATAGAAGCATTGTTAGCTGTACATGTCTGCCTGGCATGGTTCATCTGACCTTGACCTCATTTTCAAGGTTCATTGGTCTTTGTTTAGTTATCTTGGTTAATGTTAAGTTTATGTGACAGTTGTATTAAAGCTTAGCTTTATACTTAGGACTATCAACATAATATCAATGATTAGTATAGAAGGCGAGACATTTCAGCGTGTGCACTCTTGTATTTCTAAGTGTATTTTAACGGATCTGGGATACTAGAAAAAAAAACACTAACCTCACACTTTTTTTAGTAATGCATTTATGAGTGAATTATAGTTTGAGAAAAAATCAGAGGCAAATATTTCTGTGTATGTCCACCCGAATCGGGAAGACCTTTTCAAATAAATTATGTGGTCGGCAATGGTGATGCTTTGAGTCTTGATAAAGGATTTATAAAGCTACGTAAATTTGTTTTTTTTTTATAACTTATGAATATATCAAGGTTAGACATATGTTTCTGTAAAGAACTTTATAAATGATTGTTATAGATATCAATCTTATTCAAAAATCGTTTCTTTCTTACATATACATGGTAAAACTAAAGTTATAAATGCTTAGTTTTGTGTACATTTAACCCACACAAGGCCTACATTGACTATTGACTGCATGTAGACAAAACAGGATTTAAACTACATGTAAACTTTGAGTTTTATCAATGGGAACGTAATTGTGTTTAGTTTACTTGTGAGTTACACTAACACAGCACCGAATTTAGGTCAATGTGAACACAGCCTTAGACAGTTAAATGTGATCAAGCAATAAAACATTAAGAGGATAAGAACAGTAAAAAAGGCAAATTAACATGTTTGCCTTTTTCAGTTTTTTTCACAAACGTAGTCTCTAGGATAGTCACATTTTGCATCATTCCACTTGAAATCAAGTTGGTAAGCAAGCATCATACAGTGCTGGTTGTTATTATTGTTATCGGGTCGATCTAGTGCCCACCCTTGAAACAAAGTACTGGTAGGCAAATTCACAGTGGCACTGGTATTTTCCCAGATAAATACTCCTTCTGTTGCCATGTCAGAACCTCCAATCCAGTAATCTTTAGACGGATCTACAGAAAGAGACGTGATATTTTATTAATGATATTGTCATATTAAAAATGATTTACCGTAAAAACCATAAATAATATAAGGCTCATGATTTGACAGATGCGCATTTTTTAAACAAAGAATAGCTGTATTTGATTAAAAAATCGAAATTGCGTGTTTTCAATACTCGTAAACTGAGAACTTTATGTGGAGTTTTCACTTATTCATCTTTATTCGACAATCTCTAATAAATCCGTTGTATACGTAAAGCTCGTTTGGCGTACATTAGTGTGATTCGTTTCAACATGAGACTCATCGTCAAAAAAATCTAAGAAAGACCGAAGCATTTCAGAGCAAAAAAAATATTTTCAAATGTGTCATTAGAATGGAGATTACAGTATTGTTATCTCAGCTTGCACTTCGTCATAATTGATTTCACTGTCGCTTGTATCTGTGTACTAAGCTGTACTACGCATCGCTAGATACACTCAATTTGCGACAGTAACATCTACGTCTTACGAAGGCCAAGCTTAAAACAAAATAGAAATATATGTATCTCCTATTTCAAGACTCCTTACCGATAATGGCTACATACGACTTGAGTAACTCATCTTCTTCTGAAGTCTCTATTATCGCCAGGTAACCACCGATACCATTACAAAATGTCTGAAAAACATTAACACATTAATTTATGCATGAATACTTTTCAATGAACATTTCACAAAGAAAGTACAAAGTAAGCGCAATAGGTAAAGTACGTATTCCATTGATTTTTTATTTTTATTACCGAAAGCAAAAATGAAACACAAACGATCAGTGGTAATTCAAAATAACTGTTATGTATATACATGTAAAGAGTACAATTTCGAAATTCTATATATCATTCCTAAATTTTAGATATCAAGAAAACGTGTTGAAGACACATTATATCATGAAGAAATCACCTCATTTGATATGTATCTTAACAATGAAGAAAGTAATTGCTATCATCTTCGAATAAACATTTGATGTACTCACATCACTTTTCTAGATTTATTAGCAAATTTATTATCCAGATAAAACTGTAGAACGAAAAGATGTACATGTATTCATTATCGACAGGTGAACATCAGTTGCACCTCTTTCAACATGTTCATAGCAGCAACGTGAAGAATAACTGTGTTTGTTTGACCCAAGTTAAAAGTCGACTAGATTGTTCAATAGGATATTCAAATCTAAACTAATAGTAGACTTGCTTTACGGTGTTAACAAGGTTAGAATGTCTTAATTGTCTTTGTTGTGTTTGTGTTCTGTTGGTCTTTTGGTCGGTTTTGCTTTTTGACCACTTAATTTCGAGTTTTTAGTTTAAATATCCCTTCAATATGTGTTGCCTTTCTAACAGGGTTATTATAACATCTTAATGAGTCTGGATACATTCGCTGACAATAATCCGTTATTGAATATAGGTTGGATTATTTTGAAATTGAAAAGAATCTACTAGTTAAACCTATCATCTAAGTTAAACCTGCAAAGAAATGTTATGCGGCTAAAAATTTCCTGATAAGATAAACACATTAAAAATAATGATTTGATGATGTTCTTCATGGCACTTTTTATTACTTCATTTTAAAATGTTACTTATAAGATTCAGAGTGTAAATGTTCCTTATATTGTCATTGATGGGTAATCAAACAATGTTGAACATTTGATAATATCGTATCATTTTTAGATTTTTATTTTTTATTAATTTCAAATTTAAGCTGTCTATAACCCATGACAGTGCACTTTGAAAGAAAAGTCTATTGAAATAGTTCAATTTTCAAATAAAATTAAGAATGGAAATGGGAAGTGTGTCAAAGGGACAACGACCCACTCAAAGAATAGAAAAAAGCCGAATGCCACCAATGGGTCTTTCTACATCCTTGCTTTTGATATTTTTAGGTTTCAGTCTTTCTGTTGATGGTTAATCCAGAAAAGCTTGCAGTTTTTGGTGGGTTTGTGTTGTTTAGTCTTTGGTTTTCTTTGTTGTGTCTTGTGTACTATTATTTGTCTATTTGTCTTTAAATTTTTCAGCCATGGCGTTGTCAGTTTATTTTCAATGTATGAGTTTGACTCTCCCTCTGGTATCTTTCGCCCCTATTTAACCTTTTATAATATGTCATATATTAAGTGTTCTAAACCAACTTTTATAAAAGGTCAAAGGTAAAACTGTCCATTGTTTTAATAGAAAATTGTTAAATTAGGTACGTAGTTACAAATATGAGAACCCGTTCTTGGGTTGAAGTGTAAGAGTGTAAATTACATGACAAGGTAAGGACTAGTTATATGGGTATATATATAGGTATGGGTATCAGGATTTTCCATGTAAGTCATATTTTAATTAAAATTATTTAAATAAAATACCGTTTTTGATTTGTGATTAAGTTTTGTTTTTCTCTTTTTTTATACTATATTCTGAATCTTTAATATGTTAAAGATTAACAGCAGAAAACTGTATTTCTGTCTTTCGTTAAAACAAATTTCGAATTTCCATAATAAACATAACAAATCTTTATACAGGAACTTCTTAGGAAGAAAGATAAGAAGTTAGCAGTATCCTTTAACTCTACTTTCCGCTATATAGATGATGTTCTTTCACTAAATAATTCAAAATTTTGTGACTATGTTGAACGCATCTATCCCATCGAACTAGAAATAAAGGATACTACAGACACAGTGAAGACGGCCTGACATCTAGACTTACATCTAGAAATTGACAATGAGGGTCGGATGAAAACAAAACTTTACGACAAAAGAGATGATATCAGTTTTCCAATTGTGAACTTTCCATTTCTAAGTAGCAACATTCCAGCAGCATCTGCATACGGGGTATATATCTCCCAATTGATACGATATTCCCGTGCTTGCATTTCCTATCATTATTATATTGATAGAGGGTTGCTGCTCACAAGGAAGCTATTTAACCAAGAGTTCTAAATTGTGAAGTTGAAATCATCCCTTCGTAAATTTTATGGACGCCATCACGAGTTGGTTGACCGTTATGGAATAACCGTTTCACAAATGATATCGGATATGTTCCTTATGTCGTAACTATAATCCTTCCCTTCCCTTTCATGAATCTGACCTACCGAATTAGACTATTT
Source organism: Mytilus edulis (assembly GCA_019925275.1). Lineage (NCBI taxonomy): Eukaryota > Metazoa > Mollusca > Bivalvia > Mytilida > Mytilidae > Mytilus > Mytilus edulis. The sequence continues at coordinate 50,153,505 of CM034362.1, forward strand.
ACCGGATTTGTTATCATACAAGCAACACAACGGGTGCCACATGTGGAGCAGGACCTGCTTACCCTTTTGTAGCACCTGAGATTACCCCTAGATTTTGGTGGGGTTTGTGTTGCTAATCTTTAGTTTTCTATTTTGTGTCATGTGTACTATTGTATGTCTGTTTGTCTTTTTCATTTTTAGCCATGACGTTGTCAGTTTATGTTCAATTTATGAGTTTGACTGTCCCTCTGCTATCTTTTGTCCCTCTTTTAAAGAAAGTAAAAAATTAACGATTTATCATGCTAATACAGTTTGTCTACCCTAAACGTATAATACCTTAGCTGCGTATTGGTGTTGATACTTTTCTGTATTTATAATGTATTTTTCATTTTGAGCAAATTTTTTAATACTCTTGTGACTATATCATGTATATAATTTGAAATTTGTTTACAACATGAAGCATGAAGAAATTTCCCTTACAAATACCATCTTTAAAAGACAAAAATAAAATGTTTAAATATATCAGCTACATGTATATTGTGTCAAAAGAATAATTTGAAATTGATTTACCTTGAAAATCAGCGTATTTATTTAGGTAATTACATATCTTTTGACGGTAAAGACCCCCATGAGATGGAAAAAAACAATTCAAAAACCTATACTATTACCTTAGCAGTAGTCCAATATTTTGGTCCCTCTGGGGTGAACTCATAATATGAATTTCCTAGTTTTACTCATCCTGTATCACACATCACTACACCAGCTGTACTTTCTTCAAATAACGTCATGATTTCAGTTGTACTTTCTTGTAAACCATCTAAAAATTATAATCACAAAAATACTGAACTCCGAGGAAAATTCAGAAAGAAAAGTCCCTAATCAAATGGCAAAATCAAAAGCTCAAACACATAATCATGATCGTATAGTTGATGTTAATGATCATATAGTGAATAATAAGTATTTGATATTGTAATCGAGAGGTAAGTCAGTCGGTTTATTGATTGACAGATTATTGGTTTTAACACCATACATTACTCAACACTGTTGAATATATAATGGCGATCATTTTTATTGATGAAAAACGCTATAGATAGTGTGCTGTGTATCGATCTGATCAGTTTACCCTCTTAAAATTATTTTTAAAGTTTGTATGATGTTATAATGTTACTGGAAATATTTCAGCTCCCGGAGTCAGGCCTAAGCTCGCTCTTAACCAAAAATGTATACTAGAAAGAATTAAAACCACAAAAAAAACTGAACCCCGTGGAAAATTCTAAACGGAAAGTCACTAATCAAATGGCAGAATCAACAGCTTAAACACATCAAACGAATAGACAATATTATTATGTTATATTCCTGACTTAGTACAGAATGGAGAATGGTGGATCAAACCTTGTTTTATAGCTAGCTAAACCTCTCATTTTTATGACAGTCGTATAAAATGTTATTACATTGACAATGATGTTAGAACAAAGCAAACAGACATAACAGGTTAAAATGTCAAAAGGGGTAATTTAGGGGTAAAGCAGTCTTTATCATCATAGAATAATAAACAACAAGATATATATACAAGCATTTACAATTGGACAAAAACAGAATGACGGGATGCATAAGTACAGAGCCACCTCACAAGCAGGAAAGAACTACATAAAGGCGCACATACAAACTATATAAGTAAACACGAACGACAAGAATACAGTAATTATAAAAGAACAATAACACAATGACAGTATGAATAAGTACAAAGCCACGTGATATGTAACCAAGAAACACAAAAGGCATACACAAAAACAATATTAACAAAATGAAAGACAAGACTACAAAAATTATCATAAAACAATAACACAATGACGGGATGTATAAGTTACAAAGCCAAGTCAAATAGATACCACAAAAAGAACAACTAAACAGTAAAAGTGCCATTCATAAAGACAAATAAAAGAGTACTATAACACGTTATTAAGATGATAAACAACGTCAGTAGCCGGAATCTACACTTACAGACCATCGTGTAATATTTGTGAAGTTAATACGGAATATTTATCAACAAAATCGTTGTATATTCTAATGAATTTTCAAAATAAAAAGGACAAGACGTTCATTAACATACCCCTGACCATCAACTTTCTGCTCAGACACTGGTGACGTTTAACAAAATCTGATTAGTAGCTGCATGCTCTTGAATACCAAATCAGTTGTGAAATGAATATCCCGTATCCAGGGGAAATTGGTATATTGCTACTGAGGTGGGGGAAATCGATAATTTAAGAATTAGAATCGTCTTGTTTGTCATAGATTCTGGTACTGAGATGACATTGTATGTCAAATTCGAGATATAACTCTACAAGTGAGGCAGAGGAATCCGTGTCTGTTGTTTCCGAGATTTCTACTTCTGGTGGATATATTAACGGAAGTTTATCAGAAACGTTCGGATTTTTAATGGAAAGAACATCATCAATATATCTGAATTTGAAATTAAATGTCCTGGCTTCGTTGATCATCTTGTTTTTTGACAAGTGTCTGCAGTAACTTCAATGTATATACTGGTTCAGTGAAAAAAGATAACATACTAAACTCCTAAACAAAAATTAACTAAAATTAAAAAGCAAACAAGAAAGATCAGAGGTTTCCTAACTTCGACAGGCGCCAAAAAGTGATGGGAATGCAAACAAAAATGAACCGGTTTTGATATGAAAACTCATTTAACATGATGAATTGTCAAATGTTGACTTTTTCACAAGTCATTTTACAGGTATTTGACGTTTGTTATCATATTCAGGACTGTAGCAGTTTAAGATTGAAAAATAGTCTGGTGCGTATAAATTATTGACATCAATTAAAATTCCAACACTTTTCTTACATATTTATTAAAGAGTTTAACTCAAACAGCTTAAGAAATAAAGGCAACAGTAGTATACCGCTGTTCAAAATTCATACATCTTTTGAGAAAAAAACAAAGCCGGGTTACAATAAAAACTGAGGGAAACACATCAAATATAGGAGAACAACTACACAACACTAAAATGTAACACACACATGAACTATAATATAACAATGGCCAAGAAAAATCTTCCACAATACAACATTTTTCAGGTAAATAGAACAGGTAATGTATAAACCTACCTTTTTCGGCATAATAGGATGAACCTTGAGAAGTTTCACATAGTGTCGTATCAATTAGAATTTTGTTGAATAAATAGCAATCTCCATTGATAGTGTAGGTAAACGAAACACACAACGGATGGGAGGCACATACCTTACTGCAAACTACTGACGAAGTTTTGTTCACTACAAATTCTATTCCATCTTCACATAGAATATTATTCACAGCATTTCTTCTTGTATAGAATTGTTCGAATTTATAAACCCCATAACAGTTTTCAAAAACTGAATGAAGAAGGAAAATGATAAATATTACCATGATGTAATATAAGTGTAAAAACGTAGTTTGCGAAATGGTATTAAGATATATGTTTCATTAATTAGAAAAATCTATAATTCAGTAATTTTCCTTTTTTTTTTAAATGATAGTGCGTGTGCAAATAAGACATTCCATCATGAACAACGTGTTTCGCCATGGAGTAATTTTTCACAATTTGAAACAAACATATAAGGTGATAAAATGCAAGACTTGTTTATACCTTAAAAATTGATTACTCTTAATCAGGCAAGGATTACAGATTTTAAATCGGAGATTAAACTTAGTTTCCGTCTAAATAGCATATACACATAATAAAATATCAAAGAAAGTCAATTCAAGTCATAAAGGAGTGGCAATGAAAAAATAGAATCTTTAAATGCATTTTCCGTGTATATGTATTATAAAGCTTAAGTAAAATTTGAATCATTTCAAAATTATATGTCTTTTTCTTCGATCAATTTATTTAATTTTTTGGTGTAAAACGTTTCATGCAGAGTAAGGCCGAAACAACTTCGTTAGCAAACAGATGGCCCTATAAGAGTATATACAATGATTCTTTAGCACAGAAGAAGTACATAAGATTCCCTGCAAAAAAGCATCTAAAATAAAGTTAATCGGACATGTCAAAGCTACGTTGTTTGTACATGAAGCACAAGGAATACCTTTCATGGTTTCGATAGTCATTTCAAAATAAAAACATGTTATACTAATATTGTTTACGTCTGTTTGACGTAGGATAACTTTTGAATTAGCTCTTTTGATAAAAACTTAAGTATACAATTTCTTGTTGAAACTTCTGTTCATCATTATTTGGATGAAAACATAATAAGACTTTTTCAGAATCATTTATTTATAATGTTATACAGAAGTTTGATTCAACCTTTTATGCATCGACTGTGAAATTTGTCATATTTTTTAATCTATACTATGTTATTTGTAGTTACAATGTAAGAAACTTATTTCATATTCTGCATTATTTACACACTAACCTTCATGAAACTCTAAATATATCAGATTAAAAACAGAACAGAGACACGTAATACCTAAAAGATTCCGTGTAGATGTATAAATGTATAAACAAAACTGTATGTATGTAGTCAACTGTATCATGTTGATAACACTTTTCAAAATATCAAAAGAACAAATCCACCAACTATTACCGTACGTCAATGTTGGATGAAAAATCCCTATACAACAGGATTAGAAAGTATGTATTTCGATGTTAATATTATTATTATCATGATGTTAAAATGGTCAACCACATGCTGTCTACTGTTTTGAATTATTGATGGATATGAGTGAAGTCGACACTGCAAATCATAAGAAACTTTATGAAATCAATATTGCGACAGGTAAAAAACACTCACGAAAGAAGAAGTTGGCATTTAATATCGTTGTGAGTCTTCCGAGAATTATGAATTTTAGTGGTTTTCGTTAAATGCTCTTTGTTATGTTTTTTTTTTTATGTTAATCCTTTATCTGCTGATGAAATCTGTGGTTATTTTTCTATTTAAATTTTAATTTTTTAAGATATTATCAGACGTTTTGGTAACCTATATGGCCATTGTTACATCATAGTTCGTTTCTGTGTGTTTTATGTTAATGTGGTGTTTCTGTTGTGTAGTTCTCCCCTTGTACTTGATGTGTTTCTCTCAGTTTAAGTATGTAACCGGAGTTGTGTTTTCCTCAATCTATTAAATTTGATTTTTTGTTATACTATTAGAATGTTCGCACACAATTAGTTTACTCAATTCAAAAACATTTCTCTTATTATAATATATGTATTAGAAAAGAACATTTAACCCTGAAGACCCACCGAAAAAATAATCTTGAAGTTTGAATGAATGAAGTGAACTGTGGGGTTAAATGGTTGATTGGGTTTTTTTCAAAACTCATGCAAATATACCCAACTTTAAAACAAAAAAAAATATGTACTATGTGGTTGGTGGGTTCCGGCAAATCTCATGTCAAAAAAAGAGTAAGACGTTTGCATAACTACATGATGTTCTGGCCTTTACATTATTGACTTGATGTGCAGTGCATCTTTTCTTGTGTATTGTTAAATTAGTGCCATTCAGTTAATTAGCACTCTTTTGTGAAAGTTTGACCTGAACATTTGCATACTGAGTGGTATGTTTGTTGATTAAAAATATTGATATTATATCGAAACATATCAACTTGTAATATAAATGCATTATTAAAATATTTATCCATTACAACTTTTAAGAGGTCAATAAAATTGAGAAAGGAAATGGGGAATGTGTCAAAGCAGCAACAACCCGACCATAGAGCAGACAACAGTCGACAGACACCAATGGGTCTTCAATGTAGCGAGAAACTTCCGCACCCGGAGGCGTCCTTCAGCTGGCCATTAAACAAATATGTATGCTAGTTTAGTGATAATGAACGTCATACTAAACTCCGAATTATACACAAGAAACTAAAACTAAAAATCAAACAAGACTAACAAAGGACAGAGGCTCCTGACTTGGGACAGGCGCAAAATTGCGGCGGGGTTAAACATGTTTTTTTTGAGATTTCAACCCTCCACCTATACCTTTAGCCAATGTAGAAAAAACAAACGCACTAATACGCACAGTAAAACTCAGATTAAGAGAAATCCGAGTCCGATGTCAGAATATGAAACAAAAGAAAATAAACAAAATGACAATAATACATAAATAACAACAGACTAATAGCAGGTACTGACATGCCAGCTTCATACCTCAATCAAACTGATTGAAAGATTATGTTTTCATCATATGAGAATCAGGCACAATCCCTCCTGTTAAGGGTTTAGTATTATACCATCATGAAATATATGAGAAGAACATATATCGTGTCATGCCAACAACTGGTTTTAAAATAAATGTGTTTAATTCCGATGTAAAGACCCTATAAGTGAATCAATATTAAAACCAAAATATGCAATCTTTAATGACCTGACAACAGTGTTGTAACTATATTCCTTCTCAATAAGACTGTTTAAAGGTTTAGTTAGCTTTTGGGGTGAATACTGACATTTTTGTGCTTTGCAAAGAATATTACCATAAAAGATTGGACGTGAAATACCTGAACGCATAAGATGTATGGTGTTGAGTTATATTTACGAATTATTTCCTTATACCGATGATAAAATTTAGTAAATGATTTGTGATATCGAAAAATATGAACTAATTTTTCACAAATATATAAATTTCTCTCGCTAAAATCTAATACGTTGATACAAGTTCATTTACAAAATGCAGGAGCATATTAACAAGCAATATATATTCAACCTAAAAAGACAATCCTGCTATTTGGTTAGATGAAGGTACGGAATCGGCAGAGTTGTGATGAATGGAACAAATTCCAATCAGCAATCATCGGGTAAATCCGATACTTCGTTAGATGAAGGTACGGAATCGGCCGAGTTGTGACGAATAGAACACATTCCAATCGGCGATCCTCGGGTGAATTCGCTACTTCGTTAGATTAAGTACGTAATCAGCCAAGTTGAGAAAAAAATTAAACCACTGTATCAAAGTGTTACGATACTTTTCCCCCGATAGAGTAAAATTTTAATATTTAAAGTGCGAGGCTAACGAGCTCTTCGAATAATTACATGTGTGCTGTTGAGAGACGGGAAATACAGTTAGATACACGATATAGTGGTAGGATTTTCGTTGTTCAATAATGGTCTTAGACGCCATCTGAACAAAGTTTAGCCTTCGTTGTCAAAGTTTGACAAACAGTTGTGTTTTACAAGTGTTCGATTTACATTTTATATACTGTCATTGTATTTGTATTCACAGATGTAAGAGCGCATATTGTCATCAACCAAACTGTACCATTTGTACTTGTAAGATCGGAACATCCGTATAAATGTTCCATTTGCATCCGGTTGACCTTTAGCCCATTTTAAATACGGCATTCTGGTCCCATCATTAAATGTCCATTGGTATGATGAGTTTAGCATGCTTGTTCCCTGAATACAGATGGCGATGTTGTACACAAGACCAATGTCAGCTGAAATTTTAAATATTATCAGAATTTAAATATGCCAAAAAATCATGATGGAAAGGAAAAAAACATGAGTACCTGAAATCTTTGTCTGATTTTGGTAGGGTTTATATTTGGCCTGCCTTAGTGTTGTAAGTTGTGTTTTGCAGACTTTTATAATTTTTTTTATTTTATGATATTTTTTTTGTTTTCTTGTCATGACATTGACAGTTCGTCTTTGACCCTTCAGTTAAAATATCCATTTGGTATCTCCCACTTCTCTCCTTATTGTGCTTTCGATGATTATTTTAGTCGAAATATTGCAATCGCTAATAATTTGTTGGGGTGAGTTTTATGTTCAGATTGTTTATTTTTCATTTTGTATAGATCGTGGTTTTTCTTTTGATTGTTTATCTCTTTAGCCAATGCATTTAATTCTTGACATATACAAAATGTATGAACGTCTCTTTGGTATCTATTGTCTCTTTCTAATGAAATAGATATCAGAGCAGTGGCGGATCCAGAGGGGGGTGTAGAGGGCGTAAGCCCCCCCCCCCCTTTTTGCTCGGGTTTTTTTTTTTTTTTTAGTAAAATGATTAATCAGACTAGACTTCGTGAACTTTGCCATTTCCCGTGTACTGTAGTATTTAATTTTTATGCGACAATTCTTTACTTATAAAGATATTTTTCGCTGGAATTTACTAATTGTCAAAGTCATGTAATTCTGTATGGGGGAGTTGAACAGTGCGTCGACAAAAAACGTCGCTTAGTCATTTTGAAATTCAAATTAGAGTTACACATTGCTTAAGCTGAGGATGACAATCATGACACCTTCAAAGCGACACAGGATTGAGCTAGAACGTATTAACTTCTATTTCACTATTCCACAAAACAATCTATAGACTATAACACTCACATGAAAAAAAGTTCCACGGCAATATTTTTTACCTACGAAAACATGTTTAACCCCAAACGCCCCAGCCAATTTTAAAATAACATAGGTGAATAATGATCTCAAGTCAGTATAAGCTCTAGATATATTTAAAGTCTAAGGTACAAACCATTTGATTTGAGGAGACAGTCTGAGATATTTGAGAGAAAAAAAAATAACTCTGATTTTTGCCTTAAACAAAAATTCTGGCTGTGTCTGGATTGACAACAATAATCATGTCCACTGTTTTTGCTATTAGAAACAAAAGTTCCCTACACAATTATTTAGCATTAAATGAACATCATGAATAAAATCGGGCATTTTTTTTTTGGTGGCAGGAGTTTGCATGTCTGAACGGAATGTGTGTTTCGCCGAACTGATATATTAAATACATTTTCAAGACCAGATTGCAACCTACCTGAAGGGTATGGCCGTCATTCATAAATTCGTTGTCATTTCAGACTCATTCTTAGCCTTTGGTTGATTTGAAACCCCTCACTTCCCATAATTTTGTTGGGTGAAACATATCAACCAAACATTTGGAAAAGAAATTGATTGTTTGTCTTTTTTTAACTTGTGCCGGCCGTATTGTAAATTTCATTGAATACCTCGGCGTATATCTTGTTTACAACAAAAATCTGTGATGTTATGATAACTTAACTTAAAACAAAACAGCGAGAATTTTCCATGTCTATTTTCTATTGACAAGTCCCACATCAAATTTATCAGTTCATAGCTTTGGATCCATACTATCATTTTATGATAGACAATTAATAGAGAGAATACATCATCGAAAATATCCAACCCTTACACTTTACAGCAACTACAAAATATATATGCCCCACGCCACTAACCATTTGAAAAGTGCATATTACACTTATTTCATGTTTTTATCCCCATAAAGGTCCCAAAAGATTTTCGCCTCGCTCCGCTCGGCAATCTTTCAAAACTTCGCCCCTCTTTCCAAAATCCTGGATCCGCCCCTGCAGAGTAACCTGAAGGTTACGTTTCGAATTCCAAGATGAAATTAAATCTAAGAGTTCCTTATTTATGGAAAAATCACAAGCTCAAACACATTAAACGAATGGAAAATACCTTTCATATTCCTGACTTGGACTAGGAGTGTTTACTGTTAAGGACAAATATCTTTTATCTCGGAGTTAAGAATTTTTGTGATTATACTTTTTATCTCACAGTACATTTTAATATTTTTTAAGTATTTTTCAAGTTTCAACAGCAGGTTATACGTCTTAAGTTTGGGTATTTTATAACAATTTTATGGTAGGTAGGGGATTAGTTATGAACGAATTAGTTAACGAATTTATCGCATGCGTTACTTATTCTGTTCCGTTTTATAGAAAATTTAACAATAACACACAACACTTTTAATAGATGATATCACCATTAACTGAATGACATTACCTCAGGAACATCCTGTCACATTTACTAACCCCTTGCGGATCTATAGTGGGTCGCCACATAAAGGCGTTAAACCAATCATAACGTAATTATTTACCCTCGGTGCGATAAAAAACATATATCATTGTTGTAGGGGAAATTGCTCTATCAAGTCAGCAATTGAGGGTGTTTTACATTCGTTTGGTTATTTTGTCACGTTTTAGTTACTCCACCTGTTTACGAATTTTAAGTTTGATACTTTTGTTCATTCTTTTTTATTTTTTTAGTAAATAAATCTGAACTATTATTTTCTTTTACTTTGTTTGTGTAAATATATTTAGAATTTCTTTTTTCGATTTGTTGAAAATTACAAAATGTTTACATGTATACGATGTATCTTGCTTGGTTATGCAGTGTTGACCCTCAAACTTTCTTAATTTTGACCGACGTTTGTGAATAATAAAATCAGTAATCCATTTTTTGAGGGGTTACAGTCAAAATTTCCGTCGGCCTTGTGGCCATTAATCTTTCGAGAACGGTTTTTGTACACAGACTTCGTGGTCAAATATGCAACTCCGAGTACTGAGAAAAGTTAATGACCGAGCCCCAAGATTAGTCAACTTAACAGTATATACATAACTATTTAAGTTGTTCCAGTTCTGAATATCACTGATATATTCGGCCCTTGATGTTATGAATCAGTTATATTTCTAATATAACGTTTAAGGATGTATTTAGGTGAAATTAAAAAAAAAAATTGTAAATTGATAGTTTAAGTCGGCGGAGCATAAGTTAAGGAACAGTATAATCTAAAAGATATTGATAGGTCATGGAACTCCTTTTCGAGATATTAAATTTTGAAATATGGCGGGAAAAGGCTGACTCAGACTTTTACCTTCAATTTACAATGGTCTCATTTGGAGCTGCAATCAAAAGAAAAAATCAAGAAACTACTTAAATTTGTAAAATGACCTTTTATGAGCCATTAAGTCTTATATGAAAAGATAAATGGGTGTTATTGGGCAACATATTTTTACTTTGTATCATATTTTGGTAAAAACAAAGATAGAAGTCCGAACAGTACATCCTTAAGGAAGTTCGCTACTCAGTTTCAAAATAACAAGCTTTGGATAACACTAGTATATAGTGATCGGTGGTTATTAAATGAACCAAATAAGCAAAAATAAAATATAGGTCAATGTGCTTGTTTTTGAGATATGTCATAGAAATTTTGGTGGATTTTTCATAGCTTTACCATTGACAAGTATCGGTGCTCAAACACTTTTTAAGGCATTCAAATGGATAAATCGAGAGGATTCCGAAAATTTGACAAAAATTCCAAGACATGACAAGCGAACTTCCTTAACTGACTTTGTTTTTACTATACCAGTGGCGGATCTAGAAATGTTCATAAGTGGGGGCCTACTGACTGCCTAAGAGGGGGGCCGATCCCGTCACGCTTTAGTGATTCCCTATATAATCAACCAAATTTTTTCTCAAAAGGGGTGCCGGGGCCCCCTGCCCCACCCTAAATCCGCCTCTGTTTACAACAAAAAAGTACCTGTGATTGTTTCTATGTAGGATTGTCTTTCTTCAGAATCGACCCTCACAAGATCTTCGTTAGGTTCACTACATACCGTAGCAATGTTAGAATCGGTAGCATTAATTGCTGGTCCGAATTTATAGCAGATATCAAGATATCGATAGTAAAAGAAATCAGGCTTGCATCGACCAGTGTCTGCTGAAATTAAAACTACATTTTGTAATGTGCATATCTTCAAAATCGTCTTTTTCTCTTTCTTTTTGTTTTGGTAAAAAGATAGTATTCGTTAATGAGTTTTTACGACATTTCTGCAATTTACTTTGAACTAGTTTTCTATTATAGAATATATTTTTACTAGAAATCAGTGAAAACGTGTATTTCTTGAAAATTTGATCAGAAACATCTAGAATAAATTTAAATGGAGTTTATGCTTGAATGTGGATGTATAATATATGTTTAGCCACCACTTACCGCAAATAAAAGTAGCATATGCCAAATTTTGTGTTGAAATATAGAATTCAATGCTGTAATATTTTTTTTTTCATTTTTTTTTTCATTTAAGGAGGCAGTCCTTGGTTCGGGGAGATAACTCTTTAAATCAGTTATGCGTTTTTTTTAAGTTACAATGTATTCTAAGCATTTACCTGAAATAGATTGGAAATAATATACGTAACCTAGAAGCTAAGAATATAGTTGTAAAAATGGTTGACGCAAATGTACTGATAACTTTAAGAGTTATTTCCCTTAACCTAGGTATACCTCCTTGAAAAATAAATTTGGTAACCGGCAACTTTTCTTTACAGATATAAATAACGATAGAAATATTTCGCAATTTTATGTGAATGCAAACTTTGTTACAATTTCTGTTTTGTCCAGCAGAATTCTTTAATTACTATTCAGTTTTGTATCTTTAATATCTTTTTATTGTTAAATTATGTTATTCAATATGAATAACGATTTACCCTTTTACTTACGGATAAAGGTTATGTAAAATTTCCATCCCGCTCCAGACTGTGACCGGATTGTATACGTAAATGTATCTTCATGTAGGATACACGTGTTCGATACTCCATTGTAAAAATAGGATACACAACGATCCTGGTTCAAACATTCCATTGAGCAATGAATTAAAGCTTCTACTTTATATATGTGAAGAGATTTGGCATCTTCGTATGTGTCGTCATAAGCCTCTACATTTAATGCGAAGATGTCTTTTACAATTGTTCCGACGATGCAGTTAAAGTACAACAAAACAAACAAACAAGTTATATAAATGCAGTTCTTGGATACCGTGTTATCTCTGAAAATAAACATAGTGTTGTATTTAGGACTTCTCAAAGCTTATACATGATTTTTTTTCGTTTCTTTCCGTTTTTGTTTTGATTATTTATTTGATTAGTCGGTCAATATTACAATTACCAAACGGAAATGGTAAAACAAATATGTATAGATATTATTTTCATACAGAATAGGTTCAAAGCTTTCAAGCTTGCAGAATAATTAACTTCTGGACTTGTAAACCCCGTATTTCAATTAAAATTCCAATGATATCCATTATCAGATTAAATACTGTATGCAATTTGATGTTGTTATTGATATTTCAACGCTCTAAAAAGTAAAATCACAAAAATACTGAACTCCGAGGAAAACTCAAAACGGAAAGTCATAATTGTGTTGAATAAAATAATGAGGAAGGTATGTAATTAAACTAATAACTTGTAATAAGCTGGATGATAAAACTCTGATTGTTACGAGACTAACACATAATCTTATTTTCATATTTTTTTTTATTCTTATCTCAGATGCGTAAAAGAGAAAATCCTTTTATTCAAATTTTGGTATTAATGATATTTAAACTTCAATATACTTATTGCATTAGTGCACTGAAATGTAATCTACAGTTCAGTGATGAAATTTCATAATGACTTGAGATGTCATGAAAAGTTTATTAGTATGCTTTCAATTATACCTAGTGATATGATGAATAGTTCAGTGTTATTCTCATATCCAAGCACGGAAATGCTCTGAGCTATACTCAACTGTGTGTAGACTAAATAGTGTGGCGAGACATGACTATTTTATAGTAGGAGCTAAGGTTGAATATAAAAAAAATCTATCAAAGATACCAAAAATAACATGTGTACGTCAGATGACTTTTTGTCTACAAAAGATTTATGGTTGATGCTCAATTTGAAAAAAAGTTGTAAACGCCACAAAAAAAAACACACACAAATTGACAGGACTTGAAATTTCGAAACGTTTGTCTAATACAGATAAGGTAACTAAGTCCTGTTGTAGGAAATCCTAAGTATTTCGTTAAGTCCAAGGTTTGGAAATATTTTATTTTTAATCATGATAATGTCAAGAAAGATTCATGTTAACACACAAGTGCTGACTTATATAAATGTAACATGGGATTAACAGACCATATTGGATACGTCGGGTTAAGATGCAAGTGTGATGCGGGTTTGACACGTAAACACCAAATTAGTTTGTGTGAAAACGAGAAATGAAGTCGGAAGGCACACGTGAAATAACAACTGCTTCTATTTAAGTGATAAGCGGAAAATGGGATTCTGACAACACAATAAGCGTGACCTGGGATCAGGCCCCTCCCCTTCCCCCCAAAAAAAAAATGAGACCCCCTATTGAAAATGGACGTGTGAGAATGTTTGTCAATTACCTGACTAAAGCTATAAAGCTATATGGCGATTATTAAATAAAGGTGCAAATACAACAAGACCCCCCCCCCCCCAAACAAATAGGTTGTGTCACATCATGCGAATTAATATATGCCTAGTATATGAAACATATGCAAGTATTAAGAAATAGTTCAACTGTTTATAAAAAGAAAAACAGGTCATTTTGTGTAACAGCAAGGAAGAGAAAACTGATTAGATGGTGCTCAATACTTGGGCGGAACATCAATTAGCAGTCACAGCAACAGTAATGATGATCTACAAACGATGTCAACTTCATCAACGACGCTCAATATCAACCAATAGCAAAGCAAAATCAACAATGAAACAGAAAAGCATTTGACATGCAAATATATCAAACCGTTGGGTATATCTGACTGAGTCATTTTTCATCAAATACAATTTCGTGCATGGGTTTTTTCGATGAAATTTTACATTTTTAATTGAAATGAATTCCCGTTTGAATGGTTTTACATTAGATATTTTTGGGGCCTTTATATCTTGATGTTTTGGTGTAAGTCTAGGCTCCGTATTGAAGACCGTACTGTGACCTATAATGGTTTACTTTTATAAATTGTGACTTGGATTGAGAGTTGTCTCGTTGTTACTGATACCATATCTTCTTATATCTATGCATCCGTATTATTTCTGCTCAGTACAAGAATATTAACTGGTTGTGTAACATCCACTTGTATTGGCTTCGACCCAGTATTGAACATAATCATTAAACGTCCCAGATGTACCATTGTGTAGCCCGGAAGATGGGGTCGTCTACTCCAAACTAATCAGTGGCAGTTAAATTAAAATCATTGAATGCTAGATAAAATGCACTCTAAAATCTAAACATAGAAAATTATGCTAATTTATTTGAATTATGGAAGATAAACTGGATTCTGATGTTAACCTGTCGGCTAGACTGATCATACCGTTGTTATATATAACTCATATTGAATGCTTCCTTATCACATGTACAGCGCAATGTGATGTTAATTAATATGTTTTTCTTTATACCTTTGTTCAACTTAGGTGATACCAGAACAAACAAGTGAAACTGCGTGCTACTGCTCACTGATGATACCCACCATAAGTGGATAATAATTGATAGTGTAACAATATGCAAGTGTTCGGTAAACAGGAAGTTGTTGAGTGATGAACCTGAAAACGCATCACATGGTATAGCTGACTTGTATAAACAATGAAACCAAATTTCAGAAGTCCTTGTATTGTAGTTCCTTAGAAAATGTGACGAAAATGTTCATCTTGGCTATCATGTGTAAAGTCAAACAAGTGTTCGGTAAACAGAAAGTGGTCGAGCGCATCATACGGTATAGGTGACTTATATGAACGCTGAAATCAAATTTCAGAAATCCTTGTATTGTAGTTCCTGAGAAAAATATGTTTACGAGCGCTTAACAATTCACGAACGAATGTGTAGTCATTAAATTTGATTTACATATGTAGCTGTGTGTACTCGAAACGTCATTCCAAGTATTTGTATTGTAGGATTTGAAACCCGAGTACGGTAATCATACTCCAAAGTTTTATGAAACTTCGCCTGGTTTTACGGTAAGCACTTTTCTCGTCCTTTAAACCAGATATTTCGTCAAAATAAAATTGAACTAAAAGTGAGAAATATATTTGCCATTTTAAGTTCTTTTACACCATACGAAAATATTCAATATAAAAAAAGTATTTTGAATCCCAATCAAAATGCTCATCAAACATTTTTTTTTTCAATATTTCAACTTGTAATAAGAATTTTCTGAGGAATTGATACAAGCTTTATACGTTGGTCTAGTTGCATACGTATATGCAAAAGGCTCTGCATGCAGAATAAACCTTTTGTTTAAATATTATATATATACAACTGTGTTTTTTTATTCAACAATGTCATTATTTAATGAAAAATAAAGCAGCTGCGTGATGAGATGATGCGTCTTTGTTTGTTAAAAAAACTACACTAACTGACTGTACTCTGCATTTAGATTGTTCAAAGAAAAATTTATATATGAATGTATACTTTTTCAGCTATTTTTTTATTAGTGAAAAAAGCTTTAGTACGAGCAATATACCACGGACTATTGAAACTGAACTCTTCTTTAAATAGGTATATACAAAGAGATAATAACTGAAACTTGGCACAGTAACACCAGAATAGATGAGAAGCCACCTCACATTAGTTTTGAATCTTTTAAGATAAAAACAAGGAGATAGTAAAAAAAAACTGTGAAACCGATAAAAGCAATTACATGCAGCCGTGCGGTAAAAATGAGAAAAAAAAAATGTCGTTTAAGGCCGATGATAGTTTAGAGACAAATAATTTACAGCTCCTCACTCCCGAAGTGTAGTCCATTATTTTCCATACTTTAGTTCTACTTTTTTTTCTGTTTAGTTACCGGTTATTTTCTTTTCTGTAATACCATCCAATGTCCCTTCAGCTGTTTTTATTGAAATGATATTGTTGAATATTAATACCCAAAATTAATAGAAACCCTTAATTCTAATTTTTAAATTTTTATTTTATTTTCAAAAATCATTTTTCTTTTCTTTTAACGTCTATTAACAACAGCCAAAACTAAAATAGAAAATGTATTCTTATAAACATTCATAAATCGTAGAAGTTGTCTTTTTCAAATAATCACAACACATAACCAAACTTTTAAATCTATAAAAATGAAATCAACTGAACTTTAGACATGGACAAATACGATATATCTTCAGTGTTTAAAGACTCGGAATACAAAGAGAATATAAAAAGCGCATGTTCCGTGTCGATGATTTTTGTATGAATTGATTTTAGTTGTTTTAAAATGTTTTCATTCAAGATTTACTTTTAATAAACAAAGATATCACACTGTTGTGAAGGTTAGTTATTTTCACAATTAATGCAGTTTTACTAATATGCATCAGCATTATTATAGACTCAGTAAAATAGTTGTATTCCAGAATGTAAAAATATATATAATATCTATTTTTTTCTTTAACAATAACAACTGTTATAGATTTTTTTTATGGTCAATGTGAACTTTTTTTTTCATAATGATAAAATATCCATCAAAGAAATTGAATAAATATGAATTATTATAAATTGTAAGTCATTTATTTAATACAGTTTTTTTTTTTTTTTTTTTTCATTTTGAAAATTCTGTGTGTGCATGAATGTATGTTATTTTTATCAATGCTAATTTATACAAACACTTGTTGTAAATATACAATTGACAAAAGTGTATGAACATATGTGTGTGAAGTTAGCGGCCGTTTCGTTATTCGTTATTCAATATCGAAGGGCGGATGCAGCATTTTCAAAAGGGGGAAGGATTTCAACCCAGGATAAAGAACAAAAACAAACGGTCCCTATTTTAAGATTTGAAAAAACAAATAAAAAGTTATGGAAAGCCATAAAAAATATATATTTTCGATAGACTAATTATTGAAACTCTATAAGGGGAAAAGGGCACATGGCATGGCTATATCTTCCTGATTTCTCAATCTTCTTTTGTAAACTATTAATCTGATCGAAGAATTTACTGTTAACAATATCTGAAAAAGAGTCGAAAATACCAAAAGGATATTCAAACGCATAAAACGAAAACAAAAAGGTAACGCATCTGGGGAAAAAACGGACACTGCCCGTTTAAAAAAAAAACGATCAAAAGACCAGCAACAGTAAACATAACACATAATAATTTACCTGTATTTATTTTCTTTTACATGTTCTTAAATGGAACACTCTTTGTACAATCAACCTTCGCTCTGAGGCTTCACATGTAGGTAGATATTTCCTACACCCAGTGTAATATTTAAAGTTCATGCGAAGAGTAATGCATATAATAGAAGAACAATTATTATCTATTTTTATATAAGAGCGTAGCGAATCAGCAAAAAATCATATAGCAGATTTAAAATAAAATTCCTTTTTTTGTCGGTCTGCTTTTAAATGACGTATAAAATTGGTTTTTCATTATAGCAAATACAATGTATCAATCTCCAGGTTCACAAGGAGAGTACAAGACACCTAACAGAGGTATGTAGGAATAAACTTTCATTCCATTTACGGGGGCGATTTCTTCTGAAAAGCTCTTAAAACGATTTTGTTTTTACAGGGCTTAAAGGCCTTAAATCACCTCACATCAGCACAAATGTTTGTACAACTGCACATGATGATATATCACTATTCGGCGTATCCATTAAGTGGCCATTATACTTGGCTCTCTCATTACGTACTTTTTTCACTTGCTACACCTGCAGTGATTGGCCCTTTTGACATAGATTTTCTCTGAATGTTGACATAGTTCAATGACTTGATGAACACTTCACCAAGAGTGACTAGGGAATAAAGATATGGATATCCATTTGGTTGTGTGTGATGTGAAAAATTGCAGTCACGTCAATTCAGAATGGTGATGTCAAATCCGGTGCCAGACTCTCTTAACGTTAAAATCCTAGCAAAATTTTAGTTATGCCTGTTGCATAGCTAAATTGTAGCCATTGTGCAATTTATTCTTTTTATCAGAGGCAGTCTATGTTTCCTGCCAATTATTCTAGTCGCACCTGTTTAAGGATTTACACGTTGTTGTTATTTTTATCTTATTTGCAAGTTAATTTCGAAGTGTTCGATTTCGATATAAATTGTTATGGTATTATAACTATATCACAATTTATTGTAGGCTTTTTATTTTGTTCGAATTTTTGTTCATCAATAAAAGAAAAACGACTTTGGGACAGCAATCCAACTGTCGTTAAGCTCAATAACATTAAGAGATGAATGCTTATGAAATTCAGCAAGCGACAAATGTCAGGCTCTTAAACGGAATATGTTTTAAAGGTTATGAGGAATAAGATGCGAGATCCGTCATGAAAATCAAATTGTATAAAAGACAAATTGGTTAGGCCAATTAAAATTAATTGATAGATTTTCATCCCCGCCCGCCACTCTAAAATCGTCCCGCCCCGATTTTTTTTATTTTGAAAAATTTACGATTTGCGGATTTGTTCATCTCCGTTTCCGGTAACCGTCAAAAATTTTGTTTCCTTCCAAACTTCCTGTTTCAAATTTCGGTTTTCGTATTACTTCGAGTAATTAAATAAGATTCTGCAGCTCTATGATGACAAAATCGTTTACCGAGAATAGAGATTGATTTCAAGATGGGCATGAAATAATCGGGTTACAAGTAATACGCTGTGTCCAAGAATGCAAATCGCGGCATGACACACATTTCTGTGATTTAGAAAACTATTGATTTTTGTATTGATAAAATGACTTTGTGGAAGGAATTTTGGACTGTGAATTATACCCAAAGAGCACAAATCGTGGGACACATTCGTAGAAATGAATAAATGAAATGACGCAAGCACGAACTTGTTAGATTTATTACAGTATAATTGAGTCAGTTCAAAAAGTCGGCAAACATACTTTAATCGGAGAGCACGAATTTCATTACAAAATTGCTTATCTCCACCGGGACTCGAACCCGGGACCTCTGTGTTACAAGGCAGCGCGCTAACCGACTGAGCTAAAGAAGTGTTTACTAAGTTTTTCTAGGGGAAGCAATCCCGTCACACTACTTAGATTTACCCATGTCTTTTTTGTTGACAGACAGCACACACACCTTCTGTCCCAATATCCTCAATAGAGCCATTAAACATCTTCTCCTTTTCGGTTAAGTTCATGTTTTACATATTAGTTATATTAGCATATATAAGAAGAATCCTAAAAGCACCAACCCTTTCGTTTTCAAAACGGTTTCATTTTATTCTGAACTCGTAATTCTTTAGTTGCATATTCGTTTCATTTTATGGAGACAAAAAAATGGTCGCTTAAAAAGACACTAAATTTGGTGAAGGTAGTCCAACTAAAGAGAGCATTCTTCTTTTATGTTTTTGCTGTTTAGGTTTCTAAAGCAGCAATTACATGTAAAACAATGGTTGCCAATTGAGATTTTCATTCATGTTAAGATTTGAAATATTGTGTACGATTCCTTATATATATATGTATATACATAATATAAGCTTATTATTACACTTGAATATTTGAAGAACACGTCACAAGAGGGTTTCATAAGAAATAAAAATTAAAAAATTAAATCCTCCCACCCGCCCCATTTTTTTCAAAAATTTTGATGAAAATCTACTAATTAATTTTAGTTGGCCTTATCTCAACGAGATTGATTTCCCGCTAGAGCCGATACGGTAAAAGTGATAAAAGTAATCGAATTGAGATGACCAAAGATAATTTTTTTATCGCTATTTTACCTGAAGACGTTGTTGATTTCCCTGACAACGGCACGTGTTCCCTTAGTTTCTAGCGATAATTTACATATCACTCGACCTCGTTTTCATATCACTCGACTGAGTTGACTTCTCTAAGAAATGAAATTATCAGCCAGCAAGATCAAAAGGAAAAAATTGTAAAATTATAGCAATATAGCGATAAATTTTTATATTTGCCGTCATATTGATTGACACTTTACATATATTTTCCTTGTATATTTATTTTCAAAATACTAGGCCTAATTAACTTAAAGGATGACAAATGAAGATAAATATGGTCATTTTGGTTTTCTTCCAACCGACAGTAAAAATCCTTGCACATTTGGCTTCCATTTGGTTTTACGGGATACGCAAGGTCGCTGACACACCTCTATTCAGATGTGGACCTTAAATTCCATACATCGTGTAGAGGGATTACCAAGCTCCGTGCACGTTCAATACCCTTGCAAAAACTCTTCGAAGACTCCTCATATGGCCTGTTGCAGGGCAGAATTTCTGCCTCTATCATTGTTTCCCTTATGTTTAGCCAAGGATGCATATCAAAATGTGTTCCTTTAACACCAAATAACACCAAAGAGTCGGAAGTAAGTAGTGCAAAGTATTGAAGGAGAGGCTGATGGAAAACTTACAAAAACTGACATTCAGATTTAGAATAGCAATACTAGCAATAGATGCGTTGTTTCTTTGCTTTTCAACACCTTTTTGCTGCGCGTTGACAAATTTCGTGTCATTGCATGATCATAGATACCTTATATCGTGTTGCCTCTATCACACGTACCCTTCTATTTAGCCGAGGATTCTTGTAACAATGTACATGTGTTCCCGTGACGCCTTAATAACTTTAAGTGTACTGCTCAAGTCGGTAATGAGTAGTATAAATTATTATAGGAGAGGATGATGGAAAACTAACAAAATGGGACAGGTATATATAGGATAGCAATAGAAGCATTGTCCAACTGCTTTTAAACTCTTAGCTTGGACTGATCTAGTGTCATTGCATGGTCATGGATACCCTAAATACTTTGTTGTTTGCATTACAAAATTGTTCGAAGGTACGAGCTCATAATTAAGTATCAAGACTTTCGTACTTTTTCTATGAAAAAACAATATTTAACAAAATAAACTACTTATTCGCACAGTCTTGCAGGGTTTGTTTATTATCTATATGAATGGTGGCATCTAACCAGTGCTATCAAAAGAAAATACCACTGAAAAAGTATTTAAGTTTTTGAATTCGATGCGCCTGTTTATTTATTTTTAATTACGAACGTTCAGATCTTATCATTTCAAATTCAGAGATGTAGCCAAATTTATCTCATAGATATAAGACGATGTGGTAGGCGAGCCAATGAGACCACTCTCCGTCCTAGTCACAATTTTTAAAAGTAAACCAATGTAGGTCAAAGTACGATCTTCAACGCGGAGCCTTGGCTCACACCGAAAAACAAGCTACAAAGGGCCCAAAAAATGTCAACTTTGTCAAATGCAGTTGGAATATTATCATTTTGTATTTATCAACGAAGTGATTTAAAATATGTGTTATCGAATATCTTCTGTAACACAATGAATATGCTGATGATAAGCCAAGTGGAGTACAATAAACGAAAAATCAATGGGTTACCAGACTGAGTACTATTCTAGCATTGATCCATTTTGATTATTTCATTTTCCAATGTTGGACATGTAAAATGATTGTCAAGGAAATAAAAAAAAATAGGATCCTAATATTATTTCTTAATTTCTCATGTATCATAGCTTTGCTTTTAAATATTTTCAGGTTTACGACGTGAAGCCTTCCGATCGCACTTTTTACTGTTTATTGTTGACATTATTATAATGACTGGACTTCTTGTCTGCGGAATAATCGGAGTAATCTGGATTGATGGAGAGTTATATTCTACGCCTCCATTTTATGTAGCATCCTTTGTAGCTGCAACAGTTGTGAGTTCTAAAAACCGATCAAACAAGTATAAAATGTAACAATGTAACGCTGACGAAATTCAAATTAATAACACATAAAGGGTTGTCAACAGAGAGTAGCCTTTCTGGTGTGTGGATGTACAAGTACATGCTCATGTTAAAGAAATATTACGAGTACTTTCAAAAGCAAGGACACACATATTGTATTTTAAAATCATACTATGCATTAGAATACTTTGAGCTGGCAAAGATTAATGAAAAACACATTGGCGACTAAGAACAAAATGTCTGTAAATCCTTCACAAGACTGCATTAATCTATTCATCACCGAGAAACAATCAACTTCCATGTTGATAAAGCATATACTTAAAATGAGATTAAAATGGTTTCGTACCAACTTCTTATCGTTATATTGCCATATAAGCTTCGAAAGTCGATACCTTAAATTTTTCTATACTTTGATAATTCGGGTAATTTTATGATGTTCTACAATAAAAAAAAAAGAGTGAGAGCAACGCATTATACATTAAATGAGATCGTAACTCTTTTCTTGATTAACCTTCATTAGGAACACTCAAAGCCGCATCTGAAAAACTAGGATGAATAAGAACCGAAAACGTTGAAAAGCTTTAAAGCAAATACTACATTAGGAATCGCCAAATCCGACCAAAGCCAACGTTGCCTGGGGGAGTGTTAACCTTAGTGTCTGCATAATTTAAAAAATTTATAAACGAACAAATTTAGATTGTTTATTATAAATCATGTCAGTACAGAAGTAATAAAGGATTTTAAACACAATAATTAGTTTTGTCTGTATAGGTAATGGCCAAAGCAACTGTTGGTGGATGTTTCTCTGTCCAAGGTCTGTTTGTGAAGGAGAAGCCAGATGAACCGGAAACAGCCTTTAGTTAGTAAGTTAATTTTCTGTATGATTATATTAATGTCTGGTTAGCTTCTTCTGACTCTTGTTAAATTGCAACGGTACAATTTCAGATCGTTCCTGTTACAACACTTAATAAATAGATGAACATTCATTTCAACTAATTATGCTTTTGATTTATTGCGCTATTTAAATACAAGACGGCCAAATGCACATTGTTTAATATTTTGGTAAGATGTTAAACGTGCAACGTGATCTACACCTAGCAAAGTTATCCTCTGAATCGAATTATATGGTCTACTCCGTACAAGGTCCTCATCACGATTAATCAAGGATGTTAAAACAAACCCGTCGTATGTTCGTCGGTCTTAAACGCTCCGAACAGTTTGGGGTCAGATTATTTTCTTTATTCGACTGCGATCCGAGAGGCTGCCATTTTCTCTTCGGTTTTGTTTATGGCGTTTCAAGGTATTATGTGTCATGAAGTAGAATGTTGTATTCATTCTTTTACAGTTAAATTTATAATAGAACGTAAACATGTTTGATCATGTTTGCAAGGATTTTATCATCTACTGAGCAATCAATTATTTATTATCAATCAGCCTACGTCCACATTGTGGCTTTGATTTGTAGCGACAGCAATTGAAAACAACGCTGTTCTTTTGCTTTTGTGTGTGTTTTTTTGCTGTGCATGTACTGATTTTGTCATGAATGATACATTTACCTTATATCCTTCCTTTTTTTCAATTATACACATCAAAGTGAAAAATTTG
This sequence comes from Mytilus edulis, assembly GCA_019925275.1. Taxonomy (NCBI): domain Eukaryota; kingdom Metazoa; phylum Mollusca; class Bivalvia; order Mytilida; family Mytilidae; genus Mytilus; species Mytilus edulis. Next base: position 50,177,300 of record CM034362.1, read on the forward strand.
CGTTTTATTGATTCCATTAATATTCATTTGAATATTATGTGAAGGACGCATTTTTGTGATTTTACTTTTTAGTTTGAGTAACATATATGAACGATTAAACAGTGATAACAAGCACACACATAATAGCATAACAAACAAACAGTTCTTTTCCTTTGCAGGTAATACTCCACTTGATTCCATCAGTGATATCAATGCTTGGATATTTTGTTGCAATTGTTGTATTTGGCGCCTCCAGGGTTCTCGAATCATGCTCAAGTTCTAACGACACACCCGGATGTTCCAAGCATGCACAAGTATACAAAGCATTAGGAGCGATAACTCTTGTGTTAATTTTAATTAGCATTGCTTTAACATGCTTTGGAATTTATCTATTCGTTCGATTTGGAAAGGAATTTGGCGTTTCGCCGTATAAGAAATCTAAATGGCGCAAGGATCCACCGAGATCTGTTTCTAAAACTATAAGCGTGCATCATAATGAAGTTCACGATGACATGAAAGAATTTGTATAGAGCCTTACACTTACTTACAAGTAATACATAATTAAACGTCCATTGAATGCACATATTTGTTTTGTCTATAATAATATCAAAAGTAAACCAGATAGATACACCGATATTTTTTTTTCTTTCATACTTAATATGTATAATCCGTTGTGGTTCTTTTTCGGACATGCATTTCTCTCCACATCTTAAAGCTCCAATTACATGCTTTGCTTTTTTTTGTTTGATCGTTTAAGGTGAAGGTCAATTCAGAAAAATAAATGATTCGGAAGCTTTATAAATATGATGGATTATTCTCATGTTTACATTTATCTGTTTGGTTCCAAGTTATGTGTCTACTATTCTGTGCTGCTGAAGTTATTCGTAATGCGTTTAGCAAGTTACGGAAATGCCGATATAAGAAATCATATACGGAAGATAAGAATCTGTACATAGGAGGACTATTCGATGCCTAGCTTGCCAATGAATAAAATTGAAATCAACAACGAGAAATGCATCAAAAAGACAATAACAAGACCAAAGCCTAATGCCACCCATCTTCAACAGAGTTAAGTAAATACCTCACCCGTAGGAGGGAATTCAGCTGGTCCCTTAAACAATCAAGTAGTATACTAGCGAAGAGGAAGTAAACGTCACTCCAATACAAAAAAAAATGAACAAAAACAAAAAAACATAGTAGAGTATCAATAGGTAGAGGCTCATGATTTTTACCGGTACAAGAATGCGTCGGGGCTAGACATGTTCTTGTAAGATCTAAACCCTCCCCATTAAACATCTAGTAAGGGTGGAATAAACAAACACAAAGCAATACACGAATTTAATAAAATTGTATTCATTATAGAAAATCATCAATGAATAAGAGCAAAACATTTTCACATCATTACATACAATATTCCTAATAAATAAATCACGCCGAAACAGGAATAAGTTTTACAAATCTTGTAATAAAAAGAAATCAAAAAGAAATCAGTTTTGGGGAATTTTGTGAATTCTGAAATGTTTCTAATTTCTTGAATGAATCGCAAGCAAATCACGATTTGAAAGCAATTTCTTCATTTCTGTTTCTGTTTCTATACAGCTATTAGATGCACCTACTATAACATCGGATTTTGCCTCCACTTGAACGGAGTTTAAATTAGTGTATTGCTGGTTTTATATATATTTCTGACTACCAATTGAGATCAAATTCAAATTACAAATACTGTTCTAAATTAAATGAGCGAAGAAGGCTGCAACGAGAACATTTAAATAAACTATCATCAGTAACAGTTCTAAGGAATAATACACTCAACATTATGTAGGGGGTTACAAAGCTTCTAGTCAATTTCAACTGTATTTTGAATTAGGATTAAACAATTTGATTATGTAGTATCCCCTTTTGTTGTTTAAACAACATTGCCATTAGATGTGAATAAAGCTAGGTTCACACTGCCAACAGATCAACTCGATCAAGCCCGATCATGACAAATTACGTGATCGGGAGACTGGTCTGACTCAATCGACAAGCATGCTCGGGATAGTACTCGATCATTTCGACCTTTGCCCGACTAATGTCCGATCATTTCCAGATTAACTCGACCAACTCCCGATCGCTTCAAGATCACTTCGACTTCTATATTTATTTTGTCCCAGACCAATTCGACCAATACCCGATCCCTTCGCGACCACATTCGACCACTCTTCGATCTCTACTCGGCCATACACAAGAACACATAACTACTACACGATTCTATAAAAGTGTGTGCAGATCTGAAGTTAACTCTCATAACTCTGCTTCCGCAAAAATATATTGGCAACAATTTTTTTAACTGTACAAAAATTCTCCATGTACAGTACGTGTCTTAACTTTTGCAAGGAGAGGTAACATTTTAAAAGAGAGGTAAAAGACACTAAAGGACCAATCAAACTCAAAGGTCGAAAACAAACCGACACAGCCATAGAAAAACACGTAAACCGACAAGAAGACAAACAGCAGTCCACATAACATAGAAAACTAAAAACTTAGCAACACGTAACCAAACAAAACCTGGGAAGATCTCAAGTGTTCCGGAAGGGAAGAAACTCCTGCAATTTTGGCACCGGTAGATTTTTCAAATATGAAAGTAATTGTGAAATAACATTCATTATTAGACTGCTGATGACTAAGTTATCTTTCAAAGTTGGTTTATAAGAACATCCGGATTATATTTTACCTGTTTTATGGACTATTGTCTGTTTTGCCTGTCCGTATTTTCCGTTTTGTTTGTCCGTATTTTCCGTTTGTCCAGAAATGTTTGTAGTATAAAAAAAGAAGATGTGGTACAATTGTAAACGAGACAGCTCGTCACAGAACACTAAATAACACACAGAAATTATTAATAATAGTTATAAGTCACATGACATTCATTTTTATTTTTCATTGGAATTTTTTATGTAATTTCACACAAAAATGAGACGAAAGCAAATTATACACTCGCTGAAAAAGCGTCTACAGTTTGTCTTTCGTCGTTTGTTAGTTGAAATGCATTTCTTTCTAACTTTAACATTAAATCAATTATCTAAACGTGTTCTTGCTTGTTATAACCCAAAACAATGTCTTAAATTACTGAAATTTAGGTATCACCTTGCTTTCTTTCATTGAAAAGACAACTATGAAAGAAAATTTGAGTAATTTAGACATATTTTGAGTTATTACAAGCAAGAGCATACCTCTTTAAAAAAAAGAAAAGGCTTTATCATCACTATCTTCATACAGTCATCTGATTAAGATGAAGAACTGCCAATAAAATTAAATATGCAAAGAGGAGAGATGTCCTCTGTGTCTACGGAGGCTATTTTCGCCGCTTAATAAGTTCAAATAACAACAAAATGTGCATGCGTTTTTGACAAGTTTAAACAGGGTCAGCAAACTCTGATAAACGATGCATTTGTTTCTACTTCTGTAACTTTTAACAAACTATAACAAACGGCACACAACGTTTACCAAACTTTGGTTAGAAAGAAATGCACTCTTGATCTCTTGATAGATACATGTATATGTCAAGTTGTAAACAGTTTCAGAAAAGGTATCACTCCAAGGGATGGAAATTCTACTATGGTAAAATTTTTGGGAAATATGTGACATCTTTGCCCTCTTTTTCAATATTTTTTAGCAAATACATACAGGTTGTTGCCATACAGCAAACAGAAAATAAATATCTTTAACACTTCAACAACTAAATATCAAATCTATGAAAAATACTGATTACATACTAATGCACAATATATGACACACACGGTACGCTTTATTTGTAAGTTAGCAAGTACAAAGGGTGGTAAAGTTTATGTATATTGCTGTCTATCATAAGTACTAATCCAAAGACAAATCTTATTTTGTGGTGTCATTTCCCCAAAAAGAGCAATAAAACTACCATTACATATCAGTGTCCACTATGAGGAAGTTTTTAGGAGAATTGGTTTCCTCTTTGTTGAGTTAGTGCAAGTCTCTCATACTGCCAACAGTGGTTAACGTGTCAGCCACTTCCTCACCTAGATTTCTCGGTGCCCGTTGCTGTCTACACCATCTTCTATGCACTCTTCAAGCTCTGTCACAGCTATTAACCTGTCTCTCTGAGCTCTTACCACCTTGCCCACAAATCCAACTGCTTTATTTCTATGTAGGTATTTTAAATGTATGATTTTACTCAAACCTTCTACTGAATATAACCAAATAAACGGATAATGTTTCCAGCTAGCATATATAACATTATAAAGGGTCATTGCGCAAGAACGGCCACCAAAATTCGCATTTGAACTGTGTTTTATGGTAATAAGCATTGTGTATACGGTGTTTCATCAAATTTAGTTGAGGCAAAATAAAATTAGTGAACGGAAACTAATATTGTCGGGACGTACGTACGGACAAGAATAACACTTAATGGCCACTCCGAAGCGGCGGGGAATAAAAAATTCGGACGGTTTTATACTGAAATTGTGCATACCCGACCAATTCCCGATTATCCCTACGACCCATATACGATCTGGTCGATCTGATCTGGTCAAGATCATGCTGAGATCGTGAATTATATATGGTTTGGTCTATATAGTCGAGTAAAGATCGTGTAAAGATCGTAAATTGATCGGAATTATCGAATAGGTCTTCATTTTGTTGTCGTGATGAAGTCGTGATGCGATCAATAAGGAGTCGTGAATGGTCGAGATAAGGTCATGTACAGTCGGATGGCGGTCGGGTAGAAGTCGTAAACAGGCCCGATGAAGAATTTGGTTGAGCTTGGTCGTGGAAATTTGGACAATCAGGATCATCGAGTTGATCTGATCGGCAGTGTGAACCTAGCCTTAGCAGAGATTCGCTTGTTGTCGATTATCGATTTGCAAGTTACAAAGGTAAAGTTACGAGTTACGGAGCTCGAGTAGAGAGTAACGATTGACGAGTTGCGTGAAAATGGGGAAATGTTTTGGTATAACTCATTAACATTTTGAAATGATTGCTTATAAAATTGTATAAAGAATTGTTGATTATGTTTTGTTGTTTGAACTTCATCTGAGTATCTTGTAAATATAAAATGGATTGCTTGCATAATCACTATGTAAAATATTTTCTAAAGAAAAAAAAACAGCCTTTTGAAATCTACAGATGGCTTGTAGTTTAATTATCATTGAATTTCATACTAGTACCGTCATATTAAACGTAAACGGAATTAGCAACTAAACTTTAGAACATGTGTGTAAAAGATCCCTTTTGCAGATTTCGTTAAGAGTGGGCTCTTTGTGGCAGCTGCAGACCCGGATAATATTCGTAAGGGACCGCAACATTTATTATTTGACAGTGACACTCAAAATTGTGGACGTTAAATTCGTGTATGCCTACAAAAAAAGAATAGGCTAGTGATGAAGGGGTAAGGATGGGCCTGCTCGGGATTGCCTCTAGGTGTGTGATTTGTTGTCTCTTTGACTCATTATCCGTTTTCATTCTTTAGTCTATGCATGTAGATGTCAAAGATACTACTGTAAAGAGACAAACGACGCAGTTTTGGATTGGAATACTTATAGCTTCTTTCTAAACGGTCGATTAATCATACCCAAATCGGACGCATTGCATTTGTGCCAATTTTTACAAACTCCAATCTTTCATTTTCGCCACAAGGTTATATTTCACTTGCACCAAAGAAAGAACTACATTTGCGTCATTTTACAGGTAAGATATAATTGGGAAATTTAAAATGTGTATTGCTACATGGTGAATCAGAACTTGTTATAAGTATCCCCCCTGGGTATTGTGTAACTAATAAATCTGAGAGTCACTTGGGTTTAAAATTATATAGTGTTCACATTTTTGAGATAGTCAATTCTGAGTTAGTAAAACTGTTTCAGTTAGCTATTCTAAGAATTGGAATGTTTCACATTTTTCATGTTGGTGCCATTTATAGCAGACTATAAGGAATAGGGTTTGAAGGCCATACGGTTTGTCTCATGATGGTGGCTTTAATAGTTATCAAAGGTACCAGGATTATAATTTAATACGCCAGACGCGCGTTTCGTCTACATAAGACTCATCAGTGACGCTAGGATCAAAATAGTTATACAGCCAAACAAGTTATTTCATTTGACCTTGGTAGTGTACCATTGCCCATCATACCACATCTCCTTATTTTATATATAGAGGAAATGAGTCTGTAACTTTCTATGTCCAAACATATAGGTTATCTAGTGTAAATAGATAAGTACATCCGACCCGATGACTTCAAGTCTTGTGTTAGGATAAAAAAAATGGTTTCACTATAGTAATAATAATTTTGTTGGCAAATACACCCATATTGGTTAAGCAAACATAAACACAAACACATCTTATACAGAAAAGGAGAACTACAAATATAATCATAAATACAACAACATAGTTATAAATTGGTATGTAACCTTTTATGGATATGCACTAGGATTGTGGCCGGGTTAAAATCGTAAGCGATCAACCCTCTCCTATTCTGAAACAGTGGTGAAAATTCAGTCAAAAAAGGATTGACTCATCAGATCGTTACAAAGAAATACATCAACGATAAAATATAATCCAAATGTCGCAAAATATTTACAACTCGCCATTGCTTAAGCAACACCTAATATTTTTCCAGAATTGTTTTTTTTATTGAATTCATAACTGATCGAAATAAAGATGAAATGAACTGAATTTGAGTTTTATTAGATAACATGGCTGCAGAATGTTAAATGTAGAATGAAAGTTTGTTTTTATGATTGAATGTTTTTCTATTTCATTTTGGGCACATGCTTGGTTGTTAAATGGCAAAAAAGCACCCCCAAACTGTCAAACCATACTACCAAAGGCTGTACTTTTAAGAATGTGCTGTTCCTTGTTTTCTTTATTCCGAGAACACCAAACACGCATGTACCCATCAATATGAGGTCGCCGGAATCTGGTCTCGCCAGACCAAAGGACTCGACATCACTGTCTCTAATACCAATTGCAGTGACTACGTGACCACTGATGTCGAGCTTGAAATAACTACGAGTTCGCAATGGTCTTTTGACTGGCATACGTCCACATAATAGGGTACTATCTAGTCAAAACAGATCGTAGACTCACACGATCGTGTATTACCCATTTGTCGCGTAAGCGTACATCAGTAGTGAATAGATGTCGACAAGCTTACTGTGAAAGAACACGCTCATCTCTTGTATATGTTTTACGTGGTCTACCAGAACGTTTGCTCTCATCAACGATCCTGCTATCTCTTATTGCGCTTTGATGTCCTCGGAAGGACACTGTATGCAATCCCAAATTGAACAGCTATTTTAAGCAGACTCAAACCAGTAGTGGGCATACCACTGACTTGCCATTTCTGTGTAGTTATTGACTAACGTTTAGGTATCTTCCAAAACAGAGTATTAATCGTAAACACTAACAAAACAGCACGTGAAACACCTTACATTTTATTGCATAAAACTTGAAGGAAAAAACTTGTATGTAGATTTAGAAAACCGGTTTTTAAGATACCTAGGAATAAAATCTGTACCTGGAATCTTACCTGACGATTAACAATAGATTAACAAAATATATGGAAATAAAGTAGTATCAAATTTGATTTTAAGACCAAAAAAAAGAAGCAAACACATAACGGTGTTGCTTAACTTTTGGTGAGGTTTATATATCCACTCTTCATCCCTTACAAACAAAAATACCACTAAGTACAGATTTGAGAATATTTGCAGTTCCTGACAGCTAGTACAAATTCAATAACAACAAATATTTAAAAAAATGTGTATCTTAGACTTAAATATCAATCAGGTCGCATATAACATCCAAATGATTTAGTGTAGTGACGTCAAAGACACGACCTTGTGCAATGCCAAAGTATAGGTATTGACCGATTGTAATTCCATGAAATTACATATCATGTGTTACATTAGGTATAAATTTGCTTTTAATTTACTAATAATAAAATCAATTTTCAACCAAAAAAGATTATTTCCAAGATTCAATTTCACTGTTGAATAGGTACCTTTTTACAATAAGTTTATGTAGAGGTTTGATAAGTTTACCCGGATCGTATCTAAATTTTTGGTTTGGTTAACAACATGACCGTTAAATTTATGATGTGATATTCCGTTTGAAATAAGTACATGTACAATCAAACTTGCAAACTAACTCTTCGTATATATATGGAAGAGATTAGTAAAGGTTATATGTAATGTGTAGTTATGAAATCCTTGAATTGATAATTTATCATTAATACATACATTACACTCATTCAAAGTCACAACGTCACTACAGACACGGGCATAATGCACGAGTTTGGATTTAAGAAAAACACCGTAAGAAGGTTTCAGTAGAGAAAAAAATATCATCCCTTTTGTCGTTAATTTGTGTAGAGTTTCTGGTGTTAAACTGAAATGTCCAAATATGAGAAAGGACACGCATTGCAGTTAATATTTAGTTTATTAAAAGTAAATTCCGGTTAAAAAATTTCTTCAGTATAGTAAGACAGTTCTTGATTTTTCAATGAAACGTTGTCATTTAGTTAACGGTTGTACAATTGATGAAGTTAACAGAATGTATATGCCATTGGGTAATTACTAAGTTTTGTACAGTATATAGAAAATCACAATTACAATGGAGGGAAAGAAGCGTGTGCTCAATTTTGCGAACAGTTGATTTACCCAAATTGAACGTAAATGTATAATTTTGATGGGAAATGTAGAACAAGCCTACTTTTTTTCGTATAATATGTCAAGGCAAGCCCATTGATTAGTAGTCTATGCTGGAAATAAATAATAATTCATATTTATACATTTTTTAAAACAATAATCAGAAACGTAAGTTTCTAATATAATTATAAGTTATTGTTAAATTCAAAACGTATACACAATATTGGCCCTTCTGTGTTTTCTTTCTTCAATTGTGCAATATAGTCAACTTTATTGTTACGATGCATGTATATTCTTCGACAGTAGTTCATATAATGGAACTCTGGTTTTTCTAAGCATTTCCTTTATCAGGATGGTTAGAACTCTTTGGATAAAGAGACGTTGATGTATTCTAGTAAAAAGTAAGTTGAAAGAATATACACACAATTACAAAAAGAATCAATATATATTAACATATTTTCATTATATTTGTAGCTATACCTATGTAAGTTTACGTGACTGGCGTCAGTCAACTCATGTATGAATGTTGTTTTCTGTTACGTTAAAACAATGTACTAATTTTGCAAAACTTAATTTGCAACGTTATCTTGTTTCAATTAATAGTATGTAAAAGTATTGATAACAATACAATGAGTGTCAATGTGTAAATGTATTTTGTTTTTCTTTTTATCATTGTTGCTATAAGTATGTAATTTTGTATATTTTACTTAAAACGTTTCGCATTTTTTGTACTAGTATTCGATTCGAATAAAGTACACTTGTTTAGACTAGTTACCTTTTTTAGCTGCGATTCACTGATAATCTCACATATTTGTTCTGTCAATGACAATTTGATAACTCATTAAAAAATTTCATATATTGCATTTCATAAGCAAAATGGAAAGAAAACATCATCAGGTGCATGTTTTAAATAAATGAATAAAAAAACTTAGGAAGACAAGAATTGGCTACTATATTACAATTAAACTTTAATGTACCAGACGGAAACACACATACATTATATATTGAATGAAAGAGGAAAGCGTGAAAACGTGAAAAAGAGAACTTGGTCGTAGAAACCCAGAGAAGTCACATTTTCTGTTGAATTCGGTTCAAAAGATAGGCATCAAAATATCTTTATCTCAACCACCAGGACAAAAAGGAGAATGTTTCAGAAATTTTTCATTGAATGCTACAAAAACTGTTCAATCCAAGCATTTGCAAATTTATAACGGTAGCTTTTCATATAAATAGTCCAACTTGAAATTTTGACATTCTCTGTAGCATATACATTTTCCTGTTTGTCCTGGTGGTTGAGATAAAGATATTTGTATGCCTATCCGTCGTTCTAAATTTGAATTTCAATTTAGCTTTATTCAAGTCGTATTGATGAATCTTTTGTAGGCAAATCATAAGCCTGGTGCTATCGATAATGTTTTTTTTTATATACAATAACTCAATAAAAATTATGTCCCTTTAATGTCAGCAGATCGGTTATTCTTATAGAGGGAATACTTAAATTGACGTTACACAGTGACTTTTTCTTAGAAGACAGAGCTATAGGGTATTGAGATACAAAACAATCTTTCGAACTTTTTATTGTTTGATTCTATTTATGATAAACGTGTTCATGTAAGAGTTAGACCATCTTCGCTAGCCAAGGGTTACGATCCAATACCCGCCTCTCCACTCTTGGCTGATTGAGATAGAATTTCGGAGACACAAGGTAATGATTTTTTTTTTGGTTGCAGTCGAAACTCGATGTGTCCAATCAAAAAGGGCCATTAACATGATCATGTGTAAATGTAAAAATTGTATGTAAACAATTGCCACGTGCTTATTGTGCAACAAGTCTTTACATCCCTAAACATACGAGTATATTGAGTGACAATTTAAATATTTTTAATCGGATAATAGACGTTCCTATGTATGTTTCTTGCACAAATGCATGAGTTTAAACGTATATTTTCGTTTCCTGTTTTACCAAGTGGGTAGAATCTAGACGCTACCGCGTTTTTACCTCCAAATTAAAGAGTTCAAGTGCTACCATTGGTCAAGAATAATGTTTTCGGAATAGGCGTGACTTTAATCTACGGATAACCGATATATTGCGCAATATTGTCATCACACATCTTGGCTTAATCTGCCAAGGATGGAGAGGAGTAAAGTGGATCGTAACCCTTGGCTAGCGAATATGGAGTTAGACTCATATTATAGTAAGTCCTTATTTTGTTCTTGACAAAGACATCTACTTACAGGAGCTGGATGGTGAGTATAACTTGTTATTTCGAAACACTCAATTCATGCTAGCGGCCGTTCACTTGGGCAGTCTGTTATAGTATATTACCGGTTGATGAGTTTATGGGAGTGGATTTTACTCTGCAATTTCGTGGATTGATTTTGGCTATTGATGTTGTGATACAACAAATGTTGCTGGTTAAGCACAGTAATAAGATATTATTATAAAAAAGAGTTTTTTTTCAAGCTCTATACATTTTCTGATGAGTTGTATTATATTCCATTTATATATATGAACTTGCTTTTCGATAGCTGTGCTGTCGTATATTCTATATGTTGGATAACAAAAATAAAAAATCAAAAAAATCAAAAAAAAATCCAAGTGTTCAACCAGTGTTTTTTATTTTGAGTGTACCTAACGAAAATTAGTACCTAAGTAAAGATGAATAAATATTGTGTATCAGCAAAGTCCGGACAGATTAGTTATATTACAAAAAATATCATAGTAAACCGAGGCGATTACGGGGTTTAGGGAAAATATATGTGTGACTTGCATTGATCATGTTGATTTAAACAAATGTAGCAGTTGGTTGGGTATATAACAAAACCGCTTTAAACATTGTCTTGGTGGTATTATCCTGCTAGAAGAGTTCAGACTCATATTTTTTTTAGGAATGTGATGGAAAATACAACGTAACGCCAATTTGCTCTTGTGTTTAAAAAGCTACATATAATAGCTCTAATCTTCGTTAAATGGGGATAATAAAAATTGAGCAATGTATAGTTTTTTAAGGAATATACTTTGAAATAGTTTTATAACTTTTGTTGTCATTCATTGTCTTGAATCAAAATAAAATAAGGCATATAACATTTTGTTTAATGTTATCATTTGCTTGACGTGTGACAGATTTCATTCAAAGGAAACTGTTCAACATAACCAACCCATCTCATAGTATCTCGGTCTATTGCATTGAGGCATGGCTGAGGGGAGATAGTCTGAATGAACTGTTTGCCTCTGAATACACAAGTTATTTTTGAACAAAAATCATCTAAAACTTTATCCGATCTGTTACTTTAGATCTGTATTCTTTATATTTTGTTATAGGTGCTTGATGACAAAAACCATAGAGTATCGTCAAAATGCACTCTCAATTACCTGGTCATTAAACGTAACCAATATATTAACATGATGAAGTTCAATTAAAGGGTGAATACATAAACCTACATATTATGATACAAAAATAATGAAATATGAAGCGAGATGATAATCTCATGTTATTGCTCTGGATTAAACCAAGAGATTATAACACACTTGAATGGAGGAGATGTATTTTTTGCATTCTTCTTTTTGGGGTCATATTTCTATAATCAATTAATCATAGTAGAACTAAGGGGATTGAATTGTTTAATCCTAATCACCTGCTATTAAAGGCTTAACAGTACTATAGTTGAAGAGTAGTCACCGTCAATTGGTGATATGACGGTCGGAAATGCAACTTTTACTGCCGACGCGTAGCGGAGACAGTAAAAATAACATTTACCACCGTCAAGCAAAATTACGGTGGCAACTATTAAACTACAGTACTGTGATACCGATTATAATGCACTACAAAAAGAACTATTACCTTAGAGTTTGAAAAAATGAATAAATTTGAAATAAAATAAAATTCCACGAACATATCGTAAATCATTTTTGCGCTTCTAAGTGTTAGACGTCATTGCTAAACATGACGATATACAAATGAAAACTTCCATACTGAAGATAATTTTGTTATTTCTACGATATAAATTTCGATACAACAGATTAAAACGGCGAATTTTAGGTAGACTTTATTTCATTTTCGATAATACTGTAGTAATTGGCAAAATTTAGACTTGGACGAAACTTCATTGACGTCATTATATATATTGTAGTAAACGCATGTGTACCGAAAGCGCAGAAACTATAAAATATACTGCTCAGTAGCGGTCCCAAATGTATTTCAGAATTCTGCCTTTAATGTGGTATAACGTCTTATGAATTCATACTCACGTCAACAGAAATTTTCTTTCTCGTCTTATCTTTTCCATGGACCGACTTATGATCCTCTGTTAATGGTAATGATTTTGGAATGGCAGGCTGTGATATTGTTCTCTGTAAAAACTTATTAAGTAAGAAACTAGTTAAAAACATTTACCTTTCAAACTTCACATCTCATTCGTATTCATATTTAGATTTTTAATGGTCTAAAAGAGGATGAAGAGTGATTGATTGACTTAAACGATATATTTATATTAAAGTAAAAAAGAAAGATAAATGAGTTAATGCCGAACGAAAAGATATATAATCTAGTTGATCTAATAAATATTTAGGATGATATAAGAGTGTTTTAATTCATATATGAAAAGAATGACCAACGCAGATACAAATGTCTTTTTTTAGGGAGGGATACATAGTATTTTGTTTCACATTCCTATGTGATTGAACTGTATCATTCATCTTGTCGACTTGTTCCTTTTATTCATTTGATTTCTATACTACATGTACTACATCAACTTCTTATTAGGATGAAAAAGAAGTAAGCAATATCTATTCACTTCACTCTCCGCTATACATAGCTGGTGTTCTCTCACTAGAAAATCAAATTTAGTGACAATGTTTGTCGCATCTACCCCACCAAACTTCACTTAATGGATACAACAGATACCATCAATTCTGCCTCATACCTTGGCTTACATCATGAAATTCACAATGAAAGCTGATTTGCAGCAAACATTAACGACAAAAGAGATGTTTTCCTCATTCCAACTAATATGTACAAATTCCATTTCTATGTAGCAACTATCCTTCAGTTGAAACGGTTATTTACGGCATGTTGTTCCTATCATGATTGCCTTCATATAGCGTTTTTGTGCAAAATGAAGCATTGATACCAAAAGTTTGAATTGCTAAATCGGAAATTATCCTTTCAAACGTTTTGTTGACCTACATTGGGTATCCATTATTCACAGATACTAACGGATATGGTTCAGTTTTCAAACTTTTACCCGCATGTGATCTAGACTTACCACTGGGTTTGTACTCACTGTAGTTGTATGACACTTGTACATGTTGTACGACAATCGTAAAGAAATTCATTATATCGATAACAACGTCGAATAACACAAACCAACATACATTGTAATAGTATAAAAGTGTCAAGAATTCGGAAACACCAGTCAAAATTGTAATAGTATTTTAATCACTTTAACACAATAACTATTTGTACCAAGAGAAAATAGCTTGAAAGCACTCCGAAACAAAAAAACATATGCACAATTTATAAAATTTACCATAACACATAACAATATGGCGGCCATACCTATGCAGAAAGTGTACAACCAAAATTCGACTACCAAGAAACGGTTAAAATGTACTAGGACAAATAAAAGGAATATAAAATGACGAAATTAAAATGATAGACAACGTCAGTACCTATAATCTTTACTTTTATTTTTAAAAAGGTTTAAAAAGTGTTTGCTATGACTATCAATTATTACTTCTGTTCTTGTACTATGAACAACAAAATAATTTATTTTGTTAAATGTATTATAAATCATTTGCATTCGACTTTACATTCATAGATCTGTTCAAGAAGATACTTATTGACTTACTGAATATAATCCATAATTAAAATTCAAAAAATATTTCTTTGGATATTCGAAATACAGTACGTACTTAAATTGTGTTCAAACTATTTGGTTGACTGATTCAATCGACAAAAATTCATTCAGGTGAGGAAAAAACGATCAATACATTCTAAATATATACAAGTGTGGACACAAATCAGTCTGGATTGACTGTTTGGATGTTTGACAGTGTCTTCTGACAAGAACAGTTGTCTATGTACTTTTTCAATATACTTAAATGTTAAAATGTGTACCTAAGTGGCAGCTATCCTGAATATAAGACATATCACAAAACATAATTAGTGTTGTTTAGGCAATATATATATTGTTTAATTTATGTTCCATTGTGGTGATAATTTCTATCTAGTAGGTGTATCTCGTAATTAAATCGCTTGACAATTGGAACAATATATCTACTCGACTTGAAACCTGTATGGCGGACATAAGCCCTTAGATGTGTTCAAATAAGCTTAAATTAAACGAAGATCAAACCGAGCTGAAAACAATATGCTTTATAGTCAAACCAACAGTAAGAACAAAAACATACGGAGAGAAACGGTTTGATAGAGCTGCCGCTGTTTTATGGAATGACTTACCGAAAGAACTGCGTAACACGGAAACTGTGAATGCTTTCAAGAAAAACATTAAAACTCATCTATTCAGACAGGCTTTTTCACATGATTAATAATCGAACAGTATTATACTTTTATTCGATCTCCGTATATATTTCAATGTATCATACTTTTTTATTTCCTTTACTCTATTTATTTTTTAGTCATTTCTCATACTAACTTATTTTCTTATTGCATTTTATTCCCTTTACTCTTTTTATCTTTTAGACAAAGAGCTATTACTCCAATTTTTAAATTGAAGCTCTTCTGTTGATTTTCTTTTAATAATTTTCAAAATTTATCTATATTTTATAAATTATTTTTGATAAATATTTTTTAATCTTCATCTATTGAGATGTATTTTTTGCGGTCCCTATTTTGATTCTAATTAACCATTGACACATAGATTTTTTTGATTTTTTTTTTTTTGACTTTTTTTATATATATATATATATGCCCTTGTGTCATTTTTTTTTGTATGCATTGTTAAGCATGTTAAGCGCTTAGAGTAAATGTTTAATTAGATGAATACTATATAAGCACTGTAAATAATAAAAATAACAATAATAATAATAATAATATCTTGTGTTTGTCCACAAAAAGCTGAAAACTAGTTAAGGAAATCCCAGTGTCATTTTTGCAAGATTCTATTTTTGATGTTCTGAGTAATGAGAAACCTGGTATAACGCGTGTGGATAGATCAGAAAAGAAATGACACTTCTTTATTTAAATATGTTTTCTTCCAAGACCTGTCAAATTCTGGTTGAATATTTTGAAAAGAACATGTAACCTGAGTGAAATAACACCTTAATTAATCAACCCAGCTAATTTGTTTATAATTCTGAATTTATAGCCTCGGTCACACCTTACAGGATAGCTCGAACGGACGCCTAACGGATAACTATTTGTATTCGGTCAGTACATCAACGGACTCCCAACGGATAACAATTTTGTCAACGGACAACATCTATTTTCATCCGTTAGGAGTCCGTTCGTGCCGCTATCCGGTAAGGTGTGACCGAGGCTTTAAAAAATAGATTTTGCCAAATGTGTACAAACGAAGTGGTGAAAAAGAAGAAATTACCAAGTTAAGAAATCCTTCAATTTTAACCATTTCTATTCTTTAAAGATGGTACCGCTACTGAAACGATTTTCTTATAAAGAATGCTTTAATTCTTGTTTTGGTGTCATCAAATAGCAAACAAAAACAAGAGTTTGGGTTACTTTTCAAAACTGTGCACTTGTTACCAGACATTATTTAAGTAAATTGACATATTACGTACTGGTTGGCAGATATTCAACTGTTTTAATTTTATTATTCCAAATATTTTTAAACTATGATTGTGTGGCATCAGATATCAAAAACTGTTATACAAGGTATGCAACTCCTGATGCAGTTAAGTATCTTTTTAAAGAAAAAATCTGGGCAAGATGGAAGACAGAATACATAGCCTCTTAGACAAAAGTGGCATAATGCTCGCCTTAATATGAAAAAAGGCTATATTGTTCTCGTTAATATTATTGACCTTTCCTGCAATCAGTGGCTGCTAGGTAAAGTGGTTGAGGTGAACACAGACGATGAAGGACTTGTCAGTAGAGTAACATTGAAAATTGGAAATTGTTCTTAAAACGAAGTATGCATAAACTAGTCTGGCTTGTAGAACGTGTTGAAAATTAATCTGAGCTTATTTGCCCAAGATTGTATGTACCATGTCATTTTTAAAAGACTTCCTTTTCTAAGAGCATTGGTAAATGAGAGTAATAGTTTTGGATTTTGTATTTGTACAGACATTTGCATTTTTTTCCATACATTTATTTTATTCAAAACACTACATTTTTTGTAAAAATCAATTTTTATTTTTGGGGTAGTGTAAGTGTCAGTGTTTTAGAACGAAAGATATTTGGCCCTAAATGCAGTTATTTTTGTTTAAATGGTTTCTTTCTCCCACTCTTATTAAGAACGAACATGTGAACGATTGTTTTTGATGTTTCAACTAAACGAATACCGATTAGCATCTTGGTAAGAACTATATATCACTCCTGATATTTCATTTTTGTAAGTGTTTATTTTAGTATACATTTTATAGATTATTTTTAGACTATCTACATGTATGCGAGTTATGAGTAATTTTGCCTTTTTCAGGTTCCTTTTCATGAAACTTTGGTTTGTATTGAACCCCTGTTTAAAAATGGATTATCTCCATTTACCCGCACATTTTATGGTCAGAGTTATTTTTCTTCAACCATCGTAAATTGTAAAATTCTGTGTTTGAAAGAGTTAAATGATTTTTGTCGACACTTTTAACATTTTAAGGTTTTAAGATAAAAACACTTAGTTAATTCATGATTTAGTACAAATTAGCTTGAATATTTTTATCGAGCACACATGGAAGTTCTATGATTATTATAGAGAAATATTAGATATTTGTGGACATAGGCTTTATTGCAATTTCTTGGAATAATGTGTAGAAAAGGTTACTTAGCAAAGTGTATCGATGTATAACCTTGGCTTTTCACTCTCAAACTTAATATTATTATATAAGATTAAGATATTCAGTTTGTTAGGGAGTAGGTTTAAAAATAAATATCATTAAACTCTGTCCTACTATTCTTTATTTCTAAAATAATCAATGACCAAAGCAATGAAATTACTCATTTAGTCAGTCCTGGTTACATACTTTATCAATCAAAACTAAATATTTCATTAAAAAAGAATTCAATTCAATTAATGAAATATAACAGGAAATTTCTTCAAGGAAGTAGGAAATGAACTAATGAGCTTGTTGTTCGGTGTGAGCCAAAATTCCGTGTTGAGGACCGTACTTTGACCTATAATTCGTTTTACACTTTGTGACTGGGATGGAGAGTTGTCGCTTTGACATTCATACAATATCTATATGTTAAGCGCATACAGTATTATGTTTTTTTTTTTTTTTTTTTTGATAGGCACTATATAAAAGCTATGTAATAAAATAAATAATATTCTTATTTTTATAAACATTTTTAACAACATATTGTATCCATATAGCAGACCATTCTAGAACAATTTGTCAGGTTATATATTCATATACTAATATATAACTGATTATCAAATTATTGTTATATCGGCCCTGGTACCATCTTGAGCTTATTAAGGAGGGCTAGAAGAACCAACCAAAGGGCTTAATCGCCTCGGCTTATTAAGGCGGGTTAGTAGTACCAGCCAGAGGGTTTAATCTATTGGGCATAATATGGAGGGCTAGTCGTACCAGCAAGAGGGTTTAAACTCTTTGGGCTTATTAAGGAGGGCAAGTAGTACCAGCCAGATGGCGTAATCTCCTGGGCGTATTAAGGAGGGCTAGTAGTCCAGGAAAGAGGGCTTAATATATTGGGTTTATTCAGGCGAGTTAGAAGTACCAGCCGGAGGGCTTAATCTGTTGGGCATAATAAGGAGGGCTAGAAGTACCAGCAAGAGTGTCCAATCTCCTGGGCTTATTAAGGTGGGGTAGTACATTGTCGTACTAGCCGTAGGACATAATCTCCTGGGCTTATTAAGGAGGGCTAGTAGTACCAGCAGAGGGCTTAATCTACTGATTTTTTTTAGATGGAGGCTTGATACGGGACAATAGGATCCTTAATTGTTATGATGTGCCAATCACATATATTGGATTTACCTCCAAGAATAGACAGAGGTTTTTTATTTCTCGTTGTTCGGATATTTTATAAAATTGATATACACGGATGTTAGTAATATTGTCATACTATATTAGTGTTTAATACGATGCGGTGTAATAGACTGAATTTGAGTTAAAAGTATCTAAGAATGCTTGTGAAAAATACGACCTCATTGAATCTCGGTGGTTAATTAGATGACGTCTAGACAAAAATACACACGAAATATGTAAATATTTTATGAAGTCCATGCATTGTTTATTGTTTATTTGAGCCTTTTTGCAATATGGATATACGTTTTAGTATGTTATAAATCAAATATCAGGATTTGAGTCAAATCGATGATCTTGAATTTGACATTTAATGCCCCTTTAAGTCAAAGTATTATTACCCTAAATAACCCCCTTGGCTAAAAGTCTGGATATATCAGCCTGTCTCACTAAGATCATAACATGCAATTAAAAAGGATGATCAACTTTGAGTGAATCTTGCGAATTAAGGTGATAATGGCAATTATTAACTAGTACGAATTAATGTATCTAAACTTAAATTTTCTATAACAATTTTTCTTAGAAATTAACATTATAAAATAAATTTAATTTTCAGTGAATGAAATGTACAAGGAAATTTTTAAAAGGAAGTAGGGAATAAACCTAATATTTTAGATTTATACTCATCAATCTAGGTTAGCATTCAGTAACTTTACATTATGTTTAACATAAACCTGATTATCAAATTACATTTTCTCCACCTGTCCTAGTACCAGCTAGAGGGCTTAATCTCCTGGGATCATTAAGATAGAGGGTTTGGATCTGGTAACAGCCAGAGGGCTTAATCTCTTCGGCCCATAAAGATGTAGGGCTTCTGGTAAAAGACAAAAGGCAAATCTCCTGGGTTCATTAAAATTAATGTCTCCTGGTTCAAGCCAGAGGGCTTAATCTCCTTAGCTAATTAAGATGGAGGGATCCTAGTTCCAGCTAGAGGGCTTAATCGCCTGGGTTTATTAAGGTGGGGGCTTCTAGTACAAGCTAGAGGGCTCATCTACACGGTTCATTAAGATGGAAATCTCCTGATACCAGTAACAGGGCTTATCTCCTGGGCTTGATAAGATGGAAAGCTCCTGGTAGCAGCAAGAGTGTTTAATATCCTAGGATCATTAAGATAGACGGCTCCTAGTACCAGCCAGACACCATAATCTCCTGTGCTCATTAAAATGGAGGGCTTATATCTGGAACCTGCCAAAGGATTTTTTTTAAAAACATTATATATTTATTCACCAAATATGCTTGTAACATTGATACACTAAGAAACCAAGCTTTTCTTGATGCATTCTGTTATATTCCACCGATTACCCAGGTTAGTAATCAGCTGGTGGTATATATATATAGTTTATAATAATTTGTATGAATTTCTTGAAATACAATTGTACAACATTTTAATACCTTATGTTTTGTTTTTTCAATCGTCTTAACTTCTGCCAAAGGTCTTTATCCCCTGGACTCATTGAGATAAAGGGCACCTCGTACCAGCAAGAGCTGCATCTCATAAGCTTATCAAGATGAAGGGCTCCTAGTACCACCTATAGGGCTAAATCTACTGGGATTATCACGGTGGGGGATCCTATTACCTTGGCTCATTAAGATGTAAATCTTCTGATACAAGCCAGGGGACTTAATCTCCTGTGATCATTGAGATGAAGGACTCCTAGTACCAGCCAGAGGTATTGATATACTGTGCTTATTACGCAGGAAGTCCCCTGGTACCATCTAGAGGGCTTAATATCCTGGGTTTATTAAGGAGGGTTAATGGGACCAGCCTGAGGCCTTAATTTTACTTGCTCATTAAGAAGGCTAGTAGTATCAGCAAGAGGGCTTTTTTCCAGGGTTTAATAAGATGAAGAGCTCTTGTTACCAGCTAGAGGGGTTAATTTATTTGGCTCATTAAGATTGGGGCTCCTGGTACCAGCCGGAGGGCTTAATCTCATTTAGAAGGCTAGTAGTATCAACCAGATGTCTTAATCTTCTGGGCTTAGTCAGATAAATGGCTCATTCATAAGGTAACATTGGAAACTACGTATAAACACTGTAAACGTTTGATAAATGTGTTAATATTTTTTGCACACTACAAATTTGCTAGAAATTTTTAAATTGTAAGTGCTTTGTGATGAATGAATGAAAGGAAATAAATACTTACATTTATTTCAGTGGGTTTGTATTACCATTATCTTTAGTCAATCTCAGTTGGTTTTTGTTTAAACTTTTCATCAATATTACTCTTTACTTGGAAACTTGAGTTTGTCTGTCTATATGTATATATATACTGTAATTTCGTCGTATAAGAATCATTTTCTATGTGAGAGGTGAAACGATCCTATAGATTAGGTACCAAAAAGAAAACAAGTGAATGGATGTAGTCTAATTAGTAGGTAAGTAAAGTTTATATGTTATGGGTAAATGAATTAAGTGCTGCACTGATACTTGGATGATTTGTTTGAAACAATGCAAAATTCTTCATATTTAAATAATGTTATGCTATTAGGGAAATGATATATAGTTTGATAAACAAACAAAAATAAGAAAAAAGTAGGAAGCTTCCAATAGGCAGTCTAAACTTAAGTCATTAGGACAGACAATATTTTGACTAAACGAAGAAAAACAAAACATAACAGTGATTTATTCAACAATTTATAATGAAGGGGATGGGGCAAGACTCCCAAAACACAAAACCGTTGGTGCACTGTAAAAGTTGTGTAATGACTGTAAAACACAAAAAGGGACCAGAGTGATAATGTGAACATTTTTCGAGATATTTATTAATTATTGACACGAAAGAGGCGGGGATGACCTCCAGTAAAAACCCATGGTTGACTGGAAAGGCGTGGTCATAGGATTAACATGTTTGTAATACAAAGGTTTAGATTTAAACAATTTTAAAGATATCTCTAAATTAACGACCAAAAGTACTGAAAAATTCTTTCTACCACAAAGTAAAAAGTACATGGTTTTCTAGAGGGCATTAAAATGTTCCTTGAAATCATTTATTTGACCTGAAGTGTTTGAGTATCTAAGTATACTTTATCCGGAATGACTACCGTCATCAAATATTCAAAATTATTAGTTCCGCTTTCTTATTCAAATTGTGACAGTGAAAAATGAAAATCAGGCATGATCTCATGTGTTCAGGAAGAGTAAGCATTTCTTTTCTAACTAGTGCCTATGTGGCACCCGTTCTGTTGTCCCTGGACATGCTGGAAGTGATTCTGTTAAATAATGATCAGGTTCAGGTATGACTTTGTCTTCAGTATATGACAAGGGATATACAATACTATAAGAGAATTATAATAGCAAATTAAACTGTGTAGATAAATGGCAAGTGTAATCTTGTATAACTGCATATTACATTCATCAAAAAGTGATACACATAATGTGATTTTTCCAGATGTAGCAAACATTGTTTTGTTATAAACTAGGCCGTTAGTTTTCTTATCTGAATCGTTTCATGTTTATCATATCGGGGCCTTGTGTAGCCAATCATACCATATCTCCTTATTTTCATATTGAATGAACACAACAGAAGTTTCAAATGAATTGCTATACTTGTTTGCACAAAATATAGTCATGTGGTTTGTTCTGCTTAAAATTATCGAAATTAAAATAAAAGAATGTTTTCTGTTCAAGTTTTAAAGGTCTATACATGTTTTAAGAAAGGGAAAACTATCCATTCCTCCATTAAATTATATACATCCTTAAAAAAAGGGGAAACTATCTAGTTCTCCAGTGAGATCTATACATATTTTATAAAGGGGTAACTATCCAGTGCTCCATAAAGGTCAAAACATGTTTAAGAAAGGCAAAAATATAAAGTGCTCAAGAAAAAAAATACATGTTTTACAAGAGAGTCGAAAAATACCAGAGGGAATGTCAAACTCAAAAGTCGAAAACAACCTGTCAAAGCCATGGCTAAAAAAGAAAAGACCAATAAACAAATAAAAGTACAAAAGCACAACGACAACTTTATGAAATGGGAAACTATCCGATGCCTCATCCATGTCTATATTTTTTCATGAAATAGGAACTATCCAATTCGCCAGTAAGATCTATTAACATTTTAAGAAAGAGGAAACTAGCCAGTGCTTTAATTAGGCCTATACATGTTTTAAGAATGCGGAAACTATCCAGTGCTTCAGAAATATCTATACATTTTTAAGAAAGTGTTTTACAAAAGGGGAAACTATATTATGCTTCGTTAAGGTCTAAGCATCTTTTAAGAAAGGGAAAACTATCCAGTGTTCCAGTGAGATCTATATATATTTTAAGAAAGGAGAAAATATCCAGATTCGTTAAGGTCTATACATGATTTAAGACAGAGGAAAGTATCCTGTCCTACAGAAAGGTCTATACATCTGTTGAGAAAGGGAAAGTAGCCAGTGCTCCATTAAGGTCTATATATGTTTTAAGAAAATGGAAACTTGCCAGTGCTCCATAGAGGTCTGTACATGTTTTAATAAAGGGAAACTACCTAGTGCTTCAATAAGGTCTATGCATGTCATAAGAAAGGGGAACTATCCAGTGTTCGATAAAGGTCTATAAATATTTGAAGAAAGGGGAAACTGTCCAGTGCTCAATAAAGGTCTACACATGTTTAAGGAAAGGAACACTATCCACTGCATCCAGAAAGGTCTATATAGATTTGAAGAATAGGGAAATCATCCTTAGTTCCAGAAAATAATATATATATTTTAAGAAAACATTATCAATCTGATGCTCCAGAAAGGTCTAGACATGTTTTAAGCAAGGTAAACTATCAAGTGATCGAGACAGGTCTATACATCGTTTATGAAAGGGTAAACTATCACATGCTTCCGAATACTATCCCGTGCTCTAGAAAGGTCTAAACATGTTTTAAGAAAGGGAACATATCCGCTGTATCTGAAAGGTCTATACATGTTTAAGGGCAAACTGTCTGACGTTCAAGAAAGATCGGTGTCTCCTGCTGTAACAAGCCATGCTACCTTAATATGCATCTCCTCTTTCTTTAGAGGAAGAAAAACCTAAGAAAAGAAGACATTTTACAAATTTGAAGTGACCGATCTATCTCTATTATAGTTATATTAGATATTTAATTTCAAGGTACATTTAATGTCAGAGATTTTATACTTGTATTTTTGATAGTTTCATAGAGTTCTGCTTGCGTAATGTCCAGTGGCATTCATATATATATATATATCGCATGCATATTCAGAATGACTAACAATTTTTAGGTGAAGGGTAAGATGTAAACAGGGTGTAATCTTTGGGCCTTTGTTCTGATGCCAAAATATAAATATTACTGGTACATTATTTATGAATATAAATTATGAATTCAAATAAAAAGATCAGAGTTCCAACGTCTCCAACGTTACACATATTTTATTTGGCTAAGGGCAATAACTGAAATACAAATTGTGTTTGTTTTCTTTTCAATATCTTAGAGAAATGTAAGCTTGAAAGACCTTACCATGCAGTTCTCCATATTATTAATATTTCCAAGAGCCATAACTCTTTTAAAAATAGTTGATCGATTCTAATTTACGAACTTGTTCGATACACTGCACACATAAATATTCAATATAAATTGCACTAAAACTTGACAAGAATTGTACACGTGAGTTTGCTTACAATGCAATTTTCCATATAAGTAATATTGCCAAGGGGCATATCCCTTTCAAAATTTGTAGATTAGCACTGATTTTTTAACTTGTCCGAGACATTGCTGATATATACCTTTAATATAAATTCCTTAAAATCTTGAAAGAGTTGAGCATGTGAAAGCGCTTAAAGGGAAATTGTCTATAGAATTTACCTCTAAGGGACATAACAATGTTCAATGCTGAATTTCGATCTTGTCCCAGACATTGCTGATTTGTAGTTTCAAAATAAATCTCAAAACAGTCTTGAAAAAATGTAGTCTCGAGAGCGCTTTAAATACAAGTTTCCATATAATTAATATTTCAAAGGGGCATAATTCTTTAAAATAGTTGATCGGCACTGATTTTTTAACCTGTCTGAAATATTGCTAAAATAAAACTTTGATATAAATTTGATAAAAATCTGGCAAGAATTGTACACTTGAGAGCACTTACAATGCAAGGAGACATTATTATTTTGAAAATAGTAGATTGGTACAGACTTTTAATCCTCTCCTAAACATTACTTATATAAATGTTATACATAAATTTCATACAAATCTAGCAAGAATTGTACAATTGAGAGCGCTTACAACACCGGACGAACGAACAGATGGAAGGATGGACGAACGCCCGCTTTTCTATCTCCCATGCAACGCGGTGCACGGGGGACAAAAGTGAGAGAAAAAAATCTAAGTATACATGTACCTTCAAGATGTGTTTGAGAAACTAGGTTATCTTATTGCATTAGTAAAGGAAAACATGTCCCCGTTCATACGTCTGTTAAATTTATCACTATTTAATGAAAAAGTTATGAATATCCCTGTATGTAGAAACTCCTTGAACTCAACTAAAGTACACATCTCTTATAAAATATTTCCTCATTTCAATTAATTCTAAATATATATTTCTATGGAAAATCTCATATTCAAAAATTAATCGAATATACAACAAGGAAAAGTTATTTGCTATGACAATAAAACTATATATATAGTAATTTCCTATGCTATAGGCATAACCTTACACTTGAAACTGTGCCATATACAGCAGATGTGTTGAAATTAAAAAAAACTATGTCAGTCTTTGCATTATTTATAAACCAAAACTGTCAACCCCACATCAGGCGGTGGAGTATTTGATAATACGAAACAACATGTGTCAGTAAGAAAAGATATGATAATTATTCGAAACTGCACAAGGCTCTGTTATATCAATTCATTATTCAATTCAATTCAATTCAAATCTTTATTGCCATAAAACTACATATTTATAGTGTGTGACACAACATAACAAAATGAAAATAAAAAATAACAACAAGATCATTAATATACACAATAAAAGTAAATATTTTAAGAGTCCCTGTCCTCAGTTCAATAGACTGTTTTAAAAAGGATCCTAGCTTATTTACGTGAATGTGTGAAATTGGGTTGAGTATATATGTTTATAAATAGTGAGTTTGCTGTTATCCTTTATATCTGATAGTTTGTCATTTACTAGTTTTTCATAAAAATGCTTCAATTTTAATTTTATTTGTTCTCTTATATTTTTAGTTATCTTTTGTGAGGAATATGTTTTCATAGTGTCCAAATCCATACCAGTTTCTCCTACTATATGTTTTATATATGAGAACCAAGAATAAATTCCTGCCGAGTCTAAGTTTTGAGACAAAATAAAGGATACTTTTAAAAGAGAATTAATGTCATCAGAATATAATCTAATAAGATACAATATAGATTGAAATTTAATATTAAGTTCCAGAGGAAGTCTCCCCAGATCAGCTCTTGCACCTTAATTTGATGAAGTTTTCCTTATACCAAGTGTATATTTACAAAACTGAAGGTGTAACTTCTCTATAGGTGTTTTATCAATGGAATAAAAGGGGTGCAATTGTTTTCCAGAGTTATTTGCTCATTTTGGCCTTAAAATATGTTATATAGGAGTCTAGAAATGTAACTTTTGAACTATATAAAGCTATAGGTTTAACTAATGAATCAAAGAGATTATTTGCAACTTTAACCGGTATATGACAACTGCCAGCTCAAGTTAGCTTCACAATTTTCATTTCTTTTATAGAGACACCTGTTTGAATCTTAGATTATTCGTAAAGTAGACACATATTTTGTTTATTTT
The DNA here is from genome assembly GCA_019925275.1 of Mytilus edulis. Classification (NCBI taxonomy): domain Eukaryota; kingdom Metazoa; phylum Mollusca; class Bivalvia; order Mytilida; family Mytilidae; genus Mytilus; species Mytilus edulis. Next base: position 50,203,855 of record CM034362.1, read on the forward strand.
AAAGGAAAATCTAAAGAAAATCAACAATAACTATTACAAGGAAACAACAATATCTAGTTATACAATACCACCCAGCAATTAATACAAGGATAGGGGGATTATTTACACAATTATACAGTATCATTCAGAAACCATTAAAAGGAAAATAATTTAGAAATTAAAACGAAATCAACTAGAAACTATCACACGGATAAGCAGAGAATATTTCAACAGTAAGACGCATCATTAAGAAGCTCTACAAAATCAAAGACAATGTTGCACAGTAAACAAGAATCATTGCATTTCTATAAATATCTGTGTCAGAAGATTGGGTCAAAGGAAGTAGTAGCAGCTAGACGACTGACATTTTTAAGTAAAGACTTGGCTAGCCTCAAATTGCTTTCTTCAATATACAGTGGAAGTATGGCGGAAGGACTAAATCTTAAAGGTAGTGATTATGATATAATGTTCATCGATCCTAATTATGCAGTATACGAATCAAATAAAAATGTTGTCGTTCAGAAATTTGGATCAGTATTAGTCATAGATACTGATGACACACAGCCTGGTTTTACATATCTGCGCTTTTGCGACAACGGTGTTGGTATGTCATATCTTACTAGACAAACTCTCCAACAACACAAAGGAAAGAACTTACTTTCAAATGAGCTTTTCAAATCACAAAGATCGAGTATTAGTAAGGTTTTTAATCCGTACATAACAGATAAAATACATGGTCCTTGTATATCAGACCTACACGGTACGTTTGATTTTGCATTTTGCCTTAAAGCTGATCAGTGGATAGCTCAAGCGAAACCATGGATCACTAGATCACGATCAATGTGGCTTCCACCTAAAGTTATTTCCAAAATTACTTCATGGGGTGTTTTATTTGTTCCGATCGGCTACAAGGGATCTATAAATGAGAATCTTCAGTGGCGAATATCATTTTCTACAGCGGAAAAAATACTTATATATTCTTTTAGTCATACTCAGTTACTATGTTATGCTTTATTAAAAATATTTTTGAAAGAAATAGTAAACAGAAATGAAGAATTAAAAGATTTACTGTGTTCATACTTTTTGAAGACCCTAATGTTTTGGATATCAGAAGAAACTGAAACTTCAGTCTGGAGGCCAGATAACATTATACCATGTTTCAATGCCTGTTTACAACGTTTACTGTACTGTTTAGAATATTCAACATTGTTACATTATTTTATTCCTGAAATGAACTTGTTCTATTTACGGTTTAACAAAAAACACATAAACATCATTAAGAATTCACTTCAATCAGGAATTCAGGTTTTCTCATCATCTCAAACTTTGCATGATTACAGAAGATTTCCTTGTGAAATTACAAGATCAGTGTGTGTTATTACTTCATTGATGAAAACAATAATAGAGCAAGATTACTGTCCACAGTCACCTCATTTTAACCACTTACGCGTATTTAGCACATTGTTACATCATTGTAAAACAGAATTATCTAGATGTGTCTTTAAACTGTCAACTGCAACTGCATATCAAACAATACCTTTGGCATTACCACAAGTGAAGAATCCAACCAATAAACAACGATACATAACCTACAAACATGAGCTTAGCCAGTTGTTGGTTGGTGTACATTCAGATGCAACATCAGGGTGGCTGCTAGTGGCTTCTTTCTTCTATGTTCACAAAAATTACTTAATATCAATAGATATAATAAATTACGCTTTGTATGACTGTGCAGATGAATCATCTTTGTCAAAGATAACAATGAAACAGGCACAAAAACTGAAACTTAGATCACTGTTGAAGACATTACCATCTCCATGTGTCTCATTTTACAAGTTTGGCCTCAATTCATCAGTCACTCCAATTGAACTAAAGTCTTATAAATCCAGGGAATATATTTTATCAATTAAATGCATGACATTTGCACATTTCCTCCGTTTTCTGTGCTGTTACCATCTCCAGGACTTTGAATCATGTGGTTATTGTATATATCAGTTGTCAAAGTCAGTTAATGAACATCGTCCATCAGAAAAAGAAGAGTATCATATTAAAAAAAACAATTTTATTGCACTGGGAATTGCTTTTCAGATGTTAGGTGACAGAGATAGAGCAAGAGAATATTTTAATCTTGCTGCACAGAAAGAAAAGTTTAACCACAAAAGTGCTGCACTCTGACTATGTCAACCCCGCTAGTGTCCTGAATCTTTGGAATACACAGTATATCTTAGTAAATTGAATATAGTCCAATTCCTTTTGAACATTTTCGTATCAATACGATCGCATTGGCATTGTCAAACAAGCTTTTTATGCTTCATAATAAAATTTGTTATCTTAATGACTTAAAATTATGTTTACTAAAATATTATTAATGACAAGGACACTAAGTTCTTCCCTTGAATCACACAATATGCTAAAAGGAGTGTAAACTGCATTTCGACTACAATATTAACTTGATTGTATTCATGTATGGTTCTATTTAAGTCTAATCAATCTTCAACTGATAAAAGGTTTTTGAGGACAAGTTTTTTTTAAGTGATGTTTATGTGGAATGTGAGCTTAGACTTCCAAGGATTTTTGCCTACAGTATCACTGAAAAGACATTAATTGTCAAAATACACATCTAGTTCAGCAAAATTGGTCCTGCGTATATCATTAATGCTGTAACGACAGAAACGTGTAGGATATATGCTTGTGCATCTTCTGTAGAACATATAAATGCAGTACATGCCTTACAAACTTAAATTAAATGTACATATTATATAATTGTATAAAAGAGGAGGTATAATAAGAACCATTATCTGGCCCTAGAAATTATAAAAATGTAAAACTGTGTCAAGCCTTTAAACATCTTGTTAATTGCGCTAATAAATGAACATGTCAACAACATCAGGACACTCTAGGCAGATCATCTGATGTCATACATATGTCGAAATTGACATATTTGATCTAAAATTGCAAATTTACAAACAGTTTTTGAACAAATTAGATTAAAGCAAAGGTTTACTGATGTCTGACAAAATAATGTCTTATAAATGTCCAAAAATCATGTTCTTATTTCTTGATTCTCGAATTGAAGAGACCAAATAACTGGCCTGACCATGTCTCCTCCTTATCATTTTTTTGTTGTGTTATATCTTAAGTTGTTATAATTCAGTAACCATGTATATTATTGTATATTTTTAATGTCAATAAATCATTTCACTTCATAGCATTTTCACTTTGCCTTGATAAAACTGATTAACTATTTAATAAGAAAGTTCTGCTTAATCAATTGATAGAACTGGCATCATATTTTAAAGGAGTAACATGACGCGTGTCAAATGTGTTGCAGGATTTGCCAAAATCTTCCTAAGATCACCCCCGGTTTTTGTTGGGTTGGGTTCGTGTTGCTCAGTCTTTAATTTTCTATGACTGTTGTTTGTCTTTGGACGTTTTTCGTTTTTGCCCCTTGAAAAAAAAATAGTATGATTTGTCTGTTAAACATCGTCCTGTCAGATGTTCATAAGATATAATACTGTAGATATAGTTATTGATATTTTTGAATTTTGGCCTACATATTTTAATTTGGTTTTCATAGATGTTTGGGCACAAAACTTAAAAAAACGTCCCGAACTAGCCTAATTTTCAGTGCTTGTCATTAATATTTGAAAATGAAACAAGGTTTTTCCAAAACAGATATTATTGTATAGGATATCCTATATCTTATACATAGATGTTAATGGGGGTAAAATAACTATTTGGTCACGACCTTGATTCTCATCAATTTTTTTCAAAAACTAGGTGTGAATTAGCCATTTTCGAATATTTCATTTTCAACATGTTACAAAACTAAAACTGTTATCTCTGTACAACAAAGTCCAGGTTATATATTCCTATTGATTTATCTTTAAAACTAACATTTTGAAATATTGGCCATTATGAAACCCCCTCCGTTGAAAGACAAGATATCACACACTGAAATGTTTCTTCTGCTTTACTGATCATTGATGGCTTTATATTAAAAGTCTTTCGAAAAAAGCTTAACTACAAATATCACAAAAAGAAATCGTTATCAATGATCCAAATAAATGAGATCAAGGTCAGAGGTACCCTATCAGACAAACACTTACAATAAATCGATACAGCAACAACAAAATAAACCTATTTCTTACAAAAGTCCTTACCACAAACAATTGCAATTGATAACTCCCAGAAGACATGTACAACTTCCAATTATTCCATACACCAAAAATATTTTGCCTATTGATAAATGGTATTTGATAAACAAACTTAACCAGGAAAACTTAACATTTAACCAATGAACCACGAAAATGAGATCAAGGCAACATGGTAACTACCAGACGGAGGACATGAACACCTTAAAATCCTTCTATACACATACTATGGTTGTCCTATTGTTTCTAGTATCTGAGAAAGATACCAAAACACTAAAGCTTAACATTGACCAATGAACCATGAGAATGAGGCCAAGGTAATATGATACCTAACAGACAGACATGCACACATTATAGGCATTTCATTCACCAAATACAGTTAACCTATTGATTGTAGTAGATTAGAAACACACCAAAACATAAAAAAGTAACATCGACCAATGAACCATGAGAATAAGGTCAAGGTGATATGATACTTACCAGACAGACATGCACACCTTATAACTTGACTTACATCTAGAAATTGACAATGAGGGTCGATTGAAAACAAAACTTTACGACAAAAGAGATAATTTCAGCTTTCCATTTCTAAGTAGCAACTTTCCAGCAGCACCTGCATACGGGTTATATATCTCCCAACTGACACGATATTCCCGTGCTTGTATTTCCATAATGGTTTTCTTGACAAAGGGTTGCTGCTCACAAGAAAGCTATTAAACCAAAAGGTTCAACTGGTGAAGTTGTACTTATCCCTTCGCAACTTTTACGGACGCCATCACGAGTTGGTTGACAGTTATGGAATAACCGTTTCACAGATGATATCGGACATGTTCCTTACGTTGTAACTACAATCCCCTTTTTTTCATGAGTGTGACCTACTAAACCAGACTATTTACCAGATTTGCTATAAAATGAGCAACACGACGGGTGTCACATATAGAGCAGGATTTGTCTACCCTGTCGAGAAGAAAATAAAAAGTGAACATATGAACTTTAACGCAAGAAAGAAAGAATAGGGAGTTCCTGTTCCACTAGAAGCACCTGTCATGGTAATCTATTGTACAGATTTTTAATAATACGTCGTGTACAAGTATCACGTGTATTTACACTCTATTATCAAATGTATTCTTGCACATTAATAAATTGATTGGTTTTTGGTTGTCAGTTATTTACTTTTTGATCGAAATCCTTCGGTTTTTTCTAAATGCTTGTTAATAGTGTCAATGGCTTCCACTAAAAAGTATAACCATTTAGTTTCGGGAAAATGTTTTCAGTTTGAAATAAGCCCTTTCTGAATGCAGCTTCATTTAGATAGCCCAGTGCCAGTGCTCTTCTACATATCTGAATGCTTGAGAATAAGTGTTTAACATAATACAAGAAAAGGATCGAGGGCCGACTATTTTTTTTAGTTTAACACCCTAACTTGTAACTTGTGTATATTTACATTTAGTTCAATCTATTGTCAAAAATAATACAATTACACATTTCAAAGCTAAATCTTATTAGAAACAGTCAAAGTCATTTCATCCTTCCTGCCTGGTGGAAATAAATAAAACTTTTGATGAGAGGACTATGTAAATGTAGGTTGCGCCTCTGTAAATATACACAATGCAATTTCTCCCAGGAGCTCCTATTACGGCTAAAACTGCACCACTTTTACTATAAAGTTTCGTAAAAAAAGTATATCATAGAATGGAAACACACGAAGACTAGATGCAGAGGTATATATATTACTGACTTATCAGGGTTTTCTGTTGGGTACAAAAAAAAAAGATTCTCACATTTGTCTCAGTCGATCACAAATACTGCAAAATAGGTATTGTAGTTTTAAATAAAAATAACGTTTTATAAATGTTCTGTGTCCGAAAAGATTTTTTGGATTTACCTTCTTCATGAACTCTCAAACTTAACCGTTTGAAAGCAAGGGATGTATACACTGTGACAAACGTTAGGACTATATAAATAAAAGGAATATAAAACGAATAGTCAAATTCATCAGAGATAATATTTGTCTGAGGGATTTCTTAAAAAATCACATTTTTTTGCAATAGAGAAGCTGCATTCTAAATCAGAAACCCTCGAGTTCATTTTAGAACAAACAATGTACCTATACATGCTATATTTATCGTTGAAGTTGGACTTTTACTTTTCCAAGCAAACATTTTGTTGTAAGGAGTCATACAATCTTTTAATCGGTACAATTTATGAAGATGTAAAGCTACCAAAAAATCATCAGTTGCCAAACAGATGATTTTAGAAAAAAAAAACAAATTACTGAAGGAAGTTCTCTACTCAGTTTCAAAATGATAAGCTTTTTATAACACTAGTATATATTGAAAGGGGATTAATAAAGGAGCAAAAATAGAATAAAAGGTCAATGTTCTTGTTTTCCAGATAGAAAGCATTGCAATTTTGGCGGGAAAATATTCTCTCTTGATTTTTTTTACCTTTATCATTGATAAGTTAAAATTCTCAAACACTATTAATGTAAAAGACTTTAACAGATGGCTTATTATTCTGCATGAAGATGATTTATAAAAAGACAAATTGGGGTCAATGGGCAAATTCGTTTAAGGCATTCAATTTGATAAAACCAAAGGATTCCGAAAATCTGACAAAAATTCCAAAACATGACAAGTGAATATCCTTAAAATGTATATGTGTGATTTTTCCTATAATTCTTCTTAATTAACTCCAATAGCTACAACAAACCAAAACCAAAGGATTTTCAAGAGATTTCATTTCAAAAGGAAGAAAATGAATTAAATACTAGACTTATGATACAAAATATGAATGAAAAGAAATAACACAAACTGCAAAACTTTGTAGTGGAATAAAAAGAACATTGTTAAAGAATATTGTGACCTGATGTATAAATGTTAATATACATGACACCATGTTGAGGACTGTATATGTGAACTGAGATGTATTCATCTTCTATACTTTGGAAAAATGAGTAAGGTTTTTGAGTGCTGTGTTTTAAAAGAAATTTAACGTTGAATATCTAGCGGCAGGTGGACTGCCCATGGTCAGCTAGTGGAAATGACTAAATCTACATGAACTTTACTTTGTTCTGGTTTCATACATTTATGACAATGTTTGCAGTCCATATATTAACCAGAAATTATTTCTATAAGGTCATACGATTCCCTCAAATTTTTAATCGTATTCATACAAATGAAGCTACAACTATATAAATCTGCCAGAAAGTGGAACAGGAAACATGGTCAGTGTGTTGGTTATATTTCTCACATGGCCGTATATTTCTTCTGGGTCAGCTTCCATGCGAGATACCATATTGCAACCAAGACAAAGAAATCATGTTAGGTGTATGGGTTATATCTTTGTAATGGCGGCTGATCAAATATTGAAGTCAACTGTAAAAACGGTTATGTCAGAACTAAAAACTGATAAATTATTATAAGTTTATATCTGAATTAATCAAAATATATATTTTGTATATAAACAAAACGCATGCGTTGTCGTGCTTAGCACAATCACATGCAATTCAAAATATTGGATAACAAGAAGACGCTGTCTGAAAGATCTGAAAAGCCCTCTTTATAACTCATCACTGTTGAACATGCTAAGCAAATATGAATCTTTTAACTAGTTTAAGTTCATGCAAACCTCCACCTTTGTTCAACCGAACACTTTTAAGAGATTTGAAGTCTGTTAAATTATAATACTTTCAAGAGTTTCTTTCAACATGTAAACTGTAAATATAAAATTACTACGATAAGACGTCTTTCATAAAGAAAGATATAGAAACTTTGATATGAGTACACAGTAATGCGATATATAAGGTCCAACTTGTTTTTCCCCAAGATCATCTGAACTAGTGTCTATGTTCGTTTATATCTTCGATTTTTTCCACACAATTGTTAACCAAACAAGTAGATCTATCAGTTGATCAGTGTTTACAACTTATATCAATGCATCATTGTATTACATAATAAAAAAGTGACTTCAAAGATCCCGAAACTTTTATTTAACACATTCGACATACAGTTTGGAATTCGATTTGAAAAGATAATGACATATATATGCACGCAATGGAACTGACGAAACTTTAACATAATATAATTCATGAAAAGAAGTTTTTACAAGTTATCGCATGACGGTGAAAGAGCAATAGTTTTATTTAGAATACTTTGTAACCAGGGGCGGACAATATCCTACAAATATGTATTACACTTACTATGATGAGGCATCTTTAATAACAGTAAAATATGGAAACTTTGATATGAGTACACAGCAATGAGATGTATAAGGTCCAACTTGTTTTTTTCCTCAAGACCAACTAAACCAGTGTCCAGGTTCGTACATATCTTAAACTTATTTATTGCACCATTGTATTACATAATAGAAGAAAAAAAAAACTGAATTCATAGATCCCGAAACTTTTATTCAAAACTGCCGTTAACTCTTTGGATCAATTTGTTATAGCATGACTGTTCCTATCTTTTCTATGTTTAATCGTCTGTCAAAATTCCAACAGGTGGCAAATGTCTTATTCCCCATTTTATTTGTTATCACAAAAACATTGACAAAATTCTCTCGTTTCTCTGGAAAAACTGCCATACCATATCCAATACAAAAAAAATTAATGTGTATTAAATAATTGTTCATGCATTATTTATTACGATTGTTGCACAAAGGACAAACATTCTAGATTAAATATTGCGATTTCGGAAATTGCTTAATACAAAAATGCTGAAAATTAATTAGATGTTTTTTTGGCGAAATATATCCGTTTCCGATTTGCCAATGATAAAACACGCCCCGAGGGTATCACCATCACAGTAGTCAAAACTTCGGTGTTGACATAAATATTAATAATGTGGTCATTTTTATAAATTTCCTGTTTACAAAATTTTGATTTTTAAAAAAACTAAGGATTTTCTTATCCCAGGCATAGATTACCTTAGCCGTATTTGGCATAACTTTTGGGAATTTTAGATCCTTAATGCTAGTCAACTTTGTACTTGTTTGGCTTTATAAATATTTTGATATGAGCGTCACTGATGAGTCTTATGTAGACGAAACGCGCGTCAGGCGTAGTAAATTATAATACTGGTACCATTGATAACTATTGCAACAATTTCTGAATTTAAAATAGTTGAACAATAGTCATTAGCCAAAAGAAATCCCCATTTTGATTAGATGAGTTTAGTTGTGCAAGAGTATTATCATTTCTGCTGAAAGTATCAAGGGTCACAAAATGTAAAATTGTACGGTCCATATCCTGTGAAACTTGAGCATAGCTTAGTGTTCAAAGTCTGGTGAACATTTCATGTCATGCTATTCTTGGTATAATGATAATAAACCCAAAAAGAATATACTTAATATGTAATTCTAATATGCTTCTTTCTCCTTGTACCCCCACGTTATATAATTATCGATGTATCTATACCCATTTATTTACTTATTTATAGCTATTATGGACATGTTTTATAACTTTTGAGGAAAAATACAACATGAAAAAAAAGACTGAACAAAGTTTCACAGAAGATTTATCTTAAGAATCTCGATAATACAATTGAAATCGATTTGTTATAGACGTTGATCAATTATGCGAGGATATTTCCTTCGATCACCTTGTGATTATGTTTTTTGGTTCTGATTCCTTCTGCGGGTCCTCAAACGCAGACTAATCAAAGTATATGCATGTGAAGAATTACATTTTTAACAGGCATAATCCTGCTTTATATATGAAAAAGAAATATGGTATGATTGCCAATGAGACAACTCTCAACAAGAGACCAAAATGACACAGAAATTAACAACTACAGGTCACCATACGGTCTTCAACAATAAGCAAAGCCCATACAGCATGGTCAGCTATAAAAGGCCCCGAAATGACAATGTAAAACAATCCAAACGAGAAAACTAACGGCCTTATTCATATACAGACAATGAACGAAAAACAAATATGTAATACGTAAACAAACGACAACCACCGAATAACAGGCTCCTGACTTGGGACAGGCACATACATACATAATGTGGCGGGTATACACATGTTAGCGTGATCCCAACCCTTCCCCTAACCTGGGACAGTGGTATAACAGTTCAACATAAGAACGAACTATAAAAATCAGTTGAAAAGGCTTAACTCATCAGATTGACAAAAGTACAATTGGACGTGGCCGGGTACTTGTACATCCCAACAATAAAAAGACACTAGCATTGACTAGGTACAGATTATGAGTTTTAACATACTGCGTTATCCAGGAGAGAATATTGTTGAAAAACATTCTGTCAATTCATCAATTTTTGTGACTACTAATTGAAGTATGAGTAGGTCTTTTTCTCTTGATTTGAGTACAAATAAACATGATTCAGCACATGGAAACTATTAAACCAATCACCCCTTCGTAAGTTTTACGGACACCATCACGAGTTAGTTGTTTGTTATGGGATATCCGTTTCATAGATGATAACATGTAGGTTCCTACTTTTGTAACTAAAATTCCGTCCCCTTTTTCTGAATGTGACAAACGAATAAGATTATTGTATTTATGTAAAATAAATATGTTCAAGATATACAGTGTTGTTTATATACATGACATATTATTATTACAATAGACTCTCCAAATGTCTCAAAGTAATTTTAATATATGTATCTAAACTAAACCGTATATCTTGAACATATTTATTTACAGTTAGTACAATAGTAAGACTATACAAGGTCTAGCCAGTTTCGTCAGTACTTCAACTTAATTATAAGGTTTGTAATTAGCCAATATTGCGGCGTAGAGAATCAATAAAGAGACACTATCTTTTATAATACCATTGCTATAGTTATCAGTATTAAATCTTTTATAATGATTTCTAATTATTCTAAATAGAGTAATGTATGAATTTAACTTATAAAGCCTAATCCTAGTTAAATGTAAGCAATCATACATCGAGCAATGATGAGCAACTTTGTTATTCGTTGTTTTGGTTCAAAGCGATAAAAAATGAAAAAAATTACAGAGATTGCAATTTAAATTTCTTTGCTTTGTTCAGTTTGTTTCACAAACGTAGTCTCTAGGATAGTCACATTTTGCATCATTCTAGTTGAAATTACATTGCTGGTTCTCCTTATTGTTATCGGGTTGACCTAGTTCCCATCCTTGAAACAAAGTACTGGTAGTCAAATTTACAGTGGCACTAGTATTTTCCCAGATAAACACTCCTTCTGTTGCTAAGTCAGAACCTCCAATCCAGTAATCTTTAGACGGATCTACAGAAAGACACATGATATTCTATTCATAATATTGTCATATCAAAAACGCTTTTCCATAAAAATCATAAATAATATCAGGCTCATGATTTGACAGATGCCCATTTTTTAACCAAAGAATAGCTGTATTTGACCCAAAAATCGGAATTGTGTGTTTTCACTGCTTGTCAACTCATTACTTTATGTGGATTCTCACTTATTTAGCTTTATTGAAGAATTCCTTATGAGTCATTTGTAGACATAACGAGCATTCGGTGTACACTATCGAAACATTGTGTTAGAATTGAGCATTAAAATGATAAAATGAGTTTTAACTTGTAATGGAAAATGACGGAATAAAAAAATTTCTCATTACAAATGTTATCTTTTTAAATGGGTGCATTACAAATTAGGAATTGATTGATATAAATGCTACGGTATTATATGGAATCATTGTATTCCGTTGCATGGCATGTTATATCACGTAATGACGTGACACACATGTTAAATAGTTGTTTTTTTTTTTTTTTAAGATGCATATAAATATGGGTTGGATTTAAAAAGCCATCTGTTTTAATTATCTTCCAAAAACATGAGACATTATGATAAGTATGCGTCAGAAGATTCGGTACCGTTTACAACTAATCGTAGCCATAAACACGTGGTTAAAGACTAATTAAGATGTTGAGATTTGCATTGTGATTACTTTTAAGCAGTTCTATGAATTTCCAAGCTTTTTAATATAATTTATTTTCACCCAAAAATCCTTGTTTAACTACTGGTCTAATGGTCAACGTTTTTCCAAGGTTAATGTGTTTTTTTTCTAAGTTAGCAATGCGTAGAAACTAGTACTTCACTTATACCTATGACTCAATATAACATGGATGAACACAGATCACGACTTGCATTTAAATAGGTTTCATTTTAATTTCACCTCCGATATGTGGACGATGACCAAAACAAAAGCAGACGAATAAGATATTTCATGATGCATTTGAAATTCTAGTAAAATTTCAAGTTGTCTATTAATAGCATATAATGTCGATTTCATTGGTGTTGCTAATCTACAACCTATTTTAATGTTTATATAAATGTATTCTATACGATCAATACTTTTATTTTAGGGGAATTGTGACTCTTTATGTAAGTATATATATATATATAACTACGTTATTAAAACTCCAATATGTGTCGCGTTTGTTGCAGGATATAGGTTTATTGAATAGTGTAAAAGGACATATGCATCTTGTTAATTCGAATAGGGTAACTTAAGGTTATCAAAATTATTTTAGATTCCGACATATAGCATGATCTTACTGGAATCTTTAAATTAGCATACCAGCGTAATCAAACTATTAAGTTCTTCAGACCAGAGGAATAAAAACGTCGACTGTATCTGTTTCTGTTCATTATAATTTAAGAGGACATCATCTCTATAGCAAAATATTTGTTTATTCGTTATTGCGTATTGATTATTACATACGTTGCAAGATAAACTCATGTTGCTCAGTTTTTAGTTTCCTATGTTTTAGTTTAGGTGTAATACCACCATTGATTTTCCCCTATTAGTCTTTGTTAAATTTGCACTTTTCAAAAAAATCTGTAGAATGTATCTTTGTTTCAAATAAAGAAATACTTGGCATGAGTAAATTTTTATCCTGTCCAGTACTATAGAAAAAAAATTCATATAACATTTCATTGCATATAAGACAATAACCATCACTGGAAGTTAACCAATGAAATTTCTCCCCTTATTTTATCTGTGTACAAGGTTTAGTCACCATGTAACCTCAAACATACGAAATATTTTATAGAAATCCCCCCCCCCCCCCCCGAACAAAAAATGGTGCTTTGAAATACCTTAGACATATGTTTATGACACAGAAATCTTTTACTGCAATAAAATGTAGGATTAATTACCTACAACTGTCAAATTCAAGGGAAATTTTTTTTCGACCTATTTTCGTATACAACCGGATGTGACGTACCATAATTTGGTGGTATTACACCGTTAGTGTATTTTTTTTTTCTGTTTTTTGTTTAGCCAAGATGTTGTCAGTTAATTTACAGACAATGTGATCGAATTTTCCTATGGTATATTTCGTCTTTTCTATGAAACAATAAACTGGCAATTAAATGCTAGCAGACAATTATTGAAATAGATATATAGGGTTGAACATAAATACTTGATAATTAAGTTGAAGCTCTCATTTTCATGAAATGTATAAAATGTAGCCATCAAATTGGTTAACATAGCATATTTAACGAACATGTTCTGCCTGGTGGTTATAGCTAGATATCCATGTATAAAGTGTTATCGACAAATAATATAGGTTATATTACACGTACTAAACGTGTATTTAAACGTACAAGGAATAACGTGAATCTCAAAATATGCAAAGACGAAAGGCGCTACTTTTTTTTTGTAATAAGATCTTGCTGTAGTTAAAATGCTAGTTTCATTTCTCAAACACATCCAACATTTTAAAAGCACTTAAGTTCATCCAGAAATTCTTAATTTTCAGCATTGCAGTTTGAAATGATTTTTTTAATTTTGCATATTTCTACTCACTTTAATCAATTGCATTGTAGTCAGCACAAATATTGTGGAATTATGCGGTACGAGCTGTGTTCACTGTTGAAAGAAAAAATGTCACCTAAATTTGTGAATGTCTGTGTCATTTGCTCTCTTGTTCAGAGTTCTGTCAAACAATCATACACCTTTTTATTTTTTATGTTAACATTACATTTAATAAAGCGAGTTCCAATATTGCTTATCTCTCGTATTCTCATATATTAAAATGAAAGTGGTGCATCAAATCTTATTCGGACTTATACCAAACATATTTAGAGGAATATATACTGTGATTAAAAGGTTAATACTGCCGTAACCATTTACTCGTAATTATAATAAATACTTCTGAACGATAGTTAGTCTTTTATCTTTTAATATTATACTTCTTCGACTAAGCTTTAAAAAAAAACATGTTAGATTTTACATCACATTCAATATACTCTGTCTAGACTACAAAATTGAATTATGTCTGTGTTTCCTACAAGCAAAACTGAAGATAAAGAAAGACATTTTATTATAAATCTTACACATCGGTCCATCGGGAAGCAATTTTGTGAATGCCAGCGTTCATAACGAAACTGACAAAACGCGAAATTTAAATGAAAATAATCAGTACGATCAATTTAATCGTAAATACACCAGAGTGATATTACACAACATGTGTACCTAGACATGCCAGCAGTCTACCTTGTTATTCTCACAACTGTACATTTATAACATCATGTCAGATGACCATTTTCGTTATGAAAAATCTTCATACCACCATGTTATCAGCAAAGCTTTTTATATTGGTATCATTGGAGATATCGTATAATAGTTATCAAAGGTACAATGTCTACAGTTTAGTACGCCTGATGTGCGTTTCGTATACAAAAGACTTATCAGTGACGCTCATATTAAAATATTTAAAAAGTTTTGTAAACATAAAATTTATAGAAATGACCACATTATTGATATTCATGTCAACACCGACGAATATCAATTTCCCGTATTGTAGTCACATGGTATACTGAATTTTCGAACTGTTTGACTGAGAATATTTTTAAAATGCGTTTAACTCCAAGAAGCTTAATAGAAATTCGAAATAATAAGACTTGAATGTCATGTTGTGAGAAATGTTTGTCGAAATATTTACACGTTTTCTATATCGATGGAAATGCATGTCATTAAGAAAATTCATGTTTGTCTTTAAAAAATAGGTAGGCAGCATTATACTTTTTAGTTGCATTATACTTTTCATGGAAATAAATAATGTAACATGTAATGCACTGTATGGATAGGGAAACAGGTTTTGTAACTTATATTAATCCCTTTCCACTTTGCAGGTGCGAGTGCTGCCCTGTAGCGGCATTAGCCTGCTCTTTTTCGAGATCTACAAGGGTGTTTTTAACGTGCAAGAGATATGGCTCTCTTTTAACACGGGTCAGCCATTTATCGTCCCCTTTCGACGGACTATCATCGTTTCCTCGAGACCATACTCGCAATGGTGTCAAGGGAGAGCCGAAAATTCAGTCCTGAAATTGTCATCCCAGAGTGCAGTATTGGTACTATAATATTTATTTGAATTAGTTATTGTTATACTATCGTTAGTTTCTCATGTCGATAGACATATCTTTTTTGTTATTTTTTTATAAATATTTGTGAGAAATGTATGCATAACTTACCTTTGTTAATGATAGAAACTTGGCAACATTTTTCGACACCATAAACAACTGAAATGTAAAGTTTTTTTTCTTCTTTTTTTTAAGGTCGTAATGTTCCAAATCATTGCTGCATCCAGATAATTTAAAGTTTAGTGGACATTATGGCCATTGGGGATCATATTACATCTGGTTTTTTTAAAACATAATAACAATAACAACACATAAATGTCGACAAATGGCTGTATTTTAATCAACACAGATTGATACTGTATCAATAAACGAGAACATCTGGAATTAAAATGGGGGGGGGGGGGGGGGGGGGGGGGGAAGCAAAACAACTAACAAAGATTAATGACGTTTCTGAATCAGAATAAGAAACACAACAAACATAATCAGTCAGGGGCATTACTTAATCAAGTAACTTTTTTTAGTTACTTATATAGGTAATTTTTGTTTTTAAAAAAATATAAAATTACTCAAAAGAGTTATTTTAAATTTCAATAGAAGCAGAGATTAAATCTAGTTTTCATAATTTTTTACATCATTTTATATCATAAATTTAGGAATTTGTAAGATTTGAGAGGAGAATAGACATAAAACATTTTTAAAGGGTTACTTTAAAAATAATGACAAAAATGTTACTTGAATAAGTTATTTTGTACATCTTTAAAATAATAAGTAATAAAACTTATTTAAGGAACATATGTAATTGATTTGGGCTACAAATTATAAATAACTTCAAGTCTTAATTAATTCATAAGTTTATATCTATTTATATCTGTCTACCTTCAAGATTTTGAAGGAAAACAATATTTTAATAGTCCCAAGAGACCAATCTATATAGGTAATTTCAAAAGTAACTTGTTTAAGTAATGCCCTGACTGATAATGCTTTTCAGAAAGTAAGCTAAACACCGTCAAAGCAAAACTAGATATAATTCAATAGATCAACCAACGTTCAACATCATAATTAGTTATTAAACAACAGATTAAATACGAATACCGCAAAAGTCAACAGCAAAAAACTAAAACGCAGACTGCTGACTTGTAAAAACCACATTTAGAGTATGGAGTCGTTAACGGCTATGTTTGTCAATGTTAATATTCAGCATTTGCTGACAAAATAATGTCACACCCCGAAAAAAAGTACAAACATATGTTAGTCGGACTATTGACCCAGTTTTGACAGAAATTTTTCTCGGCGATTTCGATTCTTTTCTAGTTTTTTCCACGATTTCTGTCTGTGTTCTATAGTTTAAAAGATATTGGTAGATATGGAATGAGTGCCAATGAGACAACTCTCCATCAAAATAACAATTTATAAAAGTAAACCATTATAGGTCAAAGTTCAACACAGAGCCTTGGCACACACCGAACAACAAGCTATAAAGGGACCCAAAATTAAAAGTGTAAAACCATTCAAACGTGGAATCCAATTGTCCAATCAATATAAAACAACAAGAAACGAGAAAAAAACGTATAAATTACATAAACAAACGACAACTACTGTACATCAGATAAGGCTGTTTTTGCTTGGACAAAAGCACGAATATGATAAAATTGTCAATTACTTTCTAAGAAGATTGACAACTTCATTTCCGTGACTTATTTTCTCTTATACTTACTCGTATGTGCATACAGATAGTGTAATTCTAATGATGTTCAGCCTTGGAAGTTTTCCCTTATCTATAGTGTGCGAATAATAAGCGGAAAAAAAAACAAATTGGAAACTATTATTACTTGATCTGCTTAAGGATTATTGCTGCTAGAGAATTCACCATGATCAGTTTAATAAAATTTATGGGTTTTTGCTTTTAAGAATATGATATATCTTTCAAATTATTGCAAAGAAAAGCAAGAAAAAGATCATAAAAGCAGTTGCCCGATACGGTTTTCATAAAAGATGTTGTTAGATTGTGCCTTAACAAATGTAAGATAACGGTTCTCATAAAGTTATTTTATTTAGACCATTCCTGCATATTATCTGTACTTTAATTATTTTTGTGAAGCTACTATATTACCAAGGTGGATGGTAGAACACATTTTTGAATCAATATAGCACAAATACGATAGTGGCCAAATAAACTGTCAATTGACAAACAACATACGATTTAACACGAACTGGTTAGAACATGTTACTTGTCTGTTGGGAAAGAGGAGCTTAAACACAACTTTTTATATGCTTTAATGCATTATAACAAAAAGTAGTTTATATACAAATATGTATTACCATGCATATATGTATGAGCATTTGTATTACATTTTGTCACTCAGATTGATTCATTCTTATCTGCTACACTATTTTGTTAAAAACAACGTCCATCATATGGTCGAAAATAATGCTTGTTTTGTCTTCATCCTGTGTTCTGTAATATTTAGAATAGGAATCAGAAGACAAATTGCTTCATTATGAGTTGTTTTGTGCAATGTATAGCTTAAACCATGTATCAGCTATATCATGTATATATCAGCGATATGTTTTTCGAGGTTTTGACCTTATATTTGGATTTGATATAATATTGACTCGCGTTTCGCTACTTCTACTTCATCATGTTCATAAAACGATGACGTTTGCACGAATGGTACAATATGAAAAGAACATGGTCTACTATGAAAACTCATTTCACGGTATTTGCTTCACGGTTGTTAAAACCGTAAGAAGATGAATTACTTATAGAAACATTTTAAAAAGTATTTCTATAAAATAAAATAATGACTAAGTAAAAGTCCTCAAATAAAACAAATATATTTAGATACTGCAGTATCAATTTAACAACTAACATTATCACATTTTGATTCCTCAAATAACAATCAATAACTCCAATAAATTATAGTAACATTTACTTATTGCAATATACCCATTCATATAGTGGTCTTACCTTCGGGTAAATTAGAAAAAGCTTTACCATGGTCGATACCATTCAAGTAAAAGTGTAGGGTACTGTCTGACGCTTTCATTATACCAAGTTTATCACCGACTTGTACTGTATATGTATTTAAGGAGTATGAATCAATCGGTATTCCATTTTTGAATAAAGTTGAACCACTGAAAGATAAAGTGTAAACAATGAAGGCTTCTTTTTTATTCATATTTTCTCACCCGGGAACTTTTTTAAGGTAACCCTTACTTAAAGTAATGTAAGACATGTAATCTTTGGAATTATCAATGTTTTCATTATTTTATTATACGACATTTATATGTATCTGTGATTAATGAATTAATGAGCTACTTAATATAAGTAAGGTCCTTAAATATTATTTCACTTTCAAAGGCAAATATTGTCTCATTAAGAAACTTTGCTCACTTATAAGTTCTCGTTTTCTTTCTTCATTGGTTACTGTTTAATGGAAAGCTGCAAGTATGTCACATATAGTCAGTACGGTGTTGTGTAATACTCTATTACTGCAATACTCAATAACACTAGCTTGCAATTGTATGATATTCTCAGTTTTTATAATGAAATAAATGTGCTACCGCAGCTAAGAAATACAATACTTGCAAAGTAGAAAAAAATATCAAGGCAACCCAAAAACACGTATATTGTTTCGATTAGTACAAGGAATATTGTTATTACAAATTGAAATGTATCTATTAGTTGGATTGGGTAATATGAACAGTTTTAACTTTGTGTACATGGTTTTTTGTCGTTGAAAAAATCAAACACCAAAATTTAACAACAAAATGTAGTCAAATAACCCAATTATAGCATTGGGAGTCATGCATGGATGCATTGTTAATATGTAAGCTCTATAGTAAGACAAATAAGGAACATTAATGCGTGTTGTGAGGTTTGGAAATCTCGTGATATTACATTCAAGGGCTGGGTCTTAATATCAAAATCATTGATTGTATCGACGGTAAGAATAGGAATCTAAATGCGATGAATACCTGAAAGATAAGAAAGAAATAAACAACATAATGTAAAAATGTGTACGGAGAGAAAAAAATATTTTAATTAAAAGGATCACTTGATGCGGTCAGAAAAGGAAGGATCGAGTCTGGATAAACATCAATTCTAAATCTAAACAAATCAAAAGTGAGACAACGTTTTGAGAATCATAAACCGATATCTGCAACATAAAAGCCGAATGGTGGTTAAATAGACTTGATATCAAGTATTATGTGATATTTGTTTAGAAAAATGTATTGGTTGCCGATGATGGCAAATAGGAAATTTCCCAAAATTGTATCTTGATTCAATTAAAACGTGCAATATGGTTACAAAAGGTACCAGACTTATCATTTAACACGCCAGACGCACGTGTCGTCTTTTTAATTAAGTCCAATAAATAGAAACGATATCATTAACCAACAATTATTCAAAAATATAAATTCAATACAACAGAATTCTTATTTTCTTCACTAACTTCGGAAAAGTAAAATGCATGCAATTAAATCTATTGGGATGTAAAACAAAAACATAAAAAAATAAACCACTGTATAAACAATATCATTGAAGATAAAAATAACTTGATTTTAGAATTGACAAGATTGAAATGAGTTATTCTTCAATCGTTCAAAGTTGAAATAAAAAACATAAAAAACGTCAACCTGCATCCGGAACGACAAAAAACTGGTTTTTACATTAAATGTACTTTAGAAATTTACGACACAGAATAAATTAGTACATGTAGTACATCCTATATTACCTTTGACAATTATCCAATATTCGTAACAACAAGATAAAAGTCCAATAAAATAGAATATTCAGTATAATTCGAAACTTCCTCGAAAAAAAGATATGGAGAAATTTAGATAAATATCCTCTAAGAAAGCAAATCAAATTAGCTGGAAACTTATAAGATTATCTTCTCGGTGTAAAAACTGTTTAGAATAGTCAAATCAAATAACGGTAAATGCAATTTTTGTAAAACAGAAAACAAAACCCTCACACAGCATTTAACATGTTTAATAACTGTAACAGTATAAAGGTTGTTTGTCAGTAGATGTTAGACATGTTTTATGCTTTAAAAACACAATGTGCTGAATAATCACAGATATTCTAATGAGGCAAAAATTATAATACTAGAAATATACGGTTTCAATAAAAAGAAAGATATGATGTCATACCCAACACGGTTAAACATATATTATTAATTATCAAAGAGGGACGAAAGATAACAGAGGGACAGTCAAACTCATCAATCAAGAATAAACTGACAACGCCTGGCAAAAAATAAAAGAAGACAAACAGACAAACAATAGCACACATTACATAACATAGAAAACTAAAGAAAAAGCAACGCGATTCCCACCAAAAACTAGGAATATAATCAAAGATCAGTTTTTTTTTTCAATCTTGCAAACTTATACATCCAACAACAGATATGAAGTATACATTAATGACCATCGTCGATCATGTGGCCTATCATAACTACTCGCCGACACACTACAGTGTTATTCATGGTATACAAGTGTTTAAAGTACACATTCTGTAGTGTGATTCATGAAGTAGTTCATCTTACGTACAATGCTATATTGTTTTGTATGCTGGTTTTCCCTTATTATCGTTTATTACAATTATAACTGATATCAGGTTAGTAGGAATTTCCTACTTTCTATACTTGACCATATTAAGTTATATCATTAATGAGGCAACTATTCATCAGAGTTTAATTGTCGCACGATTATCCAGGGCTAAGAGTTTTATAAAAAAAAAAATACACGATTAAAACAAGTTTCTCGTCCTAAAACCCCAATTGAGACATCACTTGACAAAATATACAGTGGCATGTATGATATGAATGGTTCTTCAACAACGCAACAGGGACGGTATTTGGTTATGAGATGAAATACAGTTTTTAAATGTTTCTTAAATATAAAAAGAAAAGGATTGTTCACGGGTTACATAGAATTTTTTTAATCTTATGAAAATGAAAAAGCCTGTTATTAAATACATAACAACTCTAGCAATGACATATAAAGCAATCTTCTATTAGTATAACAACACATTATGTGATTTGTAAATAGAGTAAAATTGAAAAAGGAAATGGGGAATGTGTCAAAGCGACAACAACCCGACCATAGAGCAGACAACAGCCGAAATTTATTTTTGTTGTTGACATAGCTGTTTTTTCATTTCTGTAGTGACTAAGATTTTAACAGAGTGTTGACTCAAGTCCCTAATAGTTTGACATTTTTACCCATTATTTCTGTTTGTTTTTATTTTATATTGATGTTAATATAATGGAATGTTATGCGGTTGTTATGTTGTGTGAAAAAAGGCAAACTGTAAGTCTAAATTTTGCAAAAATGACACAGATAAAGAAACGCCTGTGCCAAGTAAGGTTTATAACAAGTGTTTTCCATTTATTTGATATTTGAACTTTGATTTTGCATTTTGTTCAAGGACTTTCGTTTTTAAATTGTCGTTTAAGCTTTGTGTGTTGGTTTATTTACTATTTACATTGAAGCTATGCCGAGACATGTTGTTTTCTAACTGTTTGTCAAAGAGAGCACCACTTCATATCAGATATAAACAACTGGTTAAAAACCTGATTTGTTTAAAATTTGTCATATACAAACAAAAGGCTCACAATCAGTTGCTTTATATTTCAAAATCATCAATTATTTCATTCATCTTAAAATGTCTATATTCGATGTTACTATAATATTTCAACACTTGTGAACGTTAAAACTTTTTTGATAAACCCATTATGAACATTTATAAGAAACTTAACTTTACCTTCATCAACAACTTTTTGCACTGGCGATAACCAATATTTGTATAAAAGGTGTTTCATATTTAGTTTGATTTGAGAGATCTAGATAACGGTAATTTGATAACTTGATTTTTCCTCGCTTCACTTAATATAACCTTGTATTGATGCACCACATACACATTGAAACGCTGTCATCACATTGAGTATCATGTCATGAAGTCTATGACATCTGGTGAATATTTACTTAAAAGTATGCTTGTGTTTTGCCTTGACTTTTATATATTTCAGGTGTTGTTCCAAGCGGTATATTTTTGAAAACAGGTGATTGAAACATATCTACATGTTTTGTATCAATAAACTATTCAAAGGCAAGAGTGGAAACAGTAATTTGAAATCAGAGAAATGTTTAGAAAAATCTAACTCCTTCCTTGTCTGATCGGTTGTCAGGTGGAATTTTCGAAAATTCATCAATATTTAAAAAAATCTAATTAAATATTTCGTGGAAGGGCAGACTAGATTTTTTTACTGGTTGAAGAATATAAACCTAGTTATCACACACAAAAAATATAATTTTTCGAAGATATGCATTTCCATTATCCAACTTGAAAGACTGTCGTCAGGTACTTTCAGTAAAAAAATAGCTATTCGAACCCACCTACTCTGTTTTTGTGATTCATTAGATAGGTATTTCACTTGACCCATATATTGCATCTTTTAGTATTGTGATTTTTTGTATGTTATAAAGTCAACCTGTAGCTTTGATAAATAAAAATAATAGAATCTGAAGCGAGACGATGTATGAAATATTTTGGATTTGTACGATATCAAGACGAAATATTCAACTCAAACACGCCCTAACATAAAAAGGTGCACTCGATTTTCTCCTTTCGATACTATTGTATTCTAATGTGGAATATATTAAACTTGTATTGTCTGGGGCATACTTGCCACTAGATTTTCAGCAGGTTTAAAACAAAAGACCTAGGTCGAGTCTACCACCAATGAAGTAAACTTCGGGCCTATAATAGCTAATTTTGTGGTATGGACTTTTCTCATTGTTGAAGGCCATACGGTGATCTAGAGTTATTAATTTATGTGTCAGTTGGTCTCTTGAGGAGAGTTTTCTCATTGGCATTCATACTACATCTTCTTTTTTATATTGTTTGTCTTTTGAGAATTTTTTAGTTTTCTCATGGGAACCTTTGTACTAGTTATGATTACACCAATTTGTATCCAAGTGATTTATTATATCCACTGGTATTGCAATTGAAGCAAACAAAAAAATCGAATAATTGTTTGAAGATTATTAAACCAGTGTAATTATAACAGTTTAACCACGATAAGGAGAAAATATTGTGACCTCTTACAATGATAGAATCAAAAGGAATTTTCAAGATTTAAATGTATACATTGGATCCATATAATATATATCGTCTATTTCTTTCCCTCTAACTTCTTCAATTGAGAACATATTTTGACGGCTAAACCTAAAGGCATATCAAAAAATTCTTTCAGATCTTTTTTGTCTAATTCTATCAAGGCGGCACCGTCGATGTGCTCTGATCTGAATTTTGCCGCATACGGAGAGCAATCCGGTATTGACGTGATGAACTCACAAACGGCATCCACCTGAAAAAGAAAAAAAAAACATACATATATGGATATTTCAAGACACAAATAATACATAAAGCTTCACATAGTTTGGTAAGGTGATAACAACCATGTGTCCAGCATATGCATAATATGTCTAGGGTTAAATAGTGTTTGTTCACCTTAACATTTGTTACTTAAAAAAGTATTTGATATGTATTAGGGATGTCAATTAGATTGCAATATATAGTGTTCCTACTATTTGAACGTATACAAATATGCGTATATGATGTGTATAAAAAACAATGGATTAATTTAATATGCTCAGACCCAAACATCAGAGTAATCACGTTTTGTATTAAAAAAAGTATATCGACAAATGATCATTTTCAACTTTTTATCCATAATTTGTAAACTACATGGTTCGTTTACATTATCAAAACAATAGCAAAAAATATCAAAGGGATAGTTACACTTATGTTAAAAACAAACTGACAATATAAATCCAGCACCTTTAATGTTGATCCTGATAATACAAAACTGATAATCAACTGTATAATGAGGTATCTTTGAAGAAAATAGGGCGGAATCGTATTCATTGCTTTTTTAACATATCCTTCGTTATCTATAACACAGATATTACATAATGGTATAACACTTGTAATATTTTCAAATGAATGAATATAAGTATGTGGTACACCAAAACAAAAATGAAAGAGGTTAAATATAGATAATCATTAAAATTGTAATTGTAAATTAGAAAATGATTCAGGGCATCGACTATTCAATAACGATCATTAAAAGAAATGTTTATTATTGCACAGTCAGGAAACATCCAGTTTACTGTGAATTTAAATATAATCGTGGGCACCAAATCTCATGGATGAATGCTAAACTGTATTCTCGGAGATGTTTGCTTATATTGTTTGCATTGGTCTGGATACTAGCCGATTGAAAATATGTTGTTGTTCAACTTTTACATTCAGGGTAAACCACTAAGCACTCTCAACTTTGAATATTGACACAAAATGACAACCGTGTAATTTGTTTATGTGACATAAAAAAAAAACAACGATTATTCAAGTCGGGGTCGTTTAAGCATGGAATTTACTATTGATTTGTATGTAAAACATTATATACAGGTTTGGCCTTTGAAAAAAAAGCTTATACTAAATGGTAATAGTTCTACAAACATTCCAATCTGCTGGTCTCCCGCTGAAACTATGTGTCTTTTTGATTGCCACCTGTGCTCCCGCTTCTGTAGCTAATTCAGCTGCTGAAACAAGATATCTCAAAGTATACTATAAACTGTAAATAACGCACGTATTCACTCATATTACATATAATTATACTGCTTATAAAAAAAATAGATATGTATACCCAACATAGTTTTATATGTATCTTAAAAAAAAACCAATATATTACATTTCGTTAAATGTTCAAAACAAATGAATTTTTAAATGTCTGCTTGTTTCAGTCATTTGATATGTTGAATTTTATTAATGGTTTTATATTGTATGTTATCTTTTGCTATTAGAATTGAATGAAAGATTTTTAAACAATATCAAACATTTTTAAAAATGACTATTTTATCACATTAAATAAAAAGTTGACTAAACAAAGGCACTGTAAGCATTGAACAGAAATGTGTTTAAAAAAGATAGTGAATTCTAAAGCAAAATAGTAAACTTTATAAACAATGAATTGCCAACGCTATTGCTTTTTTTAATAATTCGTTCAAGCACCATAATCCATAAATTGTTGGGTCTTTTTAATATACTGTTTTGATAAAATAAATGGGCTATTTATGTAAATCTCGTTTTTTGTTGAATTATGTATCCATTAATATAAACGTTAATCTCTGTTTTATTTTGCTGATTGACACGTTTCAAGTCTCATAAACACAATATAGAAAACAAAACATATCTACCTTTGTTTTCTGTGCTTCCCCTCGATTCACAATCTGAAACCGAGTTATAACAGTTAGTTCATACATATCGACGTTTAAGATATTTCTATAGTAAACAATTTAGCACTAATTGTGTGTATTGCACGAAAATTGAAACTTTGACTGATTACAATAAAGGAGTCACATGTACTGAGTTACATGTAGACGTTGATGTATATAGTTTGAAATATACATTCATGAAATACAAGACTGAACTTAGTACGAACATTAATTATAATGTTCTTACTAATTCGTTAAAAGTAACTCAAACAATGCAAACATTGTATTGTATTATTTTCATGTAGCGATCATAGTTTCTTTTCATATGTACATCCTCCCTCATTATTTGACAAAATTCAAGATTACTCTATCAATAACTGTATCTGAATAAATTTCTGTATATGTACTCAATGGAACAGTGTGTTTATTTGTGGAGGTACAATTGAGAATTGTGTGCCTCGTAATATCAAAAACGCTTTTCACATTCATAGATATTAGTTATGTTGTGCATAGTGAAGCTAAACCAATGCTTTTAAACACACAATGTGCGCATTAAACTTCAGGATCGCAGTATTGCAAGTCGGTAAAATATATTTGATATGTTTGATAACCAACAAATATAGTCACTTATCAATATATTCTAACGACAACAATTTTGAAAAGTTTCAGAGTTTAAGTAATAGAACAAAACTAGAGGCTTTAAGGAGCCAGAGTCCTTCCACTTAGTATATTAGCAAGAACACTTTCCAACATTGAAGACGAGAATACATTTCAAGACACTCTCTATTTTGTTGAACTTATATCATTGATCTTTTTGTTTGTTTTATAGTTTCTTTGACTTATTAAAAGATCTTACCTTGCTGATAATTTTTTGATTTAAATATACACACAGTGTGTCCTAATAGGAAAATTCCTCGTGTCAATAAAATGGATATCGGGTGAGGCGACGCCAAACCCTATATGATGTTTATTGACCTGATAACTCCATATTAGGACACTTGAACACTGTTTAAAAACTGTGAAAAAATAAAAATATTCGGACTATAAAGACACTTAAATTTGATATTGTTTTATTAGGTCAATGGTATAAGGGAGATAATTCCAATTGACGTAATATATAAGGAAGATAATTTCGATTGACGTTATAAAACAATTGTACTAAACTTGATTAGGAAAATATTAGCAAATCAAATTGCGAGAAATTACTCAAAATCTGAATAAAAGTATTTGTTTTACATATATGGACAATTGGTAGATATATTTGCTTCTAAACATATTTGTTCCTTTCAAATTTTCTCTATTTATAAATGTCAGTCATATTGGTTGGTAGATGGAATCATCTGCCAGTTACTTTTCACCATATACCTTTATAATGAGTGTGGCTCATTTGGTTAAATTTGTCTGTTTTTTGTAAAAGATAACACAAATTTGCAAAAAATTGCTTAAAATAGATTATGAGGGCATTCTGGTCGTGTTTGCTTATTTGAAGTACTTATTCTGCTGAACAATTTTGCTGTTTCATTAAGAAATGGCATTCGACAAAGTCAAGCAATCTCACAATTGACTGATGCCAAGCATTGGTTCCGGACGGATGCCAAGTAAAGACTTAAGATTTAGAATTCATTTTAAAAATCGTCTAAAGATCAACCTAAAAACAACGATCGAAATTAATATTCATCAACATTCTACGATTTAAACATTGGTGTTGGAAGGATGGATCAAATGTAAGATATTATTTAAAGCGGAAGTGAGTTATCGACCAAGATTTTACTTGAAGTGATGTTTTAGTACTGCAATAAAACAATTAAACCCTCACTCACTCTATTTAATAACAGTTTATTAAATAAATGCAAAAGCGCATGCAAAAGAGAAATATTTTGATGTCTTTTACCTGTAAAGATGTCATTTTTAAAATCAAAGATGGCCACCATGACGGGATAGATTATTTTCGTGGCTACCCTCTTAATATTATACAAATTCACCGGAAGGCATGTTCATACGAAGTTCCATGCGTGTATCGCCATTTGCAAGATTTATGTTGTACGCTGCTCAACTATTAAAAACGCAATCGAAATATAAATCATAATCTGAAGAACCAGGAGATAAAAAAGGATGAAAAAAGCAAAAGAAAAACGTTATCATTAAAATTATCTTATAGCTCTCGTCAGCGCAGACAGAAAATAAGTAACATACCGCGAAACAAAACACATAAACATTAAGGGGAACTCATGCAATAAGTTCTTGTATACAGGCCAAACCCGGCCAAACAAATAAAGTATAGCAACAAGTAAAGATGACCGGAATGATTGTTAGAGTTTTAACTGCAATAATCTGATCTACGGTCAACATGTTAGATTAAGTTGTACGATAGAACTGTGCAATTTATTAAGGGCTTTTATAATGCTAATTATAAATGTGTTTTTCTTTCATTAACACATTTTCATCAAGGTAAGATAATTACTTTCTGGTGAACATTGTTAAATCTTGTGACAGTTTTATTTAATTAGTCTAAGTGAGTGCAAACGATCACACGCAATTCTATAAATTTTGACTGAAGTGTGATTCAATGCTATTTCAGAGACATGACTGGCGATTTCAATGAGGGCAATATTGGTGATATTATATTTATTTGAATTATTTATTGTCAAACTATCGTTAGTTTCTCATGAGTTTGATAGACATATCTTTTTGGTTAATTTTTGATAAATATTTGTAAGAAATATATACATAGCTTACCTTGGTTAATGATAGAAACTTGGCAACATCTTCCGAAAAGGTCAACGACACCATAAACAACTGAAAAGTAAAGTTTTTTTTTCTTCATTTTTTAAGATCGTAAGGTTCCAAATCATTGTTGCATCCAGATAGTTTATGGTTTAGTGGACAGTATGGCTATTGGCGATCATATTACATGCAACACAGATTGATACTGCATTAATAAACGAGAACATCTGGAATAAAAGTGGGGGAAAAGCAAGGCAACTAACAAAGATTAATGACGTTTCTGAATCAGATAACAAACATAATGCTTTTCAGAAAGTAAGCTTAACACCGTTGAAGCAAAATTAGAAATAATTCAATTGATCAACCAACTTTCAACATCATAATTAATTATTTTAACAACAGATTAAATACGGATACCGCAAAAGTCAACAACAAAATACTAAAACGCAGACTGCTGACTTGGAAAAACCACATTTAGAGTATGAAGTCGTTAATTGCGATGTTTGTCAATGTTAATATTCAGCATTTGCTGACAAAATAATGTCACACCACGAAAAAAAGTACAAAAATATGTTAGTCGGACTATTGAACCAGTTTTGACAGACATTTTCGGCGATTATGATTCTTTTCTAGTTTTTTCAACGATTTCTGTCTATGTTCTATAGTTTAAAAGATATAGGAAGATGTGGAATGAGTGCCAATGAGACAACTGGTGTAAAACCATTCAAACGTGAAATCCAATTGTCCAATCTATATAAAACAACAAGAAACGAGAAAAAAAAACGTATAAATTACATAAACAAACGACAACTACTGTACATCAGATAAGGCTGTTTTTGCTTGGTCAAAAGCACGAATATGATAAAATTGTCAATTACGTTCTAAGAAGATTGACAACATCATTTCCGTGACTGATTTTCTCTTATACTTACTCGTATGTGCATACAGATAGTGTAATTCTAATAATTTTCATCCTTGGAAGTTTTCTATAGTGTGCTAATAATAAGCGAAAAAAAAAATTGGAAACTATTATTATTTGCTCTGCTTAAGGATTATTGCTGCTAGAGAATTCACCATGATGAGTTTAATAAAAGTTATAGGTTTTTGCTTTTAAGAATATGATGTATCTTTCAAATTATTGCAAAGAAAATCAAGAAAAAGATCATAAAAGCAGTTGCCCGATACGGTTTTTTATTAAAGTTGTTGTTAGATTGTGCCTTAACAAATGTAAGATAACGGTTCTCATAAAGTTATTTTATTTATACCATTCCTTCATACTATCTGTACTTTAATTATTTTTGTGAAGCTACGTAAATTACCAAGGTGGATTGTAGGACACAGTTTTGAATCAATATAGCACAAATTCGATAGTGGCCAAATAAACTGTCAATTGACAAACGACATACGATGACATACGAACTGATGAGTACATGTTACTTGTCTGTTGAGAAAGAGGAGCTTAAACACAATTTTTTAGTTGCTTTAATGCATTTTAACAAAAAGTAGTTTATATACAAATATGTATAACCACACATATATGTATAAGTATTTTGTATTACATTCTGTCACTCAAATTGATTCATTCTAATCTGATACACTATTTTGTTAAAAACAACGTCTATCATCATGATCATATGGTCGAAAATAATGCTTGTTTTGTCTTTATCCTGTGTTCTGTAATATTTAGAGTAGGAATCAGAAGACACATTGCTTTATTATGAGTTGTTTTGTGCAATGTATAGCTTAAACCATGTATCGGCTATATCATGTATATATCACGATATTTTATTTCGAGGTTTTGAACTTATCTTTGGATTTGATATCATCTTGACTCGCGTTTCGCTACTTCTACTTCATCATGTTCATAACACGATGACGTTTGCACGAATGGTACAATATGAAAAGTACATGGTCTAATATTAAAACTCATTTCACGGTATTTGCCTCACGGTTGTTAAAACCGTAAGAAGATGAATTACTTATAGGAACATTTTAAAAAGTTTTTTTTTTTAAATAAAACAATGATAAAGTAAAAATCCTCAAATAAAACATATATATATAGATACTACACTATCAATTTTACAACAAACATTATCACATTTGGATTCCTCAAATAACAATAAATAACTCCAATAAATTATAGTAACATTTACTTATTGCATTATACCCATCCATATAGTGGTCTTACCTTCAGGTAAATTAGAAAAAGCTTTACCATGGTCGATACCATTTAAGTAAAAGTGTAGGGTACTGTCTGACGCTTTTATTATACCAACGTTATCACCGACTTGTAATGTATTTGGATTTAAGGAATATGAACCAATCGCCTTTCCATTTTTGATTAAAAAAGAATCACTGAAAGATAAAGTGTGAACAATTAAGATTTCTTTTTTATTGATATTGTCTTACCCGGTGACTTCTTTAGGTTAATCCTTACTTAAAGCAATTAAAAACATGTTATCTTGAAATTATCAATCTAGCTTAGATTAAGTGACAAAAAATAATCTCTATCTCCACAAATGGCATTGTTTGACATTTTCCAAATAATGTTTTCATTATTATATTATACGACATTTACATGTATCTGTGATTAATGAATTAATGTGCTTCTTAATATAAGTAAGGTCCTTAAATATTATTTCTCTTTCAAAGGCAAATATTGTCTCATTAAGAAACTTTGCTAACTTATAAGTTCTTGTTTTCTTTCTTCATTGTTTACTGCTTAATGGAAAGCTGCAGGTATGACACATATAGTCAGTACGGTGTTGTGTAATACTCTATTACTACAATACTCAATAACACTACCTCGCAATTGTATGCCATTCTCAGTTTTTTAAATGATATACATATGCTACTGGAGCTAAGATATACAATACTTGCAAAGTATAAAATAATATCAAGGCAACCCATAAACACGTATATTGTTTCGATTAGTACACGGAATATTGTTAATACAAATTGAACTGTATCTATAAGTTGGTCTGGGTAATATGAAAAGTTTTAACTTTGTGTACATGTTTTTGGTCGTTGAAGAAATCAAACACCAAAATTTAACAACTAAATGTAGTCAAATAACCCAATTATAGCATTGGGAGTCTTGTATGGATACATTGTTAATATGTAAGCTCTATAGTAAGAAAAATAAGGAACACTAATACGTGGTGTGAAGTTCGGAAATTTCGTGATATTACATTTAAGGGCTGGGTCTTAATATCAAAATCCTTGATTGTATCTACGGTAAAAATTGGAATCTAAATGCGAGGAAAGATAAAAAAGAAATAAACAACATCTTGTAAAATGTGAAGGGAGAGAAAAACATATTTTCATTAAAAGGATCAACTGATTCGGGTCAGTAAAGGAAGGGTCGAGTTTGATAAACATCAACTCTAAATATAAACATATCAAAAGTAAGACAACGTTATTAGGATCACAAACTGATATCTGCAATATATTAGCCAAATGGTGGTTAAATAGACTTGATATCAAACATTATTTGATATTTTTTTAGAAAAATGTATCCGATGATGGTAAATAGAAAATTTCCCAAAATTGCATCTCGATTCAATTAAAACGTGCAATATGGTTACAAAAGCTACCATACTTATCATTTATTACGCTAGACGCAAGTTTGGCATTTTAATTAAGTTCAATAAATAGAAGCGATATCCTTAACTAACAATTATTCGAAAAATATAAAATTCAATACAACAAAATTCTTATTTTCTTCACTAACTTTGAAAAAGTAAAATGCATGCAATTAAATTTATTGGGATGTCAAACAAAAACATAAGAAAATAAACCACTTTATAAACAATAGCATTGAAGATAAAACAAACATTGATTTCAGAATTGACAAGATTGAAATGAGTTATTCTACAATCGTTCAAAGTTGAAATAAAAAACGTCAACCTGCATCCGGAACGACAAAAAATGGTTATTACATTAAAAGTACTTTAGAAATTTACTGCACAAAATAAATTAGTAGATCCTATATCACCTATCTTTGAAAATTATCCAATATTCGTAACAACAAGATATAGTTCCAATAAAATATAATAGTCCGTATAATTCGGAACTACCCCAAAATAAGATATGATCCAGGAGAAATTTAGATAAATATCCTCTAAGAAAGCAAATCAAATTAGCTGGAAACTTATAATATTATCTTCTCGAAATAAAAACTGTTTAGAATACTAGTCAAATCAAATAATGGTAAATGCCTTTTTTGTAAAACAGAAAACAAAATCCTAACACAGCATTAAATAACTATAACAGTATAAATGTTGTTTGTTAGTAGATGTTAGACATGTTTTATGCTTTTAAAAACATAATGTGCTGAATAATACAGCAGATTTTCTAATGAGGCAAAAAATATAATACTAGAAATATACGGTTTCAATAAAAAGAAAGATATGATGTCATACCCAACACGGTTAAATATATATTATTAGTTATCAAAGAGGGACGAAAGATAACAGAGGGACAGTCAAACTCATCAATCAAGAATAAACTGACAATGCCTGGCTAAAAATAAAAGAAGACAATCAGTCAAACAATAGCACACATTACATAACATAGAAAACAAAACAATAGCAACGCGATTCCCACCAAAAATTAGGAATATAATCAAATATCAGTTTCTTTCAATCTTGCAACCTTATAATCCAACAACAGATATGAAATATACATTAATGACTATCGTCGATAATGTGGCCTATCAAAATTACTCGCCGACACACTACATTGTTATTCATGTTATCCAAGTGTTTAAAGTACATATTTTGTAGTGTGATTCATGAAGTAGTTCATCTTACGTACAATGCTATATTGTTTTGTATACTGGTTTTCCCTTATTATCGTTTATTACAGTTATAACTGGTATCAGGTTAGTAGGAATTTCCTACTTTCTATACTTGACCATTTTCAGTTATATTATAAGTGAAGTAACTATTCATCAGAGTTTAATTGTGATACAATTAGAAAAAAAATCCAGTGCTAAGAGTTTTATAAAACAAATACACGAGGAAAACATGTTTCTCATCCTGAGACCCCAATTGAGACATCACTTGACAAAATATACAGTGACATGTATGTTATGAATGGTTCTTCAACAACGCAACAGGGACGGTATTTGGTTATGAAATAAATTAAAGTTTTAAATGTTTCTTAAATACAAAAAGAAAAGGATTGTTTACGTGTTGTATATACTTATTTTACATAACAACTCTATCAATAACATATAGAGCAATCTTCTATTAGTATAACACCACCTTGTGCGATTTGTTTATAGAGTAAAATTGAGAAAGGAAATGTGGAATGTGTCAAAACGACAACAACCTGACCATAGAGCAGACAGCAACCGAAATTTATTTTTTGTTGTTGACATAGCTGTTTTTTTTTTATTTCTGTAGTGACTAAGATTTTAACACAGTGTTGACTCCAGTCCCTAATAGTTTGACTTTTTTACCCATTATTTCTGTTTGTTTTGATTTTATATTAATGTCAATATAATGGAATGGTATGCGGCTGTTATACAAGTGAGAAAAAAAGCAAGCTGTTAGTCTAAATTTTGCCACACTGACACAGAAAAAAGAAACGCCTTTGCCAAGTAAGGCTTATAACAAGTGTTTTCAATTTATTTACTATTTAAACTTTGAATTAGCCTTTTGTTCAAGGACTTTCAGTTTTTAATTGTTGTTTAAGCTTTGTATGTTGGTTTATTTACTTTTTACATTGAAGCTTTGCCGAGACAAGTTGTTATCTAAATGTTTGTCAAAGAGAACACCACTTCATATAAGATATAAACAACTGGTTAAAAACCTGATTTGTTTCAACTTTGTCAAATAAAAACAAAAGGCTGACAATCTGTTGCTTTAAATTTCAAAATCATCATTTATTTCATTCATAGTCAAATGTTTATATTCGATGTTACTATAATACTTTTTTGAAAACCCAAATTATGAAAATTTAAAAAAAAACTTAACTTTACCTTCATCAACAACGTTTTTCATTGGCGATAACCAATATTTGTATAAATGGTGTTTCATATTTAGTTTGATTTGATAGATCTAGATAAAGGTAATTTGATAACCTGATTTTTGTTTTCCTCGCTTCACTTAATATATCCTTGTATTGATGCACCACATACACATTAAAACGCTGTCATCGCATCGAGTATCATTTCATGAAGTCTATGAAATCTGGTGAATATTTACTAACAAGTATGCTTGTGTTTTGCCTTGACTTTTATATATTTCAGGTGTTGTACCAAGCGGTATGTCTTTGAAACAAGGTGATTGAAACATATCTAATATCTACATGTTTTGTATCAATAGACTATACAAAGGCAAGAGTGGTAACAATAATTTGAAATCAGATAAACGTGTAGAAAAGTCTCATTCCTTCTTTAAACATGAACTTACTGTAATATCCATCTTTCTTTCAACATCTCTCCATCGCGAATTCCCGTTAGATCAGATGGTATATTTGTCGTCACACCTGCCAATAGATCATAAAACTGATCTGAGATTTGTAATATTCAATACGGTTTGCATTTGTAGATTACTATAAGATTGACAGATTTCTAAGGTATATGGACTGATATGTTTTGAATTAATGGTACCCATAAAAATTCATCAATTATCTTATTTTAAAATGACGTTTGTTTTGGTGTTACATTTGTTTTATTGAATTATTTTCAAAAACGTTATATGGTTTCAAATTCAAAAATTACATGGCTAGTTTCAACAATTGATACGAATCTGTGACATTGTATTGCTCACACTTTTTTCAGTTTACATGATAGGTTCTTGACATCACTTGATGTCAGTTGTTTGTAATATCGTTTATTTAATTCACTTGTTATTTTTAACTAGAACTGTTCTATCAAATGATAGTAAAGAATCTATCAACTCATCATCAATGTATTTCTTGGTACTGCTTAAGGAGGCTCGCGGGTATAAGATTTTCAGAAAAAAATTAAACATTTATTTTTCATTACAAATTTTATTAATTACCTTTAGTAGTTGTTACTTTATCATATGGTACAAAAATTATTCCAAAAAATCAGTTCGTGTTAGCCCCTGGTGACTTTTAAAATGTAGATATCATTGAAAAAGCTCCAAATTATCTCCCTTTGGTGCAAAAATGCCATTTTTTGGCATTAAAATTTAAATATCTTTTTTAACTCATCGGTGACCTATATTTTTTATTGTTATTTTCGAATAAGCTGTACATAAACTAAATAATTGTAAAATTTTAGCTATTTCTGTAATTTGGTTCTTTTTTTATTTCGATATTACCTCTTTTTCTCCTATCAGTTCAACAGAAAATAAGTACTTTTACAAAAATGTTTGCTTCTTTCAAAGGCAGATTGTGAGCGTAAATGGACGGTGACCCCATTTTTTTATTTCATTTTTCTATTAAGTATAAGATAAAGTTCATTTATAGAAAAATATAGCGAAATCCTATATTAAATTTAAAAAATGATTTAGTATTAGCGAGCCCCCTTAACGAGCCGAATGTTATTAAGAAAGAAAAAGTAGACTACTTCAATGAAAACCAACGAAATAATAAAGCTTATACAGTCCGGCGGCTACAAGCATATTTCAGACGAATTGTGCACATGCTGCTACAAGCATGAAATTTGGCATAGACCTTCCTCAACTATTACTCTCTTATTTCAGATGATGAGGCATTTGAAAAAAAAATGTCTCACTTTCGGTAAAATCCAAAATGCCGGACTTAAATTGGCCCTAAATGGAAGGCTTGCATGTGAAAAGGTAATAGTATCATGCTGCTATAATAATATTTAGTACAAACCCTTGTAATGTACTACCTTTGGATATAATATATAGATTAGATGTCTTTAAAAACCGTACTTTCGGTAAAATCCAACATGGCGGACATTTTACTAAAATAAGCTTATATTTTAGAGATGGTGGTTCAAGTTAAGCCCCATGTTAACATGAAGAGGCTTATACTACAATAAAACAAAAGTTACATGTGTCTGATACAGTGATACACAGACTTAACTAAGTTATGACTCGAACAGTCGATTCTGACGTTGCTGTCATTGCTGTCTCGTTACTCCGTGACATAGGGGCAGATGAAATTTGGCTTGCATTTAAAAGTAGGAAAGCTTTAGATAAATATCTATCCATAACCTTCCAAATGCATGTTTTCTGGAAATGGAACTTCGTTGTTGACATGGATGGCGTTTGAAGATGTAACTTTATGATTTAGAATGATGATTGATCAGCCAACATCACCAAATATGGATTTGATAATGTCCTTGATAAAACGATACATGTTTTTGTAGTAAGATCGAACAAACTTTTTGTTAAGGTCTTTATACATGTTATATGTGTGAACATGTATGTTTGTAACTAGAGCATATGTGTGAATGAATATATAGGTAAGTGTGAATGCATGTATGTAGGTATGTAAGTTATGTATGCATGAAAGTGAAGTATAAAAATAATTTGGAAACAAAAGGGGGGATAAAGGTAAAAAAAAAAAATAGTTTTTAGGCAATATTCAACACGTATTCTATTATATCTGTACAACAAAGATTATGTACATTTTCATATGTTTAATGATGTTTTTCTTTTTTTTATGTGAAACTATATGAACATATTTTGTACAAGAATAATAAGGATAATTCTAATGTTTACAATATAAAGGTCACAGACAGGTCACAGACTGTTCACAGGTAATAAAATTTGGGTCAAATTTGTAAAATCAAAAATCATGACAAAAGCTTATAAGAAACATACAAAGAGAATACTTTACTTACCATTCTTTAGTATTAACAAACACTTCCAAAGAATTGTATAAATCAAAAGGTACGAATTAACAAAAGTTAACAAAAACAGTAACCACGCTGTATCTCATTCATATTTTCATATGGTTCAAAATTCTATTAAAAGAACCGATAACGGATTTTTCTCCGTAAATTTCACGACACATGGTCTGTAACATCTTTATAAGTACTTCGATAAGATTTTATATGATATCATGTTTATTTATAAAGTAATAATATAAAATAGAAATGTATTAAATGGCTATGTATAAAATAAGATAAGTTTTACTGTATATTCTCCCTGGATATCAGTTATAATTGTATGTAACAGGGATACTTGATGGAATGCTGTACATTAAGTAATTTGTTAAAACAGCAAAGAGTGCAATAAAAAATTTATGAATGTTAAAAAAAAAAAAAAAAAAAAAAAAAAAAAAAAGATCGAACAAACTTTTCAGATGGGGTTTACAAAGTAAGAACACATGTTTTTGGAAGAGGAAAGACTTATTGATGCTATTTAAACAACTTGGACTAGTATTTTTCAGCATGTAAAACGTGCAATATACAATGGCAGGTGTGGATGAGTAGCAAGCTTGAAATTGTTTTCCAATGCTAACTAGCCCATACGCTTATGAGGCTACTGGAACGACTCGGTCTTGTTTTTTCAGCATGTAAAATCTGCAATATACAATGGCGGTTGTGGATGAGTAACAAGCTTGGAATCTTTTCCTATGATTACCACTCCAGACGCTTATGAATGGCGTAGGGAAAATATTATCCATTGAAACCCTTTTGGACAACTCTTTGTGAGGCTTCGTCACCTTATCAGGAGTTTGCACATTATTAATGTAAGAAATAATACCACGGTCTATGTAAATGAGGAAAATCAGTTCTTCGATTGTGAATAAACATGTTTCTGCGGCCATATCAGTAATTTTAAAATTGTTTTAGTATTTAAGTGATTTTATTTTATTTTAATCATAAAATTGAGAATGGAAATGGGGAATGTGCCAAAGAGACAACAACCCGACCATAGAAAAAAAACCAGCAGAAGGTCACCAACGGGTCTTTAATGTAGCGAAAAATTCCCGCACCCGGGGGCTTCCTTCAACTGGCCCCTAAACAAATATATACTATCCAAAACTCTACATCGAAGATATGGACTGAGGACTCATCTTTGAAATTTACGCCAAATTGTTTTTCTTTAACGGAAGTGTTAACTTTGTACTTAAATATCAACTATAGAATATGACTAGTGATTTTAGAGGATAACATAAAGTCAAAATTTTAATGACCACCACAAAAAAAAAAAAAAAAAAAAACTTTCTCCACATTTGGAAAAGAAGTTGAATATCAAAATAAAACAAAATGATATATCTATGTCTGGCATTTTGAATATTACCGGAAGTAAGTGTTTTTAGACATATGTCGTATACATTGTA
Source organism: Mytilus edulis (assembly GCA_019925275.1). Taxonomy (NCBI): domain Eukaryota; kingdom Metazoa; phylum Mollusca; class Bivalvia; order Mytilida; family Mytilidae; genus Mytilus; species Mytilus edulis. The sequence goes on from CM034362.1 coordinate 50,242,588, forward strand.
TCCCTTAGAAGCATCAAAGACAGTTTCCTGCACAATTTAATGTTATTAACAATACGTTAAAACACATTTCAATCACCCTCCCCAAAAAACAATACTTATTGTGGTATAATGTCCGCCATGTTGGATTTTACCAGAAGTAGAGTTTTAAAAGACATCTAATCTATATAATATATCCAAAAGTAGTAAATAACAAAGGTTTGTATCAAATATTATTATAGCAGCATAATGAATACACCCTTTCACACACTCTGATATTGGGCAGATTTAAGTATGATGTCCGCCATTTTGGATTTTACCGGAAGTAAGACATAATTTGCAAATGCCTCCCTATCTGAAATAAAAGAGTAATAGTTGAGGAAGGTCTATGCCAAATTTCATGCTTGTAGTAGGATGTGCACAATTTTTCACAAAGCTGCCGTACTAATAAGTCTACAACTGACTATTTCATAGCAAATGAAGACACACTAACTAAATAAAAACAGTATATACAATATTAAAAGAAGATTTAGTTTGATGGCCATGGAGATAACTCTCCAAAGAGAGCAAACAACACAGAAATAAGCAACTATTGTTCAACGTAAGGCATTCAAAAATAAGCAAGGTCCATACCACATAGTTAGTTATAAGAGGCCTCGAAATAACAATCTAACACAATTCAAACGAGAAAACTAACGACTTAATATATGTATAAAAAATGAACGAAAACAAATATGTAACCCCAAAACACACGAGAACCACTGACGTATAGGCTCCTGCTTTGGGGCAGGCACATACATACAATATGTGACGGGGTTAAACATTTTAGCGGTATCTGGAACAGGGGTGAAACGGCACAACAGAAGAAAGAACTATAAAAATCAATTGATCAAGGTTAAACACAACATATAAAGCAACAAACTAAGCGCCATACTCAACTCCGAAATATACACAAGAAACTACATGTAAGATAAAAAAACCATACAAGACAAACAAAGGCCAGGGGCTCCTAATGTGGGAAATGCGGCGGGTTAGACATGTTTTTGATATATCAACCCTGCTTCCATACGTTTAGCCAATGAGGAAAAACAAAAACACAATGATAAGCACAGTAAAATTCATTTCAAAAGAAATTCGAGTCCGATGTCAGAATAGATAACAAAACAAACTCAACAAAATGGCAATGATACATTAATTAACAATAGACTACTAGCAATTACTGACCAGCTCCAAACCTCAATTAAACTGATTGAAATATTAGTTCTTCCTCATATAAATAGCAAGTACAATCCCTTCCGTTAAGGGTTGGTATTATACTATCATAACCTATATATTTTAGAATAAATGTGTTTATTTCCGATGCAAAGATGGTATAAGTTAATCAATATCAGAGCCAAAATATGCAATCCTTAATGAACTGACAACAGTATCGCAATTATCAACCTTATTTATAAGTCTGTTTAGAGGTTTTGTTATCGTTTGAGGTGAATGCCGACATTGTTTGTGCTTTATAAAGAATAGTACCATGAAAACAAATCGATGTGAACTATCTTACTGACAGATGTCATTGAACCGATGATGAAATTTAGTAAATGTGTTGACTAGTTTGTGATATCGAAAACCCTGGTGTACTAATTTTTCAGTAATACACAAATGTATCTAGCTAAAATATGATACGTTGTTACATACACGAGACAATCTGACAAGTTGAGATATATAAACACCATCAAATGGTCACAAGGGAACGCCATCTAAAAATGAACATTATAACATGACGTCCTTTAAACGCCTTGAGTACCCACCCGTGGTAACATATGAATATATTGCCAGGGCTGTTCCGATTGTACTCCCATTTCATGTGTTTTTTTGTGAATGAGGTACCCGACGTCATAGAAAGATCGCGTAAGAAAAAAAAGCATTTTACGGGAAAATACATGCTTCTGAAACCGAAAATCATCACAACAAAGAAACGTTAACAAACGATGCTAAAATCTGGTATAAGCCAATTATTTTTGTACCTATAACAAATTTAAGTAAATTATCATTTAATTTCATTCTAAACTATATAAATACGTTTTTGAAAATAGTTTTAGCACGTCACTAATTTAGTTTGCTCCATTCTTTAACACCAATGTAATTGTGCGTTTATTTATGGGAACGGCAAATATTGTCCTCCACCTAGAACGCTTCGACCCAAAATAAATACCGTATTTGTCTTATTTGCATCGAAATAATTTTAGTGGGCTTGATTTTACCGCCGGTTGTCCCTTTATGCCGATATTTTACCCCTCGCCATCGCCCAGGGTAAAATATTTGTCATAAAGGGCTAACCCTTGGTAAAATTACAATATATTCAAGCCCCAATAACTTATGTCTTAAATACTCGATAGGAAAAGAACAATCATATCTTTTATCATAAATTTTATTATTGAGTCACTCTGTCTATTCAATTATAGAAAAAAGTATAAGGTTATGCCTGAAAGCCTTTGCAACACTTCATCATTTAAAACAACAGAAGAGTACACCTATTATCTTGGATAATGTAAAAACTTGTGTAGACCAGCAGCCATTTGCAATGTTTAAAAGTAAAATCCAAAAGTACGGAACTCAAAGGAAAAATCTGTCCCTTATCAATTGGCAAAATAAAAAAAATAAAACACATCAGACGAATGGAAACAAACTGTTATATTCCTGATTTGATAGATGCATTTCATCATATGAATTAAACCAGGTTTAATAGCTAGCTAAACCACTCTCACTTGTATGACAGATGTATTAAATTCTTACTTTATTTGGCCTTTTTAAACAATTTTTGATTCGAGCGTCACTGATGACTCTATTGTAGACTAAACTCGCGTCTTGCGTAAGTGTAAAAATGCAAGTCCTGGTATCTATGATCAGTTTATTTACAACCATTGAGGCGATGTCACTACTTGTGGAGATTTATTTTCCCGAGGGTATTACCAGCCAAGTAGTTAGCACTTCTGTGTTGACTTGAGTTTTCATTGATATGTGCATAATAATAAATGAACTGTTAACAATTTTTGAAATACTAAGGTTTTTCTACCTCAGGAATAGATTATCTTAGCTGTATTTGGCAAATCTTTTAGGAATTATGGTCTTCAATGCTCTTCAACTCCGTTCTTTATTTGACATTTTTAGACATGTTTTCATTCGAGCGTCACTAATGAATCTATTGTAGACGAAACGCGCGTCTGGCGTCAATGTAAAATTTTAGTCCTGGTATTTATGCTGAGTTAAGTTATTTTCATTACATTGAAAATAATGTGTGAACAATATAAACAGACATAATAGGTAAACATTTCAAGCAAAGGGATACAGCAGTCACCACTTTGCTTTATCCCTATAACACAAACAAATATGAAAAATAAAAGACAAGAATACACAAATGACAATAACATAATAATACAACGACAAAGTATAAGTACCGAACCTTGCCAGTTGGATGTAACTGGTCTTACACGACAGGGTTAACAATTTACAAAGACAAATACTGGAACACTGTAACACTTTATTGAGATGAAAAGTCCATACCAAGACTTTATTTTTGAAAACCATCATTTATCAATTGTAAATATTTATCATCAAGATAGTGGTATCTTCCGACAAATTGGTTTTTTTAAAGGACGTGACGTTCCTTGACATAACCCTGGTTCACACTCGTTATTCTCAGACACCGGTGATATAAACTATGAATAGTAGCTGTTAGCGCTCGAATATCGAGTTAGCCTGAAAATGTATATCCCATATGCAAGTGAAGCGTGTATAATGCCATAAAGTTGTGGGGAAGTAAACATTTGAAAGTAAAATCGTCTTGCTTGTCATATTCCGGTATTGAGATGAACGCTTACTAATGAGGTATGGACTGCTTATGTCAACTACTGTGGTTTCGGTTATTTGTGTGTGTGCTGGTTTTCGTGGATTAAGGAAAATTAACCTGTTTGTGAATGTTGGAATTCGTGGTTTTGCCTAATTTTGCATACACGCCTGTAGAAAATATGTCATTTAATTTCGTGGTTGACCAGTACCAAAGAAATCCACGAAAAAATGGTATCCAACGATTTATAAAGAATATACGTACAGTATGATAAAAAATATTTACATGTCAGAGTTCGTTTCTAAATATTCTTCTAAATCCAGGTCCAACAATGCTTGATTATAGTTAAATACTATAGATGAAAGGATATTGGTGTTTGATACAGTAGAAACGCTTGAAGTATTAACAAACTCATACCACATGTGAAATGTGCTACTATTGTGAATACCTTCAAATTATCAAAATACTTTTGTTGGAATTGTGTTACATTAAACATTACAGCGTGAATGGAAACTCAAATTCAAATCTTAAGTAATTAATGCACGCTAAGTATTGATTACGGTGGTTGCTGTTAATTGTTTCATTTTCCTATCTATGTAGCTCTTCTTGTTGCATATAGCAACTCTTGATTTGTCAAACGATATGGTTGGTATTTCCTTTGAATAAGACACCTTATAGGTCAAAGTGTTACCCCCTCCGAAATTAAAGAACATGTTTTGTGAAGAAAAATAAATCTGAGTGTGTTTTAAAAACAAAAATATTAGACGGAGAGACTACATTACATGGATGTTGATGTTTCAATAAATGTGTCTGCAACAATCTTCTTTTTAATAGTGCAACGATTTATTTTTCTTAGCAGTCATAAGTACAAAGTTGACCATAACGTTCGATTTAAAATGACTAATACTTTGTTCACTGATAATAGCTACCACAACGAAGATATGATGGAGTAGTGTAGATTATATAAACACTTATTATCAAACATTTCAGAACAATAAGCTCATGTCACGAGTTATATTATTATTCAATTATGACCCGTAGAAAACATGGAAAAGGTAAATATCCAAAATTATCAACACGACAAGGTTATTTCAATGAGGACACAACTTTTAAGGGTTGACAATTTTGGATATTCATTGCTTCTATAGGGCCACATTTGTTTTATTATACCAAACTGACAGTGGCAGGCTATTATTGATTATTGAAAAACTCTTAAGAAGTCGTTTAAAAATCAAAAACTAAAAAGGTTATCCGCTAGTATTAATTTTAAGGGTTAATCTTCCTTCCATGCAATTGAATGAAAATTATCAGAATTATTCCATGTCACGTGATTGCGTGTTACCAAAAATGAAAGTTTGTAATAAATCTTAGGTATAGTAATTATAATTATAACCTTGATTAAATGTTTTAATAATCAATGTGTATACCGAACTATAGCGAGATGCAACATATTTCCAAAATTAAAGCTACTCTTCAAATGGGCATTGCTGATGACATAGCTCATTATTTAAATTATAAAACAATATATCAGAACTTCAGTTTTATCAAGCCAACAACTTGCTTTTCAAATACTAACTGTATAACATTAGTTTTAGCAAACATTGAAAACGGTTATGTTGCAGTAGTTCTACGAACGTAAACACCAATGGTTGATTATCTTGTAATTCAGGTATCGTATAACAGATAACATTTTCACAGTTATATTCCTATCTAGCGTTCCATATACTACAAGGATGACGGTAATATCGTGTAACTAATGTATACATGTACATGTGTGTTGTACTTGACATGAACATGCAGACTAGTGATACTTATCTACTAGAAACTGCATACCCTCACAGCACCTTGCTTTATCTTTGTTTTTCGGTGGAGATTGTGTTTCTACATGTTCTATATCTTTATAATTTTTTCTCTTTTCTCTCTCTTTTTTTATTACAATTTTGTATATTCTAACCGTTATCTCTTCTTTACAACTATGTAAAATAACAATATCTCGACTGTATTACATTCAAAATTTGGTTAAAGTGTGTCGTCATAATGTGAACAAATGTTAATGTGTCTAATCGGTCTTTTTGATTTAATAAAAATATCTTGAATAATAGTCAAATCTACATAATTGATCAATTCTAGCACACGATTTTAAACACAACTGTATAGAACACAGAACAGAAATGCTACCACATATGGGTTTTTTTAAACCATGTTTTTCAACTTTCTACTCTGAGTTAACAATCGGATGATAATCATTGTAAGGATGTGATAGTTGCATTGATAAAGTAATGTTAAAAAAGTAGCCCATGTAGTATCTCTGTCATGCAAAACAAATAACTGTATTTGAGCATTTTTCGTTATCTGAAACTTCTTTTCGTGTTTTATGTCATACATACAAGCTTTAAAAAGTGTGTACTTTTAATGAATCCCCGAGACGTAAATATTTAAAAATTCAAAATCCTTGTTAACATTTGAAAAAAGCTGATATTTCTTATAATATATCAGTTTATGACAACATTTTAACTGTCAATGCAGTAAAACCTCGTACACTATACTAGAAATGATAAGTCATTTTTTGCTGTTTATAGAATATACCTTGTTAAAGATAAGATGAACAAGAAAAGTTATTGACACTGACCATTATGAATTGTTGACGTATTTTACAATTCACAAGTTAACAACTGATTTAGCATGTTTGAGTTAAACAATCATTATTTCACATTGTTAACTGAACAAATTACTTTATCATGCTAGTCTGATATACACATTTCTGCAGTGTTCCATTTTGAGTGGATACTGAAATTGTCACAAAGTCTACAAAAATGGGGATAATATTAAGGAATTGATAATATTAAATTGATATAAAACATTGTGAAAGGGGAAATGCAGAATTATAATGAAATTAAAAAGAGATGGGAAGTGCCAAAAAATTTACCACTCACCATTGTCACAGTCTTAACTTACAAATATTACAACTGCCAGTTTGTGATTTTCTTACACTAACACATAATATTAGAAACTGTAAAAGGTAAAACTATTTTCTATTGATCTGATACATGGTTTTCTTAGACAAAAGCTATTATTTTTTGGAATAGCGATTCTATCAACCTTTTACTTGATAATTTGGTTCGGTCATTTCAATAACATTATTATTAGTTTGTAAAGCATAATAACAAAAAGTACCTAAGATAAGTGACCCATTCCATTCGGTAACTAGCTCGTCTACTTGTATTTCATAAACTTTGCCATTTACTAATGGTGTGTTGGTAAAACAAATACCGTAATCAAATATTTCGGTTGAATTTAATCGCTTTGCAGTGGTACAATTGTTTTCCAGGGAAATGTTTTTACCACAGTTACGATGAAACTTCCACATTTCTTGTTAAGTTGTTTGTTCAATTTGCTTACTTCAACCATCTGTAATAAACAATGTGTTCCATGTTAAAAAAAATGGAAGACAGTAATTATACTTTTGCATTCGTTAGATACAAAGATATAACATATATAACTACGGGACAGGGCTACCGATCGCGAAATTCGTCATTTCGTTTCATTGTTCTCTTCATCAAAGGTCCGTACTATCCAAATTTGATGTTGATTTGGTAGCAGTGACAGTTTTTCTCGTTTTTCTGAAATCTATTTCGTGCTCACATCAGTGTTACGCTACATTCTTCCAAAGTGTACAAGTTTCCTAATTAGTTTCTTTATCCCTCCTAATGAAAGCTCAAATATTTGAAGTGTCGAAAAATCAACGTAGCAATTCGCATTAAAAAGCCAAAACAAAACAAAATAAGTTAAACGGAAAATTTCTAAGTGATTTTTAATGATGATGTAGAATAAAGAGAACAGTTCAGCTGTTTCTTACACGTAATTCTCATAAGAAAGCAACTAATACAATTTAAATGAAATACAAATAATTGTATTTTTGAATTTGATTGGGGAAAACAAATATTCATTTTTATAAGTATAGATAGATACTAAAACAGATCGCAATATTCGTATGAAGTTACTTCAAAATTTTTGCATAACATGAACATATTTTGATAGGTGTCTCGTATTCGTGGTTGGTCGCTTTGTGAAGATTCTTACTGAGCTAAACTTGATTTGACTTTGACTTTATTATCATTAATACAATGTTATAGATAAGAAATATGATTCATTGGAGATTTGGGTATATTGTGAATATGCAAATAATTTACATTGAAGTACAGTATGTAAGTGCGACATAGAAAAACATTAAATACTAGTTCGTTTGTCGGTTGTCATCACGAGACTTAACAGTAGGGCATAGGATGTTTACCTAAAATGATAACCCTCTGGTGTCATTTTGAGATACTTATTATCATATTTAATACACCATTACGCTTTTCTATATGTTACAGTAATGTCTAATGTTTCTTTGTATATATGCTTTGGTTAAACATCAAAGATAACAGATTATTAAACGAAGGAGAAACGTGCGCAGAGTGTAGAATTTAAGGGAGTTGGCTTCTCAGTTTCAAAATAATTAGTTTTTCAAAGAACTGCCATTATTGATAGGAGATTAATAAAGAAATCAAAAGAGCAAAAAACAAATATATAGGTAACCGTGCTCGTTGACAAGTTTAAGTCCTCAAAAACTATTAAAAATAATTAAGATTTACCATTACACATGTAAAAGAATTATAAAAAGAAAATTGGGGTCTCCTGACAAAATTTGCTACGGCATTAAAATGAACTAAACCAGAGGATTCTGAAAATCTGACCAAAATTCAAAAAACTAGACAAGCGAGCTTCCTTAATAGATGTTTCTAATTTCTTATTGACATGATTGATTTGTTTCCTTTTCTGTGAAAAAAAGTATTATATAAATTCCCCTAAATGTATTTCACACTTTTTTAATTTAAAAAAAAATACTTCGCTGAAATCAGAGTACTGAAGTAAGATATATGTATAATTCGGCTTCTTGGTCTGTTTGTTGGTTCTTTGACACATTCCCTACTGCCATTCTCATATTTTTGATTTAAGAAGTTAAGCTTATCTTCCTTTCTAAGACGCATGCTCTATGTTTTCCTTGTATATGTAGCGGCAATAAGTGAAATTATGGATTTAACTTAAATCCTAGGCAATAAGCTAACGCCTAGGCATTGAGTTATTGCCTGAAATTTTCAGGCATTAAACTTATTTCCTGAAATTTGATGATGAATATTCATCCTATTGCCGAACATGATTTTAGGCAATAAGTCAACTCTGGAATTTATTATGTTTATGCATATTTGGTGATTTATTCTTGATATACAGTCGTTTCTTAATTATATTTCTAATATTATCTGTAAAAATATACATTCATTTGACAGATCTTCAAAAGTAAGTTTAATTAGTAATTTTAACAGTTGAAAAACAGAATTAACTCATACTTTTTTCATGTTTTTGTGGTATTAGAAAATATTAAAAAGATTTAAAATTAAAGAGAGAGATTGTACCCAATTAAAAAAAGGGGCGATTCTATAGAATAATTATAATATTTATTTGTAAATTTGCACACTTCATTAGTCGAGCTGGTTTGAACTGTTCAAAAATAGACAAAATTAAGATATGATTTTTTGCTCACACCATTTTCCATTCTTTCTTATTTGATAAGTAAATACCTTTGCTAACAGTTCCACAACTTGTGATAACAAAATAATTTTAACACAAATTTCTATCAAGTTTTCATTTTTTATTTTATTTTATTATTTGATACGTTTTGATATAAATAACATATTTTATTAGTGATTCTATTTCCGGTCTCTTGTGGACCATTGTCTCATTGGCAATCATATCACATCTTTTTTTTTTTGATATTTAGGATGAAACTGGACCCTGTAGTTTTTTTTTCTTCTACAGTAATAAAATAGAATATTTGAAGTACTCAGTATTTCTATGAAAGATGTACGATTATATATTTAATTTTAACTATTTTCAATTTAATTAAATATATTAAAACATATTTATATATTTTTACTTATTTGTTATTTCAAAGAGTTTAAATGTATAATTATAGTATCAAAATTATTTATTACCGTTAAATTTAAGATCAACAAGTATTTTCTAATAATCAATCGTTTTTTAAATTATAGTTGTTGGTTAAATTTGATACAATATTTCATTTTTTTCATTTGCTATTTTCTTTTACGCCGATACTCAGGACAGGAGTTAGAACATCGTTGCTAAGATAATCCTCAAAGATAAAGCTCAGAAAGCTTTGATGTGCATGCGTTGGTCCTTACTTTATGATAATGTCTGTCCTTAGAATATAATCTTATATGACACATCTTAGGACAGTTTCGATAAACCTAGTTCTTATAATGTTATTATGTTACAAATATATGTTTATTAAGTGAAAAAATGTCTTTTATTTACTTGCATTTATATTTTAGGCATTAAGCTTAATGCCTGCACACATTTTTTCAGGATTTAAGCTTAAATCCTAGGATTTAAGACTAATGCCTAACATCATTTAGGCAATAGGCTTACTGCCTAGTCGTTAGCTTATTTCCTAGGATTTAAGCTTAATGCCTTATTTCACTTATTGCCGCAAACATATATATATGCTATGTTAAAAGCCGTCATCAATCTCGAAGATAACAGAATATAAAACGAAACAGAAAAGTGCGCAGAGAGCTGAATTTAATGGACGTTTATAATAATAAAGACAACGCGTATTTATTATGGATTTGCTTTCTTGTTTAGTGGAAAAAGTATGGGATAAATTCCCCTAAATTTATTTTGCACTTTTTCCAGTTTAAATGAAAACTTATTTACTGAAATCATAGTATCGAAGATATATATGTATATTTCTTTGGTCGGGTTGTTGTCTCTTTGACACATTCTCCATTGCCATTACTTTATTTTTTTTTTTTATTTTGAAGTAGTATAGCTTACCTCCCTTATTCAGACGCATAACTATGGTTCAAACCGCAATTTGACAGACTTATAGTGAACCATGAACAATAGGTTTAAACAAATAAAGTAGAAAGAAGTTGATCTTTATATATTGGCTTACCGATACGTGTTTATTCATAGTGACTGCTCTTTGAAATGTTCACACCTTTGATAATTCAGTTGTTGTCATTTGAAAAATTCTGTTATTATTGTTGTTTGTAAATTGCTCTGTTATAAACTTAGGATTTAGTTTCCTCGATAAAATTGTTCCATATTTTTGGTGTCAGTTTGTTATAAAACCTGTTATTCCATAATTCCTAAGATCGTCTCTTAAATCACGGATATATTACAACCGCAACATGGTAAATGCATTTTAAAAGCACATGTTTACATGTCAGATTAATAAAAATAAATATTTGCCTAATATTTACCTGAATTGCAAGTTTTAGTTATAACAAAATGGACGTTATTAGTTCAGATATTGTAACCAGGAAGGAAAAAGGTGTAACTAATAAACAAGTCACGGTTACCTGTATGACAGTTTAACGAATACTTTAAATAGATAATGCATTACTAGTGTACTATTGTTCTCATTTTGACATTTTGGAAATTTTTACAGCGTGCAATACGTAGATATTTTTGCTCATTTTGAGGGCATACTCGTGTTTCGTCTGTCCATTTCAATTCTTCGTAAATATGTACAATAATGTAATTACACAATATAAACTGTTTTACTGCTACATGTAGTGTACAGCTAGCATACACAATTTTATCAATCATAGTCATGCTTGGTAAATCTATCATTGTAAATAATTCAGTTCAGGAATGATTAGTGCTGACAAACGTATTTAGTAATACGCTATATATATGTTTGTGCACAGCTGGACAAATATCAAACAAGGTTCTTAACTAACATTGACCAGACATTAACATTTTAAAACGTTACACAATTATATACATTGAACATTTTAATTCGCGCTAGATACAGTCCGTGCAACGTAAAAGTTAACAATACGAACGATGCCCGAACCATGTACGGACGATGCCCGAACGATGTACGTACGCTTCCCGAACGATGTACGAATGCAAACGAAACGCTGACCGAACGTTGTACGGACGCTGAACGAATGATGTACGAACGAAACCATGTACCATAAACCATACCATAAACGATAACATAAGCGCCCTTCTATCGTACATCGTTTCATTTAGCGTATACCGTATCGTTTAGCGTACATCGTTTCGTTTAGCGTATATCGTATCGTTTAAGCGTACATCGTTTCTTGGCACGCATAGTTTAGCGAACATGTTTTTTTTTTAAATATAAAACAAAAATTGTGTTCTGTTTAATCTTTTGATATAGGTGATAATATGTGTAAAATTTAGATTGGATACATGTTTTAGTTTTTAATAAATAATTTAATAGATAATAATTTAATCTGACTCGATCTTGATCCAACATTATTTACATAAAAAGTTTGAAAAATAAACACTGAAATAAATTTAAACAAATTAAAAGATACAATTATGATTTGTTTTATCCGTAGAAATACGTACTTGATGAATGTGCGAGTAAACTACAGTCTGCAGAGAATTCAGTCATTTTTTTTTTTTTTAAAATAGCCTAAGGAATCACCATTTTTTTTCTTTAAATGAACACAATGTATTTTAGATGGAATTCGGAATTAATCTAATGTTCTTACACAAGTATATTCGGGGTCTTAAGGTTGACTTTTTGTTGAAATTTGTTTAGTATTTTTATGTATTCTCTTTTATAGCATGTATTTTAAAATCGACTGAATAGCAGTTTTATCTATATGTCGTAATTAAACCATATGTTTTTAGATTTAAGATATTTTTTATTCATTTTAAAATCAGACGAGAAAAAAAACCCAATTATTCGAAAAATTTCAAATAAAAACAATTTCTCATATGCGCCTCATCAACTCTAAACATAAATCCCTACCAATGTACAAACGATTGTGTATTATTTATCCTATAAATGCATTTGACTTTAAATAATCATCAACATTTGTCCGGCAAAAAACTTGACCACTCTCTCTATTCTTTAATTTTCTTATACCATTTTTCTCTGATCTTTATTTTGCCCGTTATATATATATACACTATTCTTAATTTTTATTTTTTTTATTTATTTTCCTGTATCTATATCTCCTTTATTCGGAGCAACCCACCCTAAATATACATATGATATACACGGTCTATATGTGATCTCTTGTGCCGTGATACACATGTTTGCTTAACACAAGATGTCCTTGTTTATATTTATTTATTGAATGCTTCTCTTTGTAACTTCATTGGGGTGTAAATGCGTTGACCGAAGTACATTTTGTATGAAACGAAACGCTTCATTCTAAAACATTGCGCACGGTCAACGCTTATCCTAATGATACATCTAATAGTTGCCACTGGACATGAAACAGCTAACTATAAATTCATCCGTTATATTCTCAGTTTTGTTATAATGTGAAAATCAAACAACATGATGATACAATAATTATTGCAGATTTTCACTAGGGAAATAATGGGAAATAATTGTAAACAAAACCACTCAGTCACATCCCTACGGCAAAAATTAAAGTCTAGCCTTTTCACATTAAAATACGTTATTTCCATCTATTTCAATCTATTCTAAATAATTAAAACAATTTTAAATTAAACGGTCATTTTTCTTATTTGCCATAAAAAAAAACATTTTTTTTCATTTCTTATTTTAAACAGATCGATTGTTTTTCAATGGTCGGTGCCTGTCAGCATTTATAAAACCGTGTTTGCCAGAAAGAAAGCTACATAGTAGTTATCAAAAGGTACCAAGATTATAGTTTAGTACGCCAAACGCGCGTTTCGTCTTCATAAGGCTCATCAGTGACGCTCAAATCGAAATATTTATAAAGCCAACAGGAACATCACAATGTCTGAGAAATACTTCAAGGCTCTACATGTATTTTCTAATTTCTGTTGTAATGGGTGTAATGAAAAGTGGTAATTCCTGAATACTGATTTGAACCCATCAAGCATCTTGGGTTAATAACAAATCTATGGTAGTGTCTTTTTCTTTACTCGCAAAGTATTCACATCAATCATGTTTTATTTATGAAAATTGCTCATTGCTGGCGAATGTTAAACATTGATATCTAGGTTTTCAATTGTTTAGTTGTTAGGTTACTGTCTGATCTCGCAAACCTGACATTTTATGGTCATTATTGTTTGCATCTAATTGCACCAATGCATTAAAAAGATATAAAAGCGACACCGTACGAGAGTCGTTATTTTACATAAACTATTAGTATTTTTTTTCTTAAACCAAAACGAAATACGAAACCACTTCTCGCAATTCGCTTTGGAGTTATTGTGCTTGTCTTTGGACAAAATATATCTTTAATTGTAACCCCAGAGAAATAGTAAATTGTAAGTCGGTATGACTCTATCCACCACCAACACATAACCACAAGCTGAGTGAGGAGACTTTCTTGCTATTAGACCTCTAGAACTATTTCCGACCTTGTCGTCTTATTTTTTAGATTACGTCATTGATGATCTGATCACTACAACGTGTTAACAAAATATTCGTTCCCGTGAAAACTAAGATTTGTTAAACTTTCAAATTTCATCGTGGTCTCTTCTCGGGATATAGCGGCTATCTTTATTTCATTAACCTGTTATCTTGTCGACTTTACAGCTAATTTCCTAAAAGAGGGACGAAAGATACCAAAGGGACAGTCAAACTCATAAATCTAAAACAAACTGACAACGCCATGGCTAAAAATGAAAAAGACAAACAGAAAAACAATAGTACACATGACACAACATAGAAAACTAAAGAATAAACAACACGAACCCCACCAAAAACTAGGGGTGATCTCAGGTGCTCCGGAAGGGTAAGCAGATCCTGCTCCACATGCGGCACCCGTCGTGTTGCTTATGTGATTACAAATCCGGTAAATAGTCGAATTCGGTAGGTCAAATTCATGAAAGGGAAGGGGATTGTAGTTACGACGTGAGGAACATATCCGATATCATTTGTGAAATGGTTATTCCATAACGGTCAACCAACTCGTGATGGCGTCCGTAAAATTTACGAAGGGATGATTTCAACTTCACCATTTGGAACTCTTGATTTAATAGCTTCCTTGTGAGCAGTAACCCTCTATCAAGAAAATCATGATAGGAAATGCAAGCACGGGAATATCGTATCAATTGAGAGATATATACCCCGTATGCAGGTGCTGCTGGAATGTTGCTACTTAGAAATGGAAAGTTCACAATTGGAAAGCTGAAATCATCTCTTTTGTCGTAAAGTTTTGTCTTCAACCGACCCTCATTGTCAATTTCTAGATGTAAGTCAAGATATGAAGCTGACTTAACTGTATCTGTAGTATCCTTTATCTCCAATTCGATGGGATAGATGCGTTCCACATAGTCACCAAATTTTGAATTGTTTAGTGAAAGAACGTCATCTATATAGCGGAAAGTAGAGTTAAAGGATATTGCTAACTTCTTATCTTTCTTCCTAAGAAGTTCCTGCATGAAGTCAGCCTCATAATAATAAAGAAACAAGTCAGCAAGTAGAGGGGCACAGTTTGTTCCCATTGGTATGCCGACAGTCTGTTGAAAAACACGTCCTCCGAACGTAACAAATATGTTGTCAATCAAGAAATCAAGCATCTTGATAATATCGGTTTCAGAGAATTTTTTGTTTGAATCAGAGTGATTCTTTACAAAGTAGGATTTATCCCTCCCTAAGACAAGATACTTGTATCTACGTTGGCCATTCTTTTTTATGAAGCAAAGTAATACCAACTCTTTTAATTTGTCTTTAAGTTTGGAATGTGGAATACTTGTGTAAAGAGTAGAGAAGTCAAATGTTTTAATACTGTTACAAGATGAAAGAGAGTTAGATTGTATGTACTCTAAAAGATCTTTGGAATTTTTAAGTATCCACATCTGATTCACGCCACCTCTAGAATAGGCAGTTTCACAATAACTTTGAAGCCCGTCTTTGATTGCTGATAAAATGGATGTTAATAATTTAGAAAGAGGTTTTGTGGAGCACTTGGAAGACCCAGCAATATACCGCTGTTTGTAAGGACACTTATGTAGTTCAGGTATCCAATACAGTGATGGAAGATCCAGTTCTTCATCTTTGGTTGAAATACCAAAGGAACAAAGAACAGACCTATGATTATCCAGGATTTCCTCTTTGGTAAGTGTCGTGAGGGTATATGTTGAGTTTCCAAGTGAATTGTCTATACCTAATTCGTTTATCAAGCAATTAATGTAATGACTTTTACAGACAAAAACGATGTTATTTGGGGCTTTGTCTGCGGGGACAACAACATATTTACCATGGAGGTCGGATAGGTGTTTAGCAACATTTGGGTCTTTAAAAATTGACGTAGCATGGGCATTGATGGACCCATTCAGTTTCTTAATTCTGATTTGTATTAAGGACCTCACTGCCTTTATCCATTCGGATAGAGTGTCTACGTCTTCCTTCTCGCGCTTAGCCCATTGCCTGGCATAATCCTCGACTGAATCCATCAAAATTTTAAAGTTGTATTTCCAATTGATGGATTTAGGCTCACGATATTTCGGACCTTTCGATAACACGTTTCGTAGAGAAGTGTTATTAACAATGTTAAGGTCACCGGTAATAACGTGGCCAGCGGGATTATATGTGAATTGGGAACTAGCACAAGTGCAATCAGGAGGTTTAGACTTGAAGTCGTCAATATCGAGATCCTGCAAAACGCGTTTGTAATTGAAAATTTTAGTTGCAATAGGTTTGGTATAGGTATAAGAAATTATTGGTACAGACTGGTCTTTAAAATAAGGAGGTATTTTCGATTGAACTAATTTATGACGAAGGATATTGCCAAGGTTGACGCCATCGAGACCTTTGTTGGCAAAGGAAAGATTTAGAAAATATCTTTTCTCTTTTTCATCTTTTCCAATGCGAACTGGCTTGAAAAGTCTGTGACTTGCAATATCCGAAATTATAGCTTGAAGTTTGTATTGGTTTGAATGAGGGTTTGTAACAGTGGATTCCAAACATAAATTGAACAGAGAATGAAGTTTTGAAAGGGGTAATGAATAAAGTTTCGTGCGAATGTGATGAATACCTAACGGTTTTTGTATGAATGGCAGCAAGTCATTAATAGAGACATCATGCAGAGAGGGTGATGTATAATGACGATGACCATGACTGCGTCTACGTCGAGGAGTCGAGTTGAAAATATTCATCACATTCACCGAGTTACACGAAGGACTAGATAGAATACCTATACCATCAATTTTGTCATTGCAGCCATACGGTGTTGCAGTTCCCAATTGTCTAATCCAGTAGTCTTCTTTTTGTCTACGGAGAGTCGTTGAAAGATTAGGATTGTTAGAGCTATGGTATATCTTTTCGATAATGCGAACTGTCATAGAAACGATGGAATGATCGGGCTGATTGAAATGCTGGTATAGAATGTCGTTAGCATTGAGGTTAATGTCTGATCTATGACCGCACATCCGTTTGTTTAGCCTTCCTTTCGTTTCACCGACGTATACCAATCCGCAAAGGTTGCACTCTAATCCGTAAACGACATTAATCGATTTACAATTCAGATCATCGTAACTTCTGGTAAAATATGACTTCTTGGTCAAATTGCTAGTGAATTCAGCATCTGTAATTAAAATAGCACAAGTTTTGCAGCCTTTGGTCTCACATTTTGAAATGCGACAGTGTTGTACTGTGTCATCAAAAACCAAAATGTCTTTAAGGAGAACTGAACATGGCTGTATATGTGTAATGTTGCTGCTGTCACTAGGACGATGATCTGAATGAGTCGTGTTTGGGATATTTGTCATGTCTGGTGATGAGGGGACACCTGCCGTATCAGACGACACCGTGTCCATGGTGACGTCTGTTTCGGACCTTTTTATACTGGGCGACGTCCGAGCCAGTTTCCTGTTAGTTCTTCGTAAGTTCATGCAATTGTAGTTTTGCTACTGGGCGGATGATGTCCTCGGGGACAAAATGTCCACCAGCAGAGACATCGACCCAGTGGTAATAAAAGAGGGACGAAAGATACCAAAGGGACAGTCAAGCTCATAAATCTAAAACAAACTGACAACGCCATGGCTAAAAATGAAAAAGACAAACAGAAAAACAATAGTACACATGACACAACATAGAAAACTAAAGAATAAACAACACGAACCCCACCAAAAACTAGGGGTGATCTCAGGTGCTCCGGAAGGGTAAGCAGATCCTGCTCCACATGCGGCACCCGTCGTGTTGCTTATGTGATTACAAATCCGGTAAATAGTCTAATTCGGTAGGTCAAATTCATGAAAGGGAAGGGGATTGTAGTTACGACGTGAGGAACATATCCGATATCATTTGTGAAATGGTTATTCCATAACGGTCAACCAACTCGTGATGGCGTCCGTAAAATTTACGAAGGGATGATTTCAACTTCACCATTTGGAACTCTTGATTTAATAGCTTCCTTGTGAGCAGTAACCCTCTATCAAGAAAATCATGATAGGAAATGCAAGCACGGGAATATCGTATCAATTGAGAGATATATACCCCGTATGCAGGTGCTGCTGGAATGTTGCTACTTAGAAATGGAAAGTTCACAATTGGAAAGCTGAAATCATCTCTTTTGTCGTAAAGTTTTGTCTTCAACCGACCCTCATTGTCAATTTCTAGATGTAAGTCAAGATATGAAGCTGACTTAACTGTATCTGTAGTATCCTTTATCTCCAATTCGATGGGATAGATGCGTTCCACATAGTCACCAAATTTTGAATTGTTTAGTGAAAGAACGTCATCTATATAGCGGAAAGTAGAGTTAAAGGATATTGCTAACTTCTTATCTTTCTTCCTAAGAAGTTCCTGCATGAAGTCAGCCTCATAATAATAAAGAAACAAGTCAGCAAGTAGAGGGGCACAGTTTGTTCCCATTGGTATGCCGACAGTCTGTTGAAAAACACGTCCTCCGAACGTAACAAATATGTTGTCAATCAAGAAATCAAGCATCTTGATAA
Organism: Mytilus edulis; assembly: GCA_019925275.1. NCBI lineage: Eukaryota > Metazoa > Mollusca > Bivalvia > Mytilida > Mytilidae > Mytilus > Mytilus edulis. The sequence goes on from CM034362.1 coordinate 50,261,360, forward strand.
TATCGGTTTCAGAGAATTTTTTGTTTGAATCAGAGTGATTCTTTACAAAGTAGGATTTATCCCTCCCTAAGACAAGATACTTGTATCTACGTTGGCCATTCTTTTTTATGAAGCAAAGTAATACCAACTCTTTTAATTTGTCTTTAAGTTTGGAATGTGGAATACTTGTGTAAAGAGTAGAGAAGTCAAATGTTTTAATACTGTTACAAGATGAAAGAGAGTTAGATTGTATGTACTCTAAAAGATCTTTGGAATTTTTAAGTATCCACATCTGATTCACGCCACCTCTAGAATAGGCAGTTTCACAATAACTTTGAAGCCCGTCTTTGATTGCTGATAAAATGGATGTTAATAATTTAGAAAGAGGTTTTGTGGAGCACTTGGAAGACCCAGCAATATACCGCTGTTTGTAAGGACACTTATGTAGTTTAGGTATCCAATACAGTGATGGAAGATCCAGTTCTTCATCTTTGGTTGAAATACCAAAGGAACAAAGAACAGACCTATGATTATCCAGGATTTCCTCTTTGGTAAGTGTCGTGAGGGTATATGTTGAGTTTCCAAGTGAATTGTCTATACCTAATTCGTTTATCAAGCAATTAATGTAATGACTTTTACAGACAAAAACGATGTTATTTGGGGCTTTGTCTGCGGGGACAACAACATATTTACCATGGAGGTCGGATAGGTGTTTAGCAACATTTGGGTCTTTAAAAATTGACGTAGCATGGGCATTGATGGACCCATTCA